>CM067309.1:2868088-3468088 GCA_034231615.1 Meghimatium bilineatum | reverse complement strand
ATAGGATACGTAGTGTCGGCATATTATGAGGATGAAACGTGATAGCCAGTATTGGGCGATCAGAAGTATGTTTAATAGATGGTACGAGGGCCACTGAGCGGGAAATAGTAAGAATACGTTGTAAAGCTGATGACAGGATATCCTCAGGGTATAAGCGACGGCGAAAAAAATCCAGCATCTTAAGAGATTGAACCTGAAAATCAACATCGTCTTAGCAGAGACGACGAAGACGAAGCAGCTGAGAGAAAGGGAGGGCATGACGACAAGACCTTGGGTGAGATGATGTATAAAGAAGAAAACTATGAGAGGCCGTAGGCTTATAATGTACAGAAGTGGTAAGGGATTGTGGTTCCTATTGGAAACACAAATGGCAAGGAAGTTCACAGAGGTGGAGGAAATAAGAGACGTAAATTAATAGCTGGATGGAAACCACTCACAAAGTCAATGAAAAGGTTGAGGTTATCAAGAGAAAATCAGTAACCCTCAACCCATCGTCTATGTAGCGATGGAATATGGAAGGGACAGGGCCCTGACATGTGGTAAAGATAAGATGTTCAAGGTGACCCATAAATAGGCAGGCATAACTGGGTCCCATTTTAGTACCCATCGCTACACCGCTAATTTGATCAAAAAAGTGTCCATTGAATTCAAAAGAATTCAAGGTGAGAACTAATTCTGCCAGTCGAAGAATAGCGGCAGTAGCAAAAGACTTATGCGGATTGATGTTAAGAAAGAACTGTAACGCCAGAAGCCCATCATTATGAGGAATACATGTATAGAGGGAAACAACATCTAGAAGGAATATGTGATAGGTGTGTAGAGGATCGAGGGCAATAGAAGAAAAGATGGATAGAGCATGGTTAGTGTCTTTAGGTAAGATGGAAGAGATGCGACAAGAGGTTGGAAGACACTGTCTAAGAATCAGAAATTAATTCAGTTGGACAAGAACAGGCGGAAACAATTGGTCTATCTGGGTTAGATGGTTTATGTATTTTAGGTAGTAAATACAGAGCAGGAGAACCCAGATTGCTTTTAATAATCCAAAGTTTGAGGGCACTAATGGGGAGTCGATTGCTGTTAATAAGTTGTTTAAGAGTTTTGTCCACTTTATCATTATGTGCTAAAATTGGATCCTTGGCACAGGGACGATAGAAATCCAAGTCCTCTAACTGGCGCGTGGCTTCTTTGATATATAGGTCCTTCTGCCACACAACAACAGTGCCACCCTTATCAGCCGGTTTAATCACGATGTCATCACGTGAGCGAAGTTTGGAGAGCGCCCGTGACTCTGATCTAGTGAGATTAGAGCGACCGTAGTTTAGGAAAAACGTAACTGTTGTATAGCATGAAGGGTAAAGTCAATGTAGGCATCAAGTGTTTTGGTTTTCAGGAGAAGAAGGGGGGGGGGGTCCAATCATGTTTGTGATGATGGTAAGAGGAGAAAGGGTCATCAAGTGAAACCGGTTCAGAGGACGAAGGGTGGTAATAAAAGTGTTGTTTAAGACGAAGAATACGGTGAAATCGATTGACATCACATTCCAAGGAATAGCGATCACAGCTGGGGCGGAGCGGGATGAAGGTAAGACCTTTGCTGAGAACGGATATTTCATCAGCAGATATGGGGAGATCAGGCGGTATACAACGTACTAAGGATGATGATTAGGTGGTAGATCTAAGGAGAGGGGTTCAGGGGTGCGGAAAGATTAGTAGTAGGTGGAAAAAGAGGTGGAGATGTAGAAGGTGGATGAAAATTGATAGGTTATATATATTGATAGGTTACCACCACACAACCTCATCATTACTCATCTATCATTATCATATGCCATTCTGATTGACGTAGGTGACCATGGTTCTCTGTTCACAGTATTGTTATCAGGATCGTTGTTCCAAGCCTTGCTAGGTTGTCACACGAATATTTTATCACGTCCCCATCTGTCTCTGTTCCCTTCAGTCTTGCCTGTTGTGACTATGTTCTTAAAACTGCCTGTCTGATAAAGTGACAAAAGGGGTATTTTTCTTATCTTTTTCTTTTATTATTCTTGCACTCATCTATAGTGCCTCTAATTTCCAACTTTCGGTTTGTTATAATGAATACACGCATTTTCTCTTTTACTAGATGCGTTGCCATCCCTGCGCTATGGAGACGGGGCTTGAGGAAATCTAGTCATCTATTTTGTTTTTTATTTTGTTGTTTTCTGTTGTTTGTCTCTTGAAAAAGGTTCAATTTGAGCCGATACGTGGAGAATTGTCCTGTTTAGTTTTATTGTATGTTTTTTAATATATTCTTTTTTTAATATATTTTTATTAATATGCAAGGTAAGTGTTTTAGTAACCTGTTTAATTCATTTTGCTTGACTATTCGGAACTTTCTTGGCGGTTAAGACGAGGTGAAGGACGGGAAACATTACCCGGGTAGCTAGAGGTTTCAGTTAGAGTTATAGTAAGGACAGTCTCTAAGTTGGGAGACGTTACAAGTCTTCATGGAAGCGAAAATTCTTGCTCGGTAGCTGATAATCGAATCGGCAGTTCCAAGAATAGTCGAACTGAAAAATCTACACACTCAGCAGCCGGTTGTTAACATTACTCAGTCGAGTAGACTAGCTGCAATAAGCGTCCAGTTAGAAGGACTTCTCTAGATAGGAGCCATACGATCGCGGCACGGTAATTTTATAATTACTGTGACAGTAAAGTATTCAACAAGGTGTCCTTGTCTTTTATATGTCCAAAATATGTTCTTTATCTTTATTTCCTATAATAATTCTTTCTTCATATGAAGTGTTGTTATAACATCTGTGTTGGGCTTCTTCTCTTTCCGTGATGCTCTTTCTATTCTCAAAGGCATCAATTATGTCTGCTAATTGTTTGTTTATTGTCCATGTTACAGAGCCATAAATTAATATAGAATAGTCTTAGCATTTTATAGTTCTCCTTTTTGCATCTTCATCATTTGTTTAGACGTTACTATTTTATTCATGCCATCTCGCACTTTAAGCCATTCCTATTCTTCTTTTAACTTTCGTTTCATATCTGTCATCATTTGTAGAACCCCATTAAGTAGGACCCCCATTAAGTAGGAACCCCATTAAGTAGGACCCCCATTCCATGCGTGTTTTTTTAAATTATTGCTTGACTGTCAGGTAGTTACTATTTATATATCTCAAATCGCCTTAGCTATTTGTGGCATGCGATTCTAGGTATATAAATAGTAACCATTTAAACGAAACAATAATCAGAACACGTAACCTATGGGTAACTACTTAACTTAGCGTTAACATGTCATATATAGTGTAGCTCAGTTAAGGTTTTTCTACACGTATTTAAATGTCAGAGCACAAGGATTGGGGGGGGGGGGTGTGAAGGGGTTTGTGTGTTTATATCTCCAATGTGCACTATGATATGACTGGTTATTGCACTCATTATTATTTGTTTTTGTTTTTTATTAATAAACCCTACTGATCAATAATCTCAAATTTAAAAGTAAATAAAAGAGAACGATAGTGACATTTATTTATAAATTACTAGATTTAATTTCAATGTTCGGGTTTTTATGACTAACTTAGTCCATTGTTACAATATGAGCTTCAGTAATTTCTCTATATCTGGACAGGGCTAGAAGAGTAACAGCGTATGTATACGAATCAGAAGACCAGAACACCATGTCACTAAAATCAGGATGATTGAAACCTTTGAAAATTGTCGGGGTGGATTTACCAAAGTGGGTGGAATCTATCATGGTCTCATATTCGTTCTTCGGGATGTAACCTTGTACACCAACTGCAACCTGCACAGTAGTAACTAGCTCGAATGGGTACGATTCCCGCTTCTCTAAGAAAATGTTCGCTGGATAACGGAATGATTGATCGCACTTGCCTTTGTTTTGCGTAGTAAAGAATGCGTTCCATGGTTTCCCTTCAAATGCGTGTTCCGATAGCCATAACACGCAACCGTCAACAATTTCTTTTACTGTATCTGGCGTGCCAAACTTCCAGAAAGATTGTGAGGATACAGAATCGAAAGACAGCCAAGTGTACATTAGAACATTTGCAGCCATTGCTGTTGTGAAAATTCGGTCCTCTCCACGAATTATCGGTTTATTGTCCTCTGTCAGATCTCCATTACCAAGAAAATCATCAAAATAGTACGATCCATCATCGTTACGTTTAGCATCTGATAATATGAACCGTGTTGCCTCACCTTCCATGGCTTCCTTCAGGTTGCTGAATACCAGTTCCATGGCTACAGCTGGGAGATTACCTTTTCTTTTGTAAATGTCCATCACTGAGACAGTTCTAGCTACAGTCCAATAAAACTGATATCTGGATGTGTAGTAAGTTAATGCAAGATCTGGACGGTTGGAAAAGTTCGAGTTAATGAAATGTACCAGTAATGCAGTAGTGTTTTGATAAATCTGATTCAGCTCTTGATCCTCAAATAGTTCCGGACTAGTCACACCAGACAGTACCGACGCTGTTATGCCATTTACAACATTTGAACATACAGTGGCGTCTAAATTATTAATAATCTTATGCATCGGGTTAGCCTTATCTGCAGGTAACTTCTCCTCTATGTTGGTGAACCACGTTGTTGGTATAGCAACATCCTTACCTGAAGATTTAGCCTCATCCAAGAAATCTCTGAGTACATAATAGCTTATAGGATCTATCGTATTTACTAGTGGATCGGTTGAGAATGGTCTGTAATTATATTTCTTTAAAGCGTCAAATACGGAGGAGATGTTAGAGTTGTAGAGATTCCATGTATCCCTAACATTTGGAAACTCTGTTCCCTGCATATTCAACATAGAACCAAGTCCTAACCATACAAATCCATCATCTGCATCCGTGGATTGATCAAGTCTATCCAACTTTTCAAATACATTCATAAATATTTTTTTCAAATTTCCAGTTTCTGTTAGAATTCTGGAAACTTGACTAAATATTTCCATTGTGATTCCCACATTTGATTTCACATTATTTTGCGTATTAAATAAGTTATTGTTTGGTACTAAATTCGCTAAATTCATAAATTGCATGTATGACAACGGTGCACCAAAGAAATGCTGCACCTCCTCGTCAAAGTAATATGGCCAAAAAGCTAAAAGTGAATGGTTGTAAGGTATATTTGGATCCTTGTTGCCGTTGCAGAACTCGAGTGTTGATCTTAACTGTTCATCTGATGGTCTTGGAGCTACGCCATATTGATAAGCTTCTAACAAAGCAATAGACACCCACATTGGAACAAATGTGTTTACATCGTCAATATTGATCGCCCATCTCAGCGCAGTCTGGATACAGTTGCCAACGCTGTGTATCTTGATCACGGTTTTGTAGGAGCCTTTGCTGCTAATTTTCTTTTGACCAGAACCAAATGTGTATTCTTCGTGTGTCTGTGGAAGTAAATTAAGAAGTAGACGTAATAAAAGAACATGTAAATATAGAGACTTCAAAATAATTTATTATTTGAATTTAAATAGATACGCTTAAATTCAACGATCACTTTTACCTATGCCATCTCAGTAATACTTATTCTTTTTCTTTCCTTTCTCTTTTACCCTTTACGGGTGTCGAGAGAGATACGGTGTTTTTTCCTCGATTTTTTGTTAGCTTCGGATAATGTTATGTTGTGTTCGTGTAATGTCTCTTTGATGTTGTCGATGAAGACCATGAATTGTTTGTTAAAATCATTAAGAGGAATCAAGATTAGTTCGTACAAAGTATAAAGTTTCAATGTGGTAGTGAGACTTAAATATATAGACAGGCAATAAAGTTCTTGAAATTGTCAGGAGAAGATACGGATATTGGATGTAACCTATGCAGAACTGTGTCATCGTATCATGAGTAGCCAATGTCTAATGTTGTCATGGACAGTGTACATAGAGGTCAAGAGATATGAGCACCGGTGTCCGGTAACAACCCGAAACTGGAAGTGGGTGCCTTGGGGTAGCACAGGGAAAAAATTAAAATATACAGAAATAGGTATAAGTGATACCAAAATAAGTCAATAAAACAACCTAGGAACGAGACTAAAAAGTCTTTCTCATGAAAAACAAAAGAATATAGATTTTACAAAGATAAACATATGGAATGGAGGCGATAGAATGTGGGAAAGCAGAAGACGAGGGGGGGAGGGGCAAAACCCGGTTAGAATGCCAAGTCGAAAAGAAGATAGACGTGAAATAAAGAGGGGAAATGAAAAGGAAAAAGTGAAACAACGGAAGGAGTGAAAAAAGGTAGAATGACATGGAATGAAAATCAAGTTAAATTTAATAAAAATAGAATTAGAAATGAAAATGTACGTAGCTCAGATAGCTACGGCAGAGGAGTCGTGTCTTGTCCACAGTGGGAGACTGTAACGGCTTGACACAACAGACTGAAAGGAGAGCGGAACAAGATAGTCACAGCCGGGCTGCATCGTTGAAGAATGTTGATCAGGTTAGGAAATAGAGATGTGGAACAGGAGCGGCAAGCATTGAACATTGCACATGGCAGGGCCGCAGTATGCCCGTGTGGATGAGAGTAGGATAGAGATGGAAAGAGCCATAAGGTGCAGGTATCGCGATAACATGCCAGCAACCATGACTCGATAAAGATGACATATAATGACAGGTATAAGACAAAGGTTTGACATAATTTTAATAGATTACTCGTGTCATTAAGGAGTGTCCATAAATTATGTCAACAATAATGTTTTTACCTCCGCCCCCCCCCCCCCCCACTTCAATTGTCATGATTTGTCAAAAAGTCAAGATCATGGACATTCTAAATTAAAATTATTTAATAGAGCTAATTACCCCCCCTATCCCTAACAACATTTGCGGAAAAATTACTGAAACAAAAATACTTGATTTTCTTCTTTAGATTCACACACACACACACACACACACACACACACACACACACACATTTTTCAAAGCATTTTATTTGATGCACGATGTATTTAAGAAAAACAATCTAATTTGTCACCCCCCCCCACTCTTCCATGCCTATAAGTGTCTAATGTGTCCCCACCTAAATGTTGACGTAGGTAAAGGACTTCGCCAAAGACATGTGTAAACTTGTAACTTAGATTATTTGTGTCAATATATCGTTAGTTAGTGGTTTCACTGTTGTTTGTCCGTACGCATGTGAAATTTTCTGGTATCGAGATGATGATGATGGTTGTGATAATAACAAGAATGAGAATTAAACTGATGATGTTGAAGAAGAACAAGAAGAACCCAACGACAATGACGATGATGATAATGACGGCACATTGTGAAAATAATCCTCATTACCCCCATCTTTCTAAATATTGATGTACAAGTAAAAATTAATTACATTCAATTATGTATTGTAGCCTCCCTTGATTTCCAGAAGAAAAATTACATTTTAAGATATGACCTCCCTTGCCAAGAGCTCTGAAGGCGTGCCGTTTCATTGAGAATCCCTTGAGGAGGCAGTCCTTGAATCATTCTGCCTGAATTTCTTAACTCAATGACACTGTGAAGATCATATTATTGAAGTCAAATACTTGTATCTCCAATCAAGCCGAAGAGGACCAAGGCGAACAGAGGATCTGACTATAGGATAAGTACATTTATGTCTAGATCACCGTGTAATTTCTAGCCTATTTAAGATAGGGTGTAGCAAAGATAGAATACTCAATTTTTTGGGTAATCTCATTAATGTGGTTTTCTTTTTCTCTCAATTCCCCAATCAATCAATATCGATAAAACCCATAACCCTTCAGGGTCGTAGGGGTACCACATTGGAAGCTTCAGCACGCAGAGTCCTCCAGCGAATTCTATCCTCAGCGATGCGGATGAGTGTGGAAATATCTAGCCCTGTCCATTCCTTGATGTTGTCTGTAGAAGCATGAATGACAATTTTTGTGCCAGTGATGCTTTGATTGACAAGGAGTCAATCGTTGGTTCTTTTGTTTTATTTTCACCACAATAAAATTCCCATTTTATAACTGCATTCACCTGACTTATTGAGTTATATTCAGGGATAGTTACTTAGTTTGTCAATGTTTGTTACTGTGTCTCTGATCTTGTGGGGTATGGGAGATGGCAGTAGGAGTACTCAGGACAAAACTCAGAAGTAAAGACTTAGGAACACAACGCGAAGTCATGAGATTATTGAACCAATGGATCTGAGGACACGGACACTGAGTGGACTGCCCAGAAATATAAAAGTTGAAGAAAGGGGAACTCAAGTGGGGAAAACTCCTGACAACCCAATAGGGAGTAGTTCTCGCTTGACGACTTCTCGCCTACCTAAGCAGGATATTAAAAGTATCTTTCACACGTGTTAGTAAGCAACGTTTGCTTTAATGATGCCGTCATGTAATAGAAGAGAAAAGAAAAGTGCTTGTCTTTACATCCAGCCCAGGCAATGCTTCATCCAGACCAGGCAGTGCTTCATCCAGCCCAGGCAATGCTTCATCCATACCAGGCAGTGCTTCATCCAGACCAGGCAGTGCTTCATTGAGCCGAGGCATTGATGTGACGATGACGATACAACTTTTTAAAAATAAAAACATTAAAAACAAATTTGTAGTTGTTACTTTATTTAAAGAACACAATCTAATCTTTTGTTATATCATTACATGCAGCAATTTTTCGATATCTTGCCAGAGCAAGAAGAGTAACTGCGTAAGTATATGCATCTGAAGACCAGAATAACATGTAACTGAAGTCAGGATGGTTGAAACCTTTGAAAACTGTCGGGGTAGGCATCCCAAAATGTGTTGCATTAATCATCATGTCATATTCGTTCTTGGGAATGTATCCGTGCACTGCGGCCACCTCATGTGACGGGGTTTGAAGCATATCTGGATGTGGGTTCTTTATAAAAAGATTAGCGGGATAACGGAAGGGAAAATCGCTTTCTCCCTTGATTCTCGTATTAAAAAATGCATTCCACGCTTTCCATTTAAATGCATTTCTCGATAGCCATAAGATACATCCGTCTACGATGTCTATTACAGCTTCTGGAGTGCCCGACTTCCAGTAGGACTTTGAGGACTTCGTATCGAAAGACAGCCACGTGTACAATAGAATATTGGCAGCCATTGCTGTTGTAAATAGTCGATCCTCTCCACGAATTATCGGTTCATTGTCCTCTGTCAGATCTCCATTACCGAGAAAATCATCAAAGTAGAACGATCCATCATCGTTACGCTTTGCATCTGATAATATGAACCGTGTGGCCTCACCTTCCATGGCTTCCTTCAGGTTGCTGAATACCAGTTCCATGGCTACAGCTGGGAGATTACCTTTTCTTTTGTAATTGTCCATCACTGAGACAGTTCTAGCTACAGTCCAATAAAACTGATATCTGGATGTGTAGTAAGTTAATGCAAGATCTGGACGGTTGGAAAAGTTGGAGTTAATTAAATGTACCAGCATGGCAGTAGTGTTTTGATAAATCTGGTTTATCTCTTCATCGTTTAGTAGTTGTGTATTAGTCAGACCAGACAGTACCGATGTTGTTATGCCGTTGATGACATTGGCACATACAATGGCGTCTATATCATTTACCATCTTATGCTGGGTAATACCATTCTCTGCAGAGAACTCATCCACTGTATTCGTAAACCACGTTGTTGGTATAGCAACATCCTTACCTGAAGCTTTAGCCTCATCCAAGAAATCTCCGAGTACATAATAGCTTATAGGATCTATCGTATTTACAAGTGGATCGGTTGAGAATGGTCTGTAATTATATTTCTTTAAAGCGTCAAAAACGGAGGAGATGTTTGAATTGTACAGATTCCATGTATCCCTAACATTTGGAAATTCTGCACCTTGCATTCTCAACATAGAACCAAGTCCCAGCCATGTAAATGTTGAGTCAGCATTTACGATTTGATCATATGCATCTAGTTTCTGAACCACATTTATAAGCATTTCCCTCAAACTGATATTTTCTGACAGAATACTAAAACCTTCGCTAAAGATTTTCGTAGCAATTTTTATAAATGATTTTGCGTTGTTTACAAGTAAGTCGTTTGGTAAAAAGCTAAATAAGTTCACAAACTGTGTTCGTGCCAACGGAGAACCTAAAAAATATTGCAAGTTTTCATCAAAGACATATGGCCAGAAAGATATAAGTGAATGATTGTAATGGATATTTGGATCATTAGTGCTGTTACAGAACTCAAGTGCAGAGTTTAACTGTTCATCTGATGGTCTTGGAGCTCCGCCATATTGGTAAGCTTCCAGCAAAGCTATTGATACCCACATTGGAACAAATGAGTTTAAATCGTTTACACTAATTGCCCATCTCAAGGCAGTTTCTATACAGTCGCCTACATGATTAAACTTAATTACGCTTTTGTAACAGCCATTGCTCCTAATTTTATTTTGACCAAATGTATATTCTTCGTGAGTCTGTGGAAGAAAATGTAGATATTTGACGTAAAACAAATAACAGCATCCAATATACAGATTGTACAGCTTCAAAATAATTATTATTTGTTCTTTAAATTTGAGCTTGCACATCACTTCAATGTTTACTCTGCTTTCTAAACACAAAAAGTAAATATGAATTTTTTCCGTGCACCATGTGGAAGCTATGCAGGTTTTACAAGTAGCCTGCAAGAGAAACGAAAATATCACATTATAATCCTAGTACAGGGATTCTCAGCCATTAAGACGACGAGCACCGCTCACTTCATAAATACAAATACAAAGTTGGTCGCGGGAAAACGAAAAAAAAGCTAACCTGAAAGGTTACTGGCACATATTTATATAACGGTAATATTGACCTCATATTTAGGTAATATTGACCTAACGATCAAGATAGATGTCAGACAGATGATAAACAGTTTTTCATGCTAACATTCTGCTATCACTGCCAGACATGGGCGCTGACAGCAGCCCAACAGAGAAAACTTACAACATGTGAGATGAAATGCCTGAGAAGAGCCGAAGGACCAAACTTGACAGAATGAGAAATTATGAAATCAGGTGAAGAATTGGTATGAGACCATGCACAGAATGCATCGAGAAACAACAGATAAAATGATTCGGACACTTTATGAGAATGAACCATAACCAACTATCGACTAAAACATATAATATAAGATCCGAATACAAGGTCAGAGGAAGACCTAGAACAAGATGGATAGATAACACCACTGCAACACTAACAAATACGGCAAGTGTGAACATTCTAACCATCATCCATATGGGGATAGACAGAAGACAATATTGACCCAGAATATGTGAACTGGGTTACAGGGCCGTAGATACATGTTTCATTAACGGGGGGGGGGTTTACCTAATTTAAAAAAAAGTTAATTCGTTCACTTTTCTACGAAATATGATGATCTTGTTGTAGAAAATAGTTTTTTAGGAGAGGGGGGGGGGTTATCGCTTTGTATCTGAATTCATGGTTCTAAATATCATGATCTGATTTGCTAGGAGGAAGGAGAGGAGTTTCACCCCCTCACCCCCCCCCCAACCTACCCCACCCCTTATCTTGCTAAATTATGGAAATAATCAGTAATAAAAATGGTCGATCTTACGCGCAACAGGCGAGTTGTATTAGTTTACTGAAACCGTATTAATATATTGATAAATATTCATTAGAATTGTGTTTATTGAGATTAACTGGGAACAATATGATGATTATGATTATAACAAGGATTATGATGATGACGTTTGCTGTTTGTTTGAGAACCCCATGAATTGCGAGCGATTACCTTACTTTCTATGTTCAGTGGGGTGGTTTTTATGAGTTTTCTTTCATATCCAGGAGACATCAGCTTTCGGCTTAGTGCAGGGCCTATTGAAGGAGCCTTCTACTCATATGCGGTCTATAATTATATATATGACATGCTATAAAGCTTCCATTCGAGAGCCTCAATATAACGGCATGTCGTCTACTAAGGTTTTCTGTTCCATGGGTGGTTTGTCTAATGGGTGGTCATTGGTGAGACCCACAGACGCAACCGTATGCGTGACGATGATGATAACAAGATGATAATACCTATGATGTAGAAGAAGAACAAGAACAACGATGAGGATGATGATTTTGCGATGATAATGACGACGATTATATAAACATAATCCTCGTTACCCCCATCTTTCTAAATATTGATATGCAAGTCAAAATAACATCTCACTTCTGTATTGTAGCCGCACTTGATTTCCAGACAAATTAATTCCATTTTCAGCTATGACGTCACTGGCAAAGAACTCTGAAGATTGTCATTTCATTGAGAGTTACAGAAATATCGGCAAACCCGAATACAATAAAGTCAGTCATTATGTATTTTGAGCATTTAATTTTAAAATATACACAATTATCTTACCATGAACCAAAAACGTCACCAATAAAGAAAACCAAAGAATTAAAACTAATCGAAAACTGGCAAAACAAAAACATTATCTCAAGAAATCTGGCTAAATAACAATGTTATCTCAGGAAAATTGGCTAAACAAAAATGTTGACTTGGAAAAATTGGCTAAACAACAATTTTATCTCCAGAAAATTGGCTAAATAAAAATTTTATCTCAGGAAAACTGACTAAACAAAGATGTTATCTCCGGAAAACTGACTAAACAAAAATGTTATCTCAGGAAAACTGACTAAACATTGATTTTATCTCTGGAAAACCGACTAAACATAAAGAAAACTTGCTAAACAACAATGTTATTTCCTCAAAAAAATAAAATTATATTAGCCATAGTAAACGACACGATAGCCTTAAAAAAGATCAGAATAGAGAGGATCATGTCAGGACAATAACAAAGAGTTAGCCCACTAAGAACATGGAGGCAGAATATTAAAAATAGCATCTGTATATGGCAATCACAGAAGTAGAAATATTAGCTGAATACCGGCAGGAATATCGAAACGTTGTTATGACTGCCACCCCCAGCTCAGATAACGCTGGTGGAGTTGATGATGATGACACAAATTTTTTATAAAAACATTAAAAACAGAAGTTGTTTATCGATGCTTTATTTTGTTTTTAAAAACACAACCTAGTCTTTTGTTATATCATTGCATGCAGCAATTTTTCGATATCTTGCCAGAGCAAGAAGAGTAACTGCGTAAGTATATGCATCTGAAGACCAGAACAACATGTAACTGAATTCAGGATGGTTGAAACCTTTGAAAACTGTCGGGGTAGGCATCCCAAAATGTGTTGCATTAATCATCATGTCATATTCGTTCTTGGGAATGTATCCTTGTACTCCAGCCAACTCTTGTAATGGCGTAACAATTGAAAGCGTATAGGGATGTGGGTTCTTTATGAAAAGATTAGCGGGATAACGGAATGGAAAATCGCTTTCTCCCTTGATTCTCGTATTAAAAAATACATTCCACGCTTTCCATTTAAATGCATTTCTCGATAGCCATAAGATACATCCGTCTACGATGTCTATTACAGATTCTGGAGTGCCAGACTTCCAGTGGGAGTTTGAGGACTTAGAGTCAAAAGATAGCCACGTGTACATTAGAACATTGGCAGCCATTGCTGTTGTAAATAGTCGGTCCTCTCCACGAATTATCGGTTCATTGTCCTCTGTCAGATCTCCATTACCAAGAAAATCATCAAAGTAGAACGATCCATCATCGTTACGCTTTGCATCTGATAATATGAACCGTGTGGCCTCACCTTCCATGGCTACCTTCAGGTTGCTGAATACCAGTTCCATGGCTACAGCTGGGAGATTACCTTTTCTTTTGTAATTGTCCATCACTGAGACAGTTCTAGCTACAGTCCAATAAAACTGATATCTGGATGTGTAGTAAGTTAATGCAAGATCTGGACGGTTGGAAAAGTTGGAGTTAATTAAATGTACCAACATGGCAGTAGTGTTTTGATAAATCTGGTTTATCTCTTCATCGTTTAGTAGTTGTGTATTAGTCAGACCAGACAGTACCGATGTTGTTATGCCGTTGACAACATTAGCACATATAGTGGCGTCTATATCATTTACTACCTTACGCTGTACATGACGAGCCTCTGCAGACATCTTATCCTCTGAATTGGTGAACCATGTCGTTGGTATAGTAACATCCTTACCTGAAGCTTTCGCATCATCCAAGAAATCTCTGAGCACATAATAGATTTCCGGATCTATAGTGTTTGCAAGAGGGTCGGTTGAGAATGGTCTGTATTTATATTTCTTTAAAGCGTCAAAAACGGAGGAGATGTTTGAATTGTACAGATTCCATGTATCCCTAACATTTGGAAATTCTGCACCTTGCATTCTCAACATAGAACCAAGTCCCAGCCATGTAAATGTGGAGTCCGTATCTACGACTTGATCATATGTCATTATTTTTTTAATTAAATTTATAAACACTAGTCTCAAATTGCTATCTTCGGACAGAATGCTAAAACCCTGACTAAAGATTGTCGTTGCCATTTTTATAAATGACTTTTCGTTGTTTATAATTAAGTCATGAAATGGTAAATGGCTAATTAATTTCATAAACCTTGCTCGCACCAACGGTATTCCTAAAAAATATTGCAAGTTTTCATCAAAGACATATGGCCAGAATGATATAAGTGAATGATTGTATGGTATATTTGGATCATTAGTGCTGTTACAGAACTCAAGTGCAGAGTTTAACTGTTCATCTGATGGTCTTGGAGCTCCGCCATATTGGTAAGCTTCCAGCAAAGCTATAGATACCCACATTGGAACAAATGAGTTTAAATCGTTTACACTAATTGCCCATCTCAAGGCAGTTTCTATACAGTCGCCTACATGATTAAACTTAATTACGCTTTTGTAACAGCCATTGCTCCTAATTTTATTTTGACCAAATGTATATTCTTCGTGAGTCTGTGGAAGAAAATGTAGATATTTGACGTAAAACAAATAACAGCATCCAATATACAGATTGTACAGCTTCAAAATAATTATTATTTGTTCTTTAAATTTGAGCTTGCACATCACTTCAATGTTTACTCTGCTTTCTAAGCACAAAAACCAAATCATAAATTTTTTCCGTGCACCATGTGGAAGCTATGCAGATTTTACAAGTAGTCTACAAGAGAAACGAAAATATCACATTATAAACCTAGTACAGGGATTCTCAGCCATTCAGCACCGTCCACTTGTAATACTGATTGTGCCAGCACTACAATATATAATACGATATAAGTTTATATTTATATTTGTAAAATACCTGCCAGGTTAATGTTATGCTTGATGTTGAATGTTACACAGATTATTCGTATTTAACAATGAACGAATCAACACAGAAAATGAAAGGGAAATGGAAAGTGAAAGTGAACGTAAAAATGTATTGTTTAACTTTGTACAACAAAGTGTGACATGTAAAGTAAACGTAAAAATGTATTGTTTAACTTTGTATAACAAAGTGTGACATGTACAGTGAACTCATGATCGTTATTTCCCATGAGTACTATTTAACTCGTCCATTCTCCAGAACCCTCCCCTCCCTTTTAGCAAATCAGAACTTGAGTTTTAGAAGCAGGAATGTTGCTAAATATCTGGCAAACGCCCTCTTATATCGATTTTTCACTAAAAGAATTTTTCACATTTCTCATCAAAAATAGAGAATTAAACACGAAAGAGACAGAATTAACTTCTTTCTTTTAGATAAAACCCTTTTCCTTACGTATCTACGGCCCTGAGTAGAATATTTGGCTTGTCTTTCCCCAAGTGAATGACGATTGATAGTATGCACACTTTCCGTTAAGTCTAGGATTGTGAGCCTTAGTTGTCGATCCAAGACCAGATGTGTAGCCATTGTTTTGTTATGTTCATGTTTGTTCAAGATTAATGGGATGGTTTTTATCCACCGCTTTTATAATCTACCTCTGGCTTTATATCCTATGCTCTCATTAGTCACCGCTTTTATAATCTACCTCTGGCTGTATATCCTATGCTCTCATTAGTCACCGTTTTCATAATCTACCTCTGGCTGTATATCCTATGCTCTCATTAGTCACCGCTTTTATAATCTACCTCTGGCTGTATATCCTATGCTCTCATTAGTCACCGCTTTCATAATCTACCTCTGGCTGTATATCCTATGCTCTCATTAGTCACCGCTTTTATAATCTACATCTGGCTGTATATCCTATGCTCTCATTAGTCACCGCTTTCATAATCTACCTCTGGCTGTATATCCTATGCTCTCATTAGTCACCGCTTTTATAATCTACCTCTGGCTGTATATCCTATGCTCTCATTAGTCACCGTTTTCATAATCTACCTCTGGCTGTATATCCTATGCTCTCATTAGTCACCGCTTTTATAATCTACCTCTGGCTGTATATCCTATGCTCTCATTAGTCACCGTTTTCATAATCTACCTCTGGCTGTATATCCTATGCTCTCATTAGTCACCGCTTTTATAATCTACCTCTGGCTGTATATCCTATGCTCTCATTAGTCACCGTTTTCATAATCTACCTCTGGCTGTATATCCTATGCTCTCATTAGTCACCGTTTTCATAATCTACATCTGGCTGTATATCCTATGCTCTCATTAGTCACCGTTTTCATAATCTACATCTGGCTGTATATCCTATGCTCTCATTAGTCACCGCTTTTATAATCTACCTCTGGCTGTATATCCTATGCTCTCATTAGTCACCGTTTTCATAATCTACATCTGGCTGTATATCCTATGCTCTCATTAGTCACCGCTTTTATAATCTACATCTGGCTGTATATCCTATGCTCTCATTAGTCACCGTTTTCATAATCTACATCTGGCTGTATATCCTATGCTCTCATTAGTCACCGCTTTTATCATCTACCTCTGGCTGTATATCCTATGCTCTGATTAGTCACCGCTTTTATAATCTACCTCTGGCTGTATATCCTATGCTCTGATTAGTATTTGTTCTGGGTTCCTTCTCATGTTGCTTCATATCTCTCTATATGTTCAATAGATGATATTATATCAACTCTTTTCCTAATTTCTTAAATTATTTTATCTAGTTTATTAACAACTGCTGCTTTTCTCAGACAGTTAATTTCAAGTGTAATGATTTTCCTTTGCTGCTGGACTATTATAGACCATGTTTGACATTGGTAACAAAGTGTTGGTATAAATATTGTAGATATTATATATCTTTTCATTTCCATCTTGATCTTTAGTACTTGATTTCATAAGTACTGTGTTTGCTTTCTGACACCTCTAAATTTAGGTGTCAATTATGATTATGTATCGCTGCAATATTCAACTAAAGTTGCATTACACAACACTATTATTATCCCATTACTGGTCTACCAGTTTCAAACCTGGACAATGACAGCACAAGACAAAAGAAAAATAGTGACAGCAGAAAGTATGTGTCTACAAAGAATACTTAGCGTGTCATTAAGAAATAGAAACGATAACATGAGACAGATAACTGAAACAATACCGGTATTGGAATACATCCAGTGACAACAGATCAAGTGGTTTTCACACATTTCCAAACTACCAACAGACAGCATGCCACACATGGCCATGACACATAGAAAATACAGCTATAAAGCCAGAGTCAGACCGTGCAAAAGATGAATCACGGAATCAAAGAGGCCACGGGAACAAGCTTACAAATAGCAAACAAGAAGGCTATCTACAGAGAACTTTTACACCTGACGCCGCAAGGCAAACAAGGGCTACAGCGTATAGATAGATATATAGTTCCGTTGTCCCCTACTGATGTGTTAAATACATGTTTTGTATATTCCGTTGTCCCTCAATGCTTGGTTAAATACACGTTTCGTGTTGTATTTTCTGTTGTCCCTCAATTCTGGGTTAAAAAAGACTTTTGGTCTCAATTTAATTATATCCATAATCGGAGTGGATAACGACAAGATACAAGCCAGAGGAACACGCAGTAAACCTATTGTGACAAACTCCTAGGTTGCAGAGGACCACGCAGTAAACCTATTTTGACAAACTCCTAGGTTGCAGAGGACCACGCAGTAAACCTATTGTGACAAACTCCTAGGTTGCAGAGGACCACGCAGTAAACCTATTGTGACAAACTCCTAGGTTGCAGAGGACCACGCAGTAAACCTATTGTGACAAACTCCTAGGTTGCAGAGGACCAACAGTAAACCTATTGTGACAAACTCCTAGGTTGCAGAGGACCAACAGTAAATCTATTGTGACAAACTCCTAGGTTGTAGAAAACACCAGATGGATCAAGATTGCCTTTCGACGGCTATTTTTACTGTTCCTTCTCAATAGTTCTAGCTTGCCTTTGTAATCAATAGTTCTTTATTTCCGGCGATTGTGGTTTTTTTTAAAATATTATTGTCTTGATAAAATAATTTTGGTAGAAACGTTGACTTCGTACATTCATTGTAACACGTAAACCTAGATTACTTTTGTTGTTGTTATTATTCTATTGTTATACAGTTGTACTATAGTCAGAATGAATTTGTTATGTTATAATACAGTTTTACTGCAGTAAGAATGCACTAGTTATGTTATAATACAGTTTTACTACAGTAAGGATGTACTTGTTATGTTATTATACAGTTTTACTGCAGTAAGGACGTAATTGTTATGTTATTATACAGTTTTACAGCAGTAAGAATGCACTTGTTATGTTATTATACAGTTTTACTGAAGTAAGGACGTACTTGTTATGTTATTATACAGTTTCACTGCAGTAAGAATGCATTTGTTACGTTACTATACAGTTTTACAGCAGTAAGAATGCACTTGTTATGTTATTATACAGTTTTACTGCAGTATGGGTGTACGTGTTATGTTAGTATACAGTTTTACTACAGTAAGGGTGTACTTGTTATGTTAGTATACAGTTTTACTGCAGTATGTGTGTACGTGTTATGTTAGTATACAGTTTTACTACAGTAAGGGTGTACTTGTTATGTTAGTATACAGTTTTACTACAGTAAGGGTGTACTTGTTATGTTAGTATACAGTTTTACTACAGTAAGGGTGTACTTGTTATGTTAGTATACAGTTTTACTACAGTAAGGGTGTACTTGTTATGTTAGTATACAGTTTTACTGCAGTATGGTTGTACGTGTTATGTTAGTATACAGTTTTACTACAGTAAGGGTGTACTTGTTATGTTAGTATACAGTTTTACTACAGTAAGGGTGTACTTGTTATGTTATTATACAGTTTTACTACAGTAAGGGTGTACTTGTTATGTTAGTATACAGTTTTACTACAGTAAGGGTGTACTTGTTATGTTAGTATACAGTTTTACTGCAGTATGGGTGTACGTGTTATGTTAGTATACAGTTTTACTACAGTAAGGGTGTACTTGTTATGTTATTATACAGTTTTACTACAGTAAGGGTGTACTTGTTATGTTAGTATACAGTTTTACTACAGTAAGGGTGTACTTGTTATGTTAGTATACAGTTTTACTACAGTAAGGGTGTACTTGTTATGTTAGTATACAGTTTTACTACAGTAAGGGTGTACTTGTTATGTTAGTATACAGTTTTACTACAGTAAGGGTGTACGTGTTATGTTATTATACAGTTTTACTACAGTAAGGGTGTACTTGTTATGTTATTATACAGTTTTACTACAGTAAGGGTGTACGTGTTATGTTATTATACAGTTTTACTACAGTAAGGGTGTACTTGTTATGTTATTATACAGTTTTACTACAGTAAGGGTGTACTTGTTATGTTAGTATACAGTTTTACTACAGTAAGGGTGTACTTGTTATGTTATTATACAGTTTTACTACAGTAAGGGTGTACTTGTTATGTTATTATACAGTTTTACTACAGTAAGGGTGTACTTGTTATGTTATTATACAGTTTTACTACAGTAAGGGTGTACTTGTTATGTTAGTATACAGTTTTACTACAGTAAGGGTGTACTTGTTATGTTAGTATACAGTTTTACTGCAGTAAGGGTGTACTTGTTATGTTATTATACAGTTTTACTACAGTAAGGGTGTACTTGTTATGTTATTATACAGTTTTACTACAGTAAGGGTGTACTTGTTATGTTAGTATACAGTTTTACTACAGTAAGGGTGTACTTGTTATGTTAGTATACAGTTTTACTACAGTAAGTGGGTACTTGTTATGTTATTATACAGTTTTACTACAGTATGGGTGTACTTGTTATGTTATTATACAGTTTTACTACAGTATGGGTGTACTTGTTATGTTAGTATACAGTTTTACTACAGTAAGGGTGTACTTGTTATGTTATTATACAGTTTTACTACAGTAAGGATGTACTTGTTATGTTATTATACAGTTTTACTACAGTAAGGGTGTACTTGTTATGTTAGTATACAGTTTTACTACAGTAAGGGTGTACTTGTTATGTTATTATACAGTTTTACTACAGTAAGGGTGCACTTGTTATGTTATTATACAGTTTTACTACAGTAAGGGTGTACTTGTTATGTTATTATACAGTTTTACTACAGTAAGGGTGTACTTGTTATGTTATTATACAGTTTTACTACAGTATGGGTGTACTTGTTATGTTATTATACAGTTTTACTACAATATGGGTGTACTTGTTATGTTATTATACAGTTTTACTACAGTATGGGTGTACTTGTTATGTTATTATACAGTTTTACTACAGTATGGGTGTACTTGTTATGTTAGTATACAGTTTTACTACAGTAAGGGTGTACTTGTTATGTTATTATACAGTTTTACTACAGTAAGGGTGTACTTGTTATGTTATTATACAGTTTTACTACAGTAAGGGTGTACTTGTTATGTTATTATACAGTTTTACTACAGTAAGGGTGTACTTGTTATGTTAGTATACAGTTTTACTACAGTAAGGGTGTACTTGTTATGTTATTATACAGTTTTACTACAGTAAGGGTGTACTTGTTATGTTATTATACAGTTTTACTACAGTATGGGTGTACTTGTTATGTTATTATACAGTTTTACTACAGTAAGGGTGTACGTGTTATGTTAGTATACAGTTTTACTACAGTATGGGTGTACTTGTTATGTTATTATACAGTTTTACTACAGTAAGGGTGTACTTGTTATGTTATTATACAGTTTTACTACAGTAAGGGTGTACTTGTTATGTTATTATACAGTTTTACTACAGTAAGGGTGTACTTGTTATGTTAGTATACAGTTTTACTACAGTATGGGTGTACTTGTTATGTTATTATACAGTTTTACTACAGTAAGGGTGTACTTGTTATGTTATTATACAGTTTTACTACAGTATGGGTGTACTTGTTATGTTATTATACAGTTTTACTACAGTAAGGGTGTACTTGTTATGTTAGTATACAGTTTTACTACAGTATGGGTGTACTTGTTATGTTATTATACAGTTTTACTACAGTAAGGGTGTACTTGTTATGTTATTATACAGTTTTACTACAGTAAGGGTGTACTTGTTATGTTATTATACAGTTTTACTACAGTAAGGGTGTACTTGTTATGTTATTATACAGTTTTACTACAGTAAGGGTGTACTTGTTATGTTATTATACAGTTTTACTACAGTAAGGGTGTACTTGTTATGTTAGTATACAGTTTTACTACAGTATGGGTGTACTTGTTATGTTATTATACAGTTTTACTACAGTATGGGTGTACTTGTTATGTTATTATACAGTTTTACTACAGTATGGGTGTACTTGTTATGTTATTATACAGTTTTACTACAGTATGGTTGTACTTGTTATGTTATTATACAGTTTTACTACAGTATGGGTGTACTTGTTATGTTATTATACAGTTTTACTACAGTATGGGTGTACTTGTTATGTTATTATACAGTTTTACTACAGTATGGGTGTACTTGTTATGTTATTATACAGTTTTACTACAGTATGGGTGTACTTGTTATGTTATTATACAGTTTTACTACAGTATGGGTGTACTTGTTATGTTATTATACAGTTTTACTACAGTATGGGTGTACTTGTTATGTTATTATACAGTTTTACTACAGTAAGGGTGTACTTGTTATGTTATTATACAGTTTTACTACAGTAAGGGTGTACTTGTTATGTTATTATACAGTTTTACTACAGTAAGGGTGTACTTGTTATGTTATTATACAGTTTTACTACAGTAAGGGTGTACTTGTTATGTTAGTATACAGTTTTACTACAGTATGGGTGTACTTGTTATGTTATTATACAGTTTTACTACAGTATGGGTGTACTTGTTATGTTATTATACAGTTTTACTACAGTATGGGTGTACTTGTTATGTTATTATACAGTTTTACTACAGTATGGGTGTACTTGTTATGTTATTATACAGTTTTACTACAGTAAGGGTGTACTTGTTATGTTATTATACAGTTTTACTACAGTAAGGGTGTACTTGTTATGTTATTATACAGTTTTACTACAGTATGGGTGTACTTGTTATGTTATTATACAGTTTTACTACAGTAAGGGTGTACTTGTTATGTTAGTATACAGTTTTACTACAGTAAGGGTGTACTTGTTATGTTATTATACAGTTTTACTACAGTATGGGTGTACTTGTTATGTTATTATACAGTTTTACTACAGTAAGGGTGTACTTGTTATGTTATTATACAGTTTTACTACAGTGTGGGTGTACTTGTTATGTTATTATACAGTTTTACTACAGTAAGGGTGTACTTGTTATGTTATTATACAGTTTTACTACAGTATGGGTGTACTTGTTATGTTATTATACAGTTTTACTACAGTATGGGTGTACTTGTTATGTTATTATACAGTTTTACTACAGTAAGGGTGTACTTGTTATGTTATTATACAGTTTTACTACAGTAAGGGTGTACTTGTTATGTTATTATACAGTTTTACTACAGTATGGGTGTACTTGTTATGTTATTATACAGTTTTACTACAGTAAGGGTGTACTTGTTATGTTATTATACAGTTTTACTACAGTAAGGGTGTACTTGTTATGTTATTATACAGTTTTACTACAGTAAGGGTGTACTTGTTATGTTATTATACAGTTTTACTACAGTAAGGGTGTACTTGTTATGTTATTATACAGTTTTACTACAGTAAGGTGTACTTGTTATGTTATTATACAGTTTTACTACAGTAAGGGTGTACTTGTTATGGTCACGAACGCAAACTGCAGTAACAACTAGTATTTTAATATTTATTTTAGTATAAACGTCATCAATGACAACAACCACCCTCGTCTTGTCGCGACCTGAAAGGAGAGCACAGAACAATACAGCTTGGCACACATATCGATCTTGAGATGCCATTACGGAGATGTTGGGTAGAAATTGAATGTCACATATATACATCAACGTGATCGAAAGGCATTTCCGACATCGGATGTTTCGGAGTGAAATGCGTAGATACCATCTGTAATGTCTAGTCTGCCTATATTCTCTATGCGGAAAAAAAATAAGCTAATGTAGTCTATACAGCGATCACGTACCTGGTCTTTCAAAACAAGGTCGAACAATCTTTGTATTGTTGATTCTTGTACTGGAATTTGTTTTCTTCCATGGACTTGTAAATAAACAAAACACCACGGCCAAACAATAGCTAAAATAATATTTATATGCATCGCGTAATGTAACTGGCGAGTGTGGTCTTTATTCAGTCGTCGAATGTTGTCTTCTCACAAACTCACTCAAACAAACTTCTTAATTGCTATTTTCTGTTAGAAAAAATTAAACAATCTTTTATAATATAAATCCTTGTAGGAATACTATAGCATGCTTTAAAATTATGTGCAAACAACCGTTCAATTTATGCGGTATATGTCGAAGTATCTTATTTAATGTTCCAAGCAATACATTATCGTTCATCTCTAACGCATTGTCACCAAAAATAATGTGATTAATTTATTTGTATTTATAACACATTTTACAAAATTTACAACTTTTGATAAGCTCATTCCATATTTCAAGTTTGTTAAAATATATATAAATTACTGTTGTGGGTGTTAATTATTGACAATAAAATTAGCTATCATTAACTGTCATAATTTAGTGATATATATTGAAATTAATTAACATTCCTTCTCTGTGTCTGAATATGAAAATAAACATGTACATTTTGTGGTCACGAACGCTACATTTAACAGCGAAGCGATAACGGCTATGATCATGTAGTATTGTCACTGGTGACCAATATAACGAACAAATAGTAAAACTTATGTCAATGAGATATTAACAAATAAACAAAGGAACAAGAACTTTTTCCACGTTACGGTTCAATAGATACCTTTATCAGGAAACAAAAACGAACCAGAAATACATAGACAGAACTGTTAACACAAAGAGATGGCCTCACAATAACTAGAAGACAGTTCGTTGTGCGATCATCTCTTTGCATTAATAGTTATGTGTGTTTATTTTAGGTTTGTTTTGCTTCTTGATAAAGGTCCCTACTGGATGGACAGTACAATGGGAAAAGTTCTTGTTCCTTTTTGTTTTTTTATTTCTCATTGACATTAGTTTTACTTGCAACCGTCGGCAGTATATAGGTACTGTCGAGAACTACGGTTTTACTGTCGAGAACAACGGTTTTACTGTAGAGAACTACGGTTTTACTTCGTGTTAGTTACCAGTGACAATAACAAAATAAGAATGTAGTTATCGCTTCTTAGTTTTGTTACTGCTGTAATCTCCACCTTGTCCGGATATTCTCTTTACAGTTTGGTTATTTATACTTTTTAACAGCGACCGTTAGTTTCATTTGGTAATATTAGTAACATGCCCAATACAAATAATGGAAGTGTAACGGTGAGGTATGCATACAGAGCGGGTCTCGTGTAGTCAAGGTATAAGCCCCATTTTCATCCTTGGAAATTGTGTGTCCGAACCGTTTAGAAAGCAATTTGATCATACTGAAAAATATCTTCCCTCAAAAACATACTGGTTTGATGGCTACTGCCCTGAATAGTCAACACAAAAACAACTGTCAAATATTGCATGTTTCCCCTTAAGGAGTTATAGAGAGGTATTTTGTAGCTGTTGCTGTCGAAAAGCTTTTGTAGCTCTTGCTGTCGCCACGTCATGTGCAGTGTGAATTTTTTTCTTTTTTAAGGGGGCAGTATCACCAGAGGAAGGGTGATGTTAGAAGAAAATTCATATAAAATTCAATTTTAAAGATAGAAGTCTCAGATTTTCCCACATGATAGTTAAATCATAGTAGTATCAGTAAACATACATATCTCTAAGGTATGTTCTATACATGTAGTACATGAGACTTTTGAAATGAAAAAAATAGTTTTTACATGTATGAAAACTGAATGATACTTCTAACAACTTTGTTAGTAAATGGTTCAGCCAGATTCATTACAAATTAACCAGCATATGCACAGATGGCTTGAGTATGGCGGGAACTACAGACAATTGTATAGATATTATAGATTTATTTTTACATCGCATGAAATTTGTCTCTTTTTGAGGTTTGAAAATGTAATCTTTAAATGAACATAAAATAGACAAGAATAGAGCAATTGCATTTTCCATAGAATGTGACAAAGACAGGTATATTGTAAGCAAGCATGCCAAACAGCCATGCTGATTGGTTAATATTTGACAAAGTTATGATGTTAAAAGTGATAAGAGTGGTTACTTTTCGGACAAAATTTGAAACAAAATTAACCGTACTTTTTTACTCCAAAAACAGATTGCGCTTACCTCAATGACCCCCTGCCAGGTATGGGGAGTCTTCCAATTGAGCTTGTGCCTCCACTAACTCAATCCGCTTCATCCTTCTGGCTCTTCTAGCTTCCAATGATGCTTCTGTTGTTGCCCTTTGAGCATTCTGCAGTCGGTCAGCATCAGTTGAATTGAGATAATGCGATGTGAATCGTCCACATAATAGTTGCATCGCTGCAAGAGGCCCTTCCAATGCTTTTCCTCCATCGTTGAAAATGAGGGTTGCAATGCCAATAGCAATCTGAACAGTAACTAATCCGTGGTATTTATGCTTCGGGCAATATTGCCATATTGTACTGTTGAAGGATTCATTAGCATTTTGTGTGTAGCCATTGAGACATTTTTTCAAGAGATCAGGGTGGGACAAATCTCTGAAAACTGGTTTGATGACATCCATAATGGCAGAGGGCAGGTTGTTTTTGTGCTTATAGTCCTTGTTGCTGGCAGCAATAGCTTTTTTATATGGACACCAACTAACTTTACAGAGGTAGTGGACAGGCCTCTGGTCTGTGGAAAGCTTATGAAAATATATCGCCCAGATAGCTTCTCGCATACCTTTCAAGTCATTCTTATTAGCCCTAATTGCATTACCATAATATTTCTGGATACAATTTATTTGTGTGTCTGTAAGCCTTCCCTTTCCACCTATATGCTTTCCATCTGACAATTTTTTTCCAGCCATAGACGTCTTGATCTTGCGCAGACGAGTACCCATTCTCTTTTGCACGTGTCCGACGCATTCTATTTTTTCAACAGGAACATCACCATATGGCTTTGAATCACACACTGTCTTAAAACTCCTTGTGTCACCATCACCAATGAAGCTTGTATATCTCAGTTTATACTTTTCAACTGATCTAGAAAATAGTTCTACAGCAATAGTTGCCTCCATTGATCCCGATGAACCACTATGTGTGGCTGTACACTGTGACTTGTGATGTTGTTCCCATGCCTTGTAGCCCTCAGAATGTTTGTCTTGAGTGTTCCAGTAGTCACATGATTTGCATACTTTTGAGAGTAATCCAGTGTCAAGAACTTTTCCTGTGACACAGCCAATTAATGTTGTTACTCCTATTGTTGATGTATGTCCGCGTGTCATCCAGGTTCCATCAACAGATACATCTATATTGCGACAATCATCACCTGACTTGAACTCCCCTGCTAATTTGTACTCTGTTTCTGCTGCTTTCTTCATACTAGCAGCCTGTGAGAGAATAACAGCACTTTCTATAGTTTTATTTATTAATTTATAAGTACTCTTCTGGGCAGGTGGGGGAAGATTCATCATTCCACAAAAAGTCTGCAAGTCTGAAAGGCCACCTCCTGCACATCGCATAGCAAAAATGGCTCGTCTATTGATTGAATGTATCTGTAAACTGTTGCTTGTATTGACACCAATTTGAGGGTTAGAAGGAAAAGTGGTTTGTTGTTTGCACCTATTATTACTGCAAACAAATTTAAATTTACTGCCAAGCCCCTGTCTGCAATCTTCAGTTAGTCTGGTTTGACTGTGGCAAAATGCACAAACTAGCTGTGTTGAAATTTGGTTACACAAAATTGCAAGATCAATGATCCTATACCCTTCACTCACCATTTGAGAATGTTGATCATTGAATGCTTCATCAACATTTGTATTATGATCATCGTCATAATCTTCATTAATAACGTCATATAGGTCTTGTATCTTCATTGCTGACCGACTATTTGTGGGCGTGGCACTAAGAGTTTCAACTGCAGGAATATTTTGAGTGTGTGTAGATGAAGATGGTAGGCCTAGAGCCACAAAGTCTTCTACAACATTGTCGACAACATGACGATGTGATGTGATTGTAATGTTATTCTTTTCCCACTACTAAACCTATTACCGTGAAACTTACGCTTTGTGGGTCGTTGATGATGTTTCTTATCACTTGACATTGTAAAAATTCACACTGATCAAAGAATATTTCACAAATTCGTAAATCAAATATAAATAACAACTTTTTATTGTAATGCAATGATGCCATATGCACTACATGGAAGTTGCCATTTTGTAAGGAAGTCACGTGATCAGTAGGGATAATTAATTGAGAGGGAAAAACAGGGAGGTTACAATTGTTAGTGCTCTGAAAACAAGGCGAAATTTTTTATTTTTTTTCGCAAATCAGGCAGACCTTACTCTCTTTCAGTCTTCATAACTCTGAAACTAATGCGGCTATTCTAAAGCAGTTTTCAGAAACGTATAGAAAAATGAATGATCTTTAATTTGATACCATGTTTGTGTTTAAATTCACAAAATCATATTTTTTCAATTTCTCTGGTGATACTGCTGTATAAATTTACCCTCCGACAGAAAAAAAAACCCAGTCCGTACCGGGGATCGAGCTATAGACCTCACTAGTGTCACACTAACGCTCTAATCTCTCAGCCATGAGCTGAATAGTAACTTTCCTTAATTAACGTCAACAATTTGTGGGCATATATTTATTGCTATACATGCCTACACAGTCTACACGTGTAACACAATTTTTATTGACATGCATACGGCTGCGAGATTTTCGCCGTGCAAAGGATCACCGTGAAGTATACAGTCAAGGGATAAATGTTCCAGTGTATGGCAACAACCCTAAACAGGAAGTATGTGGCTGGGGTAACACTGGGCAAATGTCATGATATACAAAAATAGGTATATGTGTTACCAAAATAAAACATAAATCAACCTAACAACGAGATACAGGGACAGACGACGTTTCGACTTTTAGTTTCTGTCGTCTGTCCCTGTATCTCTTTGTTAGGTTGTTTAATGTTTTATTTTGGTAACACATCTACCTATTTTTGTATATCTTGAAGTATACAGTCGCAGGCGGAGCAACAGGTATTGGAGAATGTTGCTATTTGCGAGACGTGCAAAGCAAAGATGGTGCACAGGAAAGAACGTTCATGTTCTACTGGGCAGTCACATATAGCCTTGGTCAGTTGTCTTGTACGACCAGTCTCCTTCTTCCAGCCGCAGTCAGACGTCTGTATGTATTTCATCAATAAACTGTGCTATGGTCAGCATGCTTAATACAAGGATAATAAGGCTTCTCTGTTAGCGCTGACTTTATATTAATAATGTAACAATCTATTATCATTAATATAACTTTTATTATTAATTTAACAAAGATATTGTAGATTTTAATTAACAATAAGGGAGAATGGAGAGAGTAGACCTATCATTACTTTGTAAAGATCCAAAGTTCACATAATGGAGAGAGTAGACCTATCATTACTTTGCAAAGATCGGAAGTTCACATAATGGAGAGAGTAGACCTATCATTACTTTGCAAAGATCGGAAGTTCACATAATGGAGAGAGTAGACCTATCATTACTTTGCAAAGATCCAAAGTTCACATAATGGAGAGAGTAGACCTATCATTACTTTGCAAAGATCTGAAGTTTACATAATGGAGAGAGTAGACCTATCATTACTTTGCAAAGATCCAAAGTTCACATAATGGAGAGAGTAGACCTATCATTACTTTGCAAAGATCTGAAGTTTACATAATGGAGAGAGTAGACCTATCATTACTTTGCAAAGATCTGAAGTTTACATAATGGAGAGAGTAGACCTATCATTACTTTGCAAAGATCTGAAGTTCACATAATGGAGAGAGTATGCCTATCATTACTTTGCAAAGATCTGAAGTTCACATAATGGAGAGAGTAGAGCTATAATTACTGTGCAAAAATCTGAAGTTCACATAATGGAGAGAGTAGACCTATCATTACATTGCAAAGTTCCTAAGTTCACATGATGGAGAGAGTAGACCTATCATTACTTTGCAAAGATCCAAAGTTCACATAATGGAGAGAGTATGCCTATCATTACTTTGCAAAGATCTGAAGTTTACATAATGGAGAGAGTAGACCTATCATTACTTTGCAAAGATCTGAAGTTTACATAATGGAGAGAGTAGACCTATCATTACTTTGCAAAGATCCAAAGTTCACATAATGGAGAGAGTAGAGCTATAATTACTGTGCAAAGATCTGAAGTTCACATAATGGAGAGAGTAGACCTGCCATTACTTTGCAAAGATCTGAAGTTCACATAATGGAGAGAGTAGACCTATCATTACTTTGCAAAGATCCAAAGTTCACATAATCAACATCTGAGTTTGTGTACGCTAGAATGGATGCCGGAAAGTAAATCGGCGCACTTACGGAAATGCCCATGTTGTTATCCTGCTGGTTTCTAATTTAGACAAAACAACGAATTAACCATCGCGTTTATACGTGCATATTCTAGTTTTACGAAAGAACATTATAAATTAAAAATAAAGACATGTAAACGACTAAGCAAGTCGGTATGGATGAAAATAAAAGAGCAATCGAATGTCTGTGATGTCACACAATGCAGATGTCTTCGGTAGTTTCGATTTCCCGGTATCTGGACAGAGCAAGAAGTGTTATTGAATACGTATATGGATCAGATGACCAAAACAGCAACTGACCATAGTCAGGATGATTGAAACCTTTAAAAACAGTTGGGATGGGCTTGCCAAAGTGGGTCCTGTTCATCATCGCTTCATATTCAGGTTTTGGTACATAACCTTGCACACCAACAATTGTACGTACTGCTGTGACATATTGGAAACTATACTGCTGTGGTATCTCTATGAAGAGGTTGGCTGGATAACGAAAAGGAAGGATGTTCTTTCCTTTGTTTTGAGCCGAAAAGAATGCGTTCCATGGTTTAAATTTTCCTTCAAGTGTGTTTTTAATTAACCACAAAACGCAACCGTCTACGATGTTCTTGACTCTTGGTGAAGTATTCGTCTTCCAGTGAGATTTTCCAGAAACTGAATCGAAAGAAAGCCAAGTATACATTAGCACATTAGCGGCCATTGCTGTAGTAAATATTCGGTCTTCTCCCCGAGTTATTGGTTTATTGTCCTCGGTCAGATCTCCATTACCGAGAAAATCATCAAAGTACAAAGATCCATCATCATCCTGTTGAACATTGGATGTTAAGAAACGAGTAGCTTCACCTTCCATGGCTTGCTTCAAGTCGCTAAATACGAATTCCATAACTTGCACTGGGAACTGTCCATCTCTTTTGTAAATATCCATAATCGATACCGTCCTAGCTACAGTCCAATAAAACTGATACCTGGACGGATAGTAGAGCAAAGCTAGGTCTGGACGGTCCGAGAAATTTGAGTTAATGAAATATGCAAGCATTGCGGACGTGTTATGATAAACTTGAGCCACGTCTTGATCGTACAGTACATCATGACTAACCAGCCCAGATAGAACAGAAGCTGTGATTGCGTTAACAGCATTGGCAGACACCGTAAAATCGACATCATTTACAATCTTGTGTGTGTGAAGTTCTCCTCCTTTCAACATAGCGAAATCTTCGTTTGTAAACCATGTTGTTACTAAGGCAACATCCCTATTTGTAGCTTTGGCATCATCTAAGAAATCGCGTAGAACGTAATAGGTTTGTGGGTCTATTCTGCTCGCGATAGGATTTGTGGAAAATGGTTTGTAAGCATACTCTTTAAAAGCACTGAAAATGGAAGAGATATTTGGATTGTATTGAATCCATTTATTCCACACTAGTGGGAATTCCTTCTTGGACATCGTTAACACAGACCCAAGTCCAAGCCAAACAGATGAATCATCTGCATCGTGAGCCGCGTTCGTACTTTCAAACTGTTCAAATATATTTACAATTAATTTATTCAAGTTGGAGAAACCGGTCAAGATGCGTACAATTTCATCAAATGTCGTTAAGACTCTATTCAAGTTGCTTTTGTCAATAGTATGGTGTTTAGTTTGAGAGAATAATGGAGTAATTAAGTTCATAAATTCTATGTACGCTGCTGGACGAGTGACACAACTCTGATGTGCTTCATCATAAATGCATTCCCAAAAATGCATCAGGGAATGATTGTATGGCTTATCAATTCCTGCGAAGTGGCTTGAGAAATCCACGGAGGAGATCAGTTGCTGATCTGATGGTCTAGGAGCTGAACCATATCGATGGGCTTCCATTAATACAGTGGAAACCCACATTGGAACGAACGTATTTTCTTCATTTATATTGATTGCCCACCGCAGTGCTGTTCGAAAACTGTCACCAAATATGTTCACTTTCATAACATTTTTGTAAGAACCAATCCTCTTAATTTGAATGTGTCCAGGCGCTGCTGGGACTTCTGTCTTTGCCTGAAAATAAAAACATGTTCTTGTGTATAAAGATTCACATTATCCACAAGGTTGCCATATTGGCAATTTCATGGTAACAAGTCTCAAATGTGTGCCATTTTCAACTTTCACTAGCTATGGGATTTATGTTTTGATGGGTTTATTTTGGACAATTTTGAAAATGTAGTTTTTTTTCACTTTTATATAATTGTAGCTAAACTGTGTTTGGTTGAGAATTGTTCATATACGTTAATTAAATGATTTATATTGCCATTTCAATCATTTTGTGTGTTTGTTGTTGTTGTTGTTTTTTATTTGCGTTATACCCCTTTATACCTTGCAGCATCAGGGGTAAAAGAGTGCTCTAGAGATTTTTCTATTTATGTTTATTTATTATGCATATATTTTTTAAACTTGGGTACCTTCAAGACATTTGGACTCATTTCCTACCACTCTTTTGTCTAGTTCTCGGTCAGTGTGATCTTTGTCTTTATTCATTTTGTTCCGTCATTTACGTCATCTTTTTGTTCGCTGCGTTTCCACTTATATTTACGTTTGTATGTACTTCCTGTACATCCTTCCGGCATCTCACATGCATAATTTGCTCGGACACGTTTGTGTGGTGTGGTCATTTCTACTCGTCGTCTTTTGATGTTATGTGCTTATCTAGATCTATATAAAGACATTTTGGTCGAAACATCGATTATGTCATGTGCATTATTATTTGTAAGATTATATCCTGTGCTTTCTTGTGTGTATTATTTCACGTGAGCATACGACTGTGATAGTCGTTGTTCAGTAATACTTCATTACCTGTTTCCTACATAAGTACTATTCATTTTCATAGTTTTACTAGCAGTATTACCTCTTATTCATTGTCATTCTAATTTATGCACAAATGTAAAATGAAAGTGTGAATTCTAAACCGACTTTCGACATTGTCCAAGTAAAAACCTTGTTACGATAGTGATCAAAGATATGCTACATCCAAAAAAATGGAAGCATAAATTATCGACGCTGTAACTCAAATTCATATAATAAATCTTAAATAGATCTGTGATAGATATGTGCATGGCATATTGACTGATGAACTATTAGATATTATTGGGCAGAGAGTGTCGTTAAAGTAAAACATAAATTTAAGACGGCTAATTGAAATCTTTCAAATCTAGAGAAAGCTGAAAATATATGTTTAACTTTAGGAAAACTGCAAAGTTGCCAGTAAATATATGTTTATCATTATTCAGTGAATGTTACTGAGTTGTGATGATCTAACAAAATATCACGAAAAAGGCTGCATTCTTGAAAATTTAAATCTGCACATGATTACATGTACCTTGATCTGCACATGATTACATGTACTTTGATCTGCACATGATTACATGTACTCTGATCTGCACATGATTACATGTACTCTGATCTGCACATGATTACATGTACTTTGATCTGCACATGATTACATGTACTTTGATCTGCACATGATTACATGTACTTTGATCTGCACATGATTACATGTACTTTGATCTTCACATGATTACATGTACTCTGATCTGCACATGATTACATGTACTTTGATCTGCACATGATTACATGTACTCTGATCTGCACATGATTACATGTACTTTGATCTGCACATGATTACATGTACTCTGATCTGCACATGATTACATGTACTCTGATCTGCACATGATTACATGTACTTTGATCTGCACATGATTACATGTACTTTGATCTGCACATGATTACATGTACTTTGATCTGCACATGATTACGTGTACTATGATCTGCACATGATTACATGTACTTTGATCTGCACATGATTACATGTACTTTGATCTGCACATGATTACATGTACTTTGATCTGCACATGATTACATGTACTTTGATCTGCACATGATTACATGTACTTTGATCTGCACATGATTACATGTACTCTGATCTGCACATGATTACATGTACTTTGATCTGCACATGATTACATGTACTTTGATCTGCACATGATTACATGTACTTTGATCTGCACATGATTACGTGTACTATGATCTGCACATGATTACATGTACTTTGATCTGCACATGATTACATGTACTTTGATCTGCACATGATTACATGTACTTTGATCTGCACATGATTACATGTACTTTGATCTTCACATGATTACATGTACTCTGATCTGCACATGATTACATGTACTTTGATCTGCACATGATTACATGTACTCTGATCTGCACATGATTACATGTACTTTGATCTGCACGTGATTACATGTACTTTGATCTGCACATGATTACATGTACTCTGATCTGCACATGATTACATGTACTCTGATCTGCACATGATTACATGTACTCTGATCTGCACATGATTACATGTACTTTGATTATTAAAATTGTTGTCAGTTCAGATTTACATGCGGATTTCCAAGTAGGTAATAAATACAATATATTTATATTTCTCATTGATCAGACAATAAATACAATATATTTATATTTCTCATTGATCAGACAAAAAATACAATATATTTATATTTCTCATTGATCAGACAAAAAATACAATATATTTATATTTCTCATTGATCAGACAATAAATATAATATATTTATATTTCTCATTGATCAGACAAAAAATACAATATATTTATATTTCTCATTGATCAGACAAAAAATACAATATATTTATATTTCTCATTGATCAGACAAAAAATAAAATATATTTATATTTCTCATTGATCAGACAAAAAATACAATATATTTATATTTCTCATTGATCAGACAAAAAATACAATATATTTATATTTCTCATTGATCAGACAATAAATACAATATATTTATATTTCTCATTGATCAGACAAAAAGTACAATATATTTATATTTCTCATTGATCAGACAAAAAGTACAATATATTTATATTTCTCATTGATCAGACAAAAAGTACAATATATTTATATTTCTCATTGATCAGACAAAAAATATTGTTATTTTAACACATGCATAAAGTAGTGATGTCATTTTGTGCTAAAAACATTGCGGTAAACACGACGTTCTTTTTTGTCTTCTTCTTCTTCTTCTGTGAGTTCTCTTGGGACTGCTAATAAATAACAAAAATAATCCTTCTTTCTTTCTTCTTGCTTTATATCTCTTGTGCCTTTCAATGTCAGGGGTAGAAGAGTTCTCTGGAGATTGTTGTTTTTGTATTCTTCCTTTATGTTTGTTTTCGTTGACTCTTTTTTATTCTGTATGCCTCTTTTGCATAGACTGCTCCTGGCTTTGTATTCATCATGTCTGTATAGTAATGCTTTTTGAGGGTTGTCTGGAAGCATATGAAAACCACTTAATATATTGCCTTATGATGTAATCCAGTGTTTGCATTGTTTGTTAACCTTCTGATGTTTTAATTTCTGATTCTGTCTCTTATTGTTACTCCTAGAAATCAAAGACAAATCATTTCTTTTAACACGTTTTAATGCGGCGATTGTATTAAGATGAATTTTAATACGTTTTAATAAGAGAATATGTTTTGATATTACGATTTGTTATCCTGCCTTTCCTGTATTCACTAGCTGCTACTGGGAGACATCTGAGAGCTTGTTGCTGATCATGAACATTGCTTTCATTATATTTTCTATTGTCTCACTTATTCGTGTACATGGTGCTGCACTCTAATTCTAGCGCTACCGCTACCTTCGCATGTACTCAATAAATGATCAGTTCTTATCACATGAAACTCTCGTATCTTTGTCATCAGTATTTGGCAGGTGTCACTCTCGTAACTATGTGATCAGTACTTGTCGTATGTCACTCTCGTATTTCCTATCAGTACTTTTCAGATAACACTCTCGTATCTCATTCACTGGTCAGTACATGTCAGATGACACACTCGTATCTCATTCACTGGTTAGTACATGTCAGATGACACACTCGTATCTCATTCACTGATCGGTACATGTCATATGACACGCTCGTATCTCATTCACTGATCAGTACATGTCAGATGACACACTCGTATCTCATTCACTGGTTAGTACATGTCAGATGACACACTCGTATCTCATTCACTGATCGGTACATGTCATATGACACACTCATATCTCATTCACTGATCAGTACATGTCATATGACACACTCGTATCTCATTCACTGATCAGTACATGTAAGATGACACACTCGTATCTCATTCACTGAATCTGAATATATAGAACATACATAGCGTGTCAGCTATTGCTGAATTTTAGGCACATTAATGCTTCCAAACTTACGGTTATAAAATGTGAATGACTGGGTTTCGAACCGCGAGTAAGTTTTTGTAAGATGGGCACACTAATCACTCAGCCATGGAGAAGGCGACACATAAATGCGATTGTTTTGTTGTTCGTCCATCACAAGTGATTTTGACCATTTGTTACATCCACTTTTGAAAATTCAATTTTAGTTATGTCCTTGAGTATGAGTTCGTATATGGCTAATGAGCGCTATTCGAGCTGTAAATGTCCTTGCACAGTTTGGACATGGAATGACGACAGTAGACGGATCTTGGTCTATCCGTGACTTTCTAGCTGCTCTCCGCTGTTGAGCTGCAGCATTTCTCCTCTTTTCACAAGATGATGCGCTCTTTTTAATTTTAGAACGCCATGTAGATCTATTTTGTGCAAGTTCTTCCCATGTATCGTGGTCTATTTCAAAGGCTTTCAATGAGTTCTTTAACGAGTCCTTGTAGCGCTTCTTTTGGCCACCTTGAGATCATGTGCCATTCTCCAGCTCACCGTAGAGAAGTAAAAGTAAATGCGATTAACTATGTCTAAACGATCATGTTTCTATATGGGATTACCTGGTTTTCCAATACTAGTTCAAATAATCGTTGAATTGTGCCTTCTGGAATGAAGATCTTTTCATGTTTGCATTGTGAATCTGCATAGACTAGACAAATAAACAACGCGAACGCCCAAAAAATATTGACAGCCATTTTGTCATCCAATGCTTGCTGTGCTCGTTATTGTTTGAGTTTGTGCAACTGTGAAGCTTGACCGTTTGCAACTGAAATTTAAAACAAAAAAAACGTTATTTAAACAAACATGAGGACAACTTGGATTTCAAGTGCAAAGCAAAATGATCTGATTTTTGCACTTTTGATACATGAATACATTTAACATCATTTGCACATTTTTATTCATGTTGCCATATTGGCATAATGTGCATATAACGTTGGACTTGTTTTGCCTAGTTTAGAATTTCAGATTATTGGCACCTGGCACACCAATATTAATTAGTAAAGTGTATGCGTTTACGTGTACTGTTGAAATAATCAGAACTGCTGAAATTTTTTTTTATAAAGACAAACTATAGAAGAACTTTGAAGTAAGCATAAAAGGCATGTATAATGTATGTGATGAGAAGCGCACAACTTGAACATTTAGTGCAATGTTTCCTAATGTGGACCCATGCCCACGAAAATGGGGGGGGGGGGCAATTCGAACAAGTAATTAGGCTTCATTCAGGAATAATTCAATTTTTTAATATTAAAAAATGTGTATATCTTGTATAGAGGGACATCACAAGTTTAGATGACTTTGGTAGGACATGGTAAAAAAAAACAGGTTGGGAAACACTGATTTAGTGGTTGCCAAGATTGTTTGAACCACCGGAGAGATCAAGGGAAGAAAAAAACATAGGAAGACAAAGAGAAAAGTTTCTGGATGTTTCGTCACTTTGGCACGAGAGTATGTTACCTACTAAAACTTACGAACAACCAGTGGCGTAGCGTCAATAGACGCCAAAACCCTCGGTGTCCCCTTTAACGTAAATATCCAACACACAAATTAATATATATTTGCCATAAACATTACAAAAAGAGAATAGCTGGTTTATTCGTTATTTGACAGCTATCCGCCCTTAATGAACATACTGCGTATGCGCTCTTGAAGTCAGAAGCCAGAAGCTTTTGGCGTCCATAAAAAAACTATTTATCTGAAAAAACATACACTGAAAGTTTTAGGCCAAACATCTTTGACGTCGAAACAAAAAATATATGACAATAGGAGAAAAAAATATATGACAATAGGAGAGAAAAAGACGTCATTTAGTGCCTGGTGCTGGAAAACCATATATATTTATCTACGTGGCGTATAACGCTGGCTTCAGACCATTCATACGGTTAAAAATCATTTATGATGCGTTTTCTGATAATTGCAAACTGAAAACCTCTATCTAATACACTGTGAATAAGCTATACGCTATATTATATTATATTATATATATAGTTGTACTGGTGATAATGATGATGATGTTTGTAGTGGTGATAATGATGATGATGATGTTTGATATTCATTTTATATATAATCAAAATTTCGATGGTAAGGTAGTACAATAGAAAAATTCCAAAAGACAGAAATGCGCGTAGGACAAAGATGTGTAATGCTGGACAAAGGTATGCAATATAGGACAAAGGTGTGTAATAAAGGACAAAGGTGTGTAATATAGGACAAAGGTGTGTAATATAGGACAAAGATGTGTAATATACGACAAAGGTGTGCAATATAGGACAAAGGTGTGTAATATAGGACAAAGGTGTGTAACATTGGTCAAAGATGTAATGTAGGATAAGTGTGTAATGTCAACAGAACTGTTGTCCCTATATAAAGAATATATGCTCAATATACAAACCAGTAGGTAGAGGATTGGTGAGGTCGTCTGTTTTCTGTGTCCCATTATTCTTCTTCTACTTCTTCCTCGTTCGTTGTCAAACGCCTGCACGCAAGCAGGCTGTAGTACGGAGAACGGAATCTCTCAAACGCCTGCATGCAAGCAGGCTATAGTCCGGAGAACGGAATCTCTCAAACGCCTGCACACAAGCAGGCTGTAGTCTGGAGAACGGATTATGTTGAGTCTCAGACGCCTGCACGCAAGCAGGCTGTAGTCCGGAGAACGGATTGTGTTGAGTCTCAGACGCCTGCACGCAAGCAGGCTGTAGTCCGGAGAACGGATTGCGTTGAGTCTCAGACGCCTGCACGCAAGCAGGCTGTAGTTCGGAGCGGATTGAGTTGAGTCTCAGACTCCTGCCGGCAAGCAGGCTGTAGTCCGGAGAACGGATTGCGTTGAGTTATAGTTTAACAGCTTAGCTACGATATCTACGCATTTCTACCTGACACACACATCTTCAGTGTGGACTATGGGTCACTTTGGCCGTCTATGAAATGGGACAGCCAACTCCTCCCCAAAACTTCTCCTCGCCTCTTACGACTTTCCTGGCAATTAACAGTACCACTATTCTTTGCTACCGTTTCGGTGCCCCACCAACACACCATCTTGTGTCCTAAACTTCTATGTTTGCCATAATCTTTCCTAAATAAATCTATGTAAACATTAACATAGGATCACATCCCGTACGTAATGGCAACCCACTGAATTTATTCAAATCATCTATAAAAAAAAACAGCAACAAAAATTGATGGTGTGATCGATACATCATGCATACGATATGCTACCAGCATCTGCTAACATATACATATATTGAAATACAATTATTGTTTATAATATATTTTGTCATTTGTCCTGTAATATTAGCTTTTAAATGAGTGCCTACATGGTGTGATGTTTCCAATATTTGCATGTATAGTGGAGACCTCGTTTAGACAAGCATTTGTTCATTATGCATGTACTTCGTACGTAAAATCATACATAAATCATTACGTTAAAGCGAAAATTCACAATATAATATAATACAGGGGTTCTTATCGTGGGTCATATGGTCCCTATGTCTCTATGGAGACCTGCAAGTGGGCCACGAAAACAAAATTTGGAATTAGGGACCACATGTTTTTAGTTATGTTATCCATTGACTCCGACAGTGAGAACTGAAGTCGTTCGTAGAAAATGGAAGGTTTTCCGGGGACAAACGAAAAACAACCAATACGAAAACATCATATTAAATATGCTACAATCACTCAGCACACAAGCGGGCCGTCTCCAGAAAACTTTTCTACCCCTGACGACGAAAGGAAACAAAGTATTTCAGCGAATAGATAGATATATGTAAGATGATCACAGGATGGTAATTATTTTGAACAGATGCAATAGGACAGATATCGGGAAACTTAAAAAGCCGTGTATTGGGCTGCAACGAAATATGACAACCATCTTTTTCTAGGTCCCTGGTGGGCTACGCAAATATACTTATCTCAAGAGGGGGCCACGGTCGAGAATAAGGTTGAACCTCACTATTCTCGTACACTTCACACAATAGATTTACAGCTTGGATGCGATCTCTGAACATTTCGTACTGACATTTGATTGATTGAAAGTTGACAGAAATGATAGCATTGCATTACTTTATCTGATTTAATTTTTAGCTCTGAACAATATATGGTTTATCTTATCACTGCAATGCTTTTTTTTTCTGCTTGATAAATACGCGGTCTTCTGCTGGATGAACTCTGCTGTTGTCTTGAATTTTCTTTGATTCGACATTCTTTCTTTCTGTTATTTCTCTGTATGAGGATAAATGTTAGCGCCCGATTACTCCACGAAACAAGGGCTGGTGCCGTGGACTTTGAACTTGGACTGTTATGTGTGTGGGTCTCTTTGGCATACATAGATTGCATTACTGGTTACTAGGCTAGAGTGTGTCCATCGACTATATATAGTTATGCCTGCGGACTAAATTGGAATTATCCTTCTAACATAATGCGTTTGACTTTTCCAAGTAAATTTAACTAATACGGATATTATACGCTTTATGTTTGTTGTTACTGAGGATGTTTCAATACCTGTGCGGGATGTTTGTTTTTGTTGTGGTAGTCCTTGTCTCGATTGGTCCGTTCTGGTGACTTTGAGTGCACGGTTTGATTGGCTTGACAAAATCGCATCTTTGTACGGAAGAACGCGTGTTCAATAGTTGCTAGGCGATTTGGTGTCGTTGGGTAGACTGGTTCAATTCCCGTTAGTCTCAAGAATGTTTTACTTTTCCATGAATTTTCATTGGCTGTCGAAACAAAGTATACAAATGCTGAACAAGGGAAACACGGCAAAAGTCAAATGCATCACTCTAGAAGGATGATTCACAATCAGCAAGCAGGAATGCATAATTTACAAAAGACGCCGCTATTGTGTTCTATCTGAGACATTCGACGATAAAAATACATATTGGATAATGGAAAAACAGCTTTCTAAGCATGACTCATTTGACTTTTCCTGTGATTTCCCTTGTTCACCGTGTGTATACTTTGTATCGACAGCCAATGAAAATCACTGGAAAAGTCACTTGTCATGTTTACCATAAGCCACGTTCGGACAGAAAAAAATTGGTTATATTTTTGCTGACATGATCGTTCCTTCAGTCGACCCAGCTGTAAATTGGTACCTGAAATAAGTTAACTAAGGTAAACACAGCAAGGAAGGGAACCGACCACCTACACCTAATAGTTGCTGAGGCTTAATACATAAAAAGTTATCTTCAGCCCCGACGACAGGTTTATGCCATGTGACATACATTTACCTTTACTTCCCATCAGCCAATAAGTTTAATATCGTCAACAATCACTGTTCTATTTATAGTTGACCTCCACCACCTCAACTGTCTGCTATCTAAGTATGACATGTACATAGTTGCAGTTGTGTTGCATTAGTACATATTATCGATACTTAGTATGTACACATATAGATCACTAGACAAACCACCCATGCAAAAGAAAACCTTAGTAGATGGCATGCCGTTATATTGAAACCTTCTTCTTCTTCTTCTTCTTCTTCTGCGTTCGTTCTCAAACTCATGCAGATTATCAGGATGTTGTCCGGAGAACGGAATGCGTTGTGTCGTGGTTTACAACATTGCTGCGATATCTGCGCCTTTCGGTCTGACACATCCGGCTTCAGCATGGCTTTGAGTCACTGGCCCTATATTTGATGGGACAGTCAACTCCATCCCATAACCTCCTTAGTCGCCTTTTACGACATGCGTAGAAGGTAAACAGTGTTGCTATTCTATGCTCCCCTTTCGGCCCCGACAATACATGGCCGGAAACTTTCTTATGGATACTTTAAAGCATGTCATCCATACAATTGTAGACCCCCCTCTGAGTAGAAGACTCCTTCAATGGACATAGCACTAAGCCGAAAGTTGAAGTCTCCTGGGTATGAAAGAAAGCTGAGAATAACCACATCACTGCACATAGGAAGTAAGAGCTAATCGCTCGCAATTCATGGGTTTCTGAAAGAAAAATCTAAGTATGTCCGGTTTAGCAGCCTCCATCTTTGTATCTACACAATGGTCCACTGATAGTCAATCACCGTCACTGCCCAATATTTGTTTAGTGGTTGGTTGGATGGTTGCTGATCCAGTGGTCCATGGGCTCTTGCCCTTTGATCCAAACTGTTTAGTGGGCCCTATTGCCTCCTTGTGTCAGCAGAATCGTCATGTCATGCAAATTTGTGTTACCATAGTGATGGCAGTATGATATATCTATCTACTTGCTAGTCTCCATATGGACATGCGCACGCATCATGACGTCTGATGATATGGTCATGCGCGCGCATCATGACGTCTGATGATATGGTCATGCGCGCGCGTGATGACGTCTGATGAAGGAAAGCGGTGGTTAATTGCAGGTCTTCTATATCGTGCCCTCCTCCCAGAGCTTTCTATCGATATATGTGTACATATCTGGTTGAAGGGATATTGCAGATTTTGGCACATTTGTAGTATGTAGTGAGGTGTGGTATGTAGTGAGGTGTGGTATGTAGTGAGGTGTGGTATGTAGTTGGTGTGGTATGTAGTTTGGTGTGGTATGTAGTGAGGTGTAGTATGTAGTGAGGTGTGGTATGTAGTGAGGTGTGGTATGTAGTGAGGTGTGGTATGTAGTGAGGTGTGGTATGTAGTGAGGTGTGGTATGTAGTGAGGTGTGGTATGTAGTGAGGTGTGGTATGTAGTGAGGTGTTGTATGTAGTGAGGTGTGGTATGTAGTGAGGTGTTGTATGTAGTGAGGTGTGGTATGTAGTGAGGTGTAGTATGTAGTGAGGTGTGGTATGTAGTTTGGTGTGGTATGTAGTGAGGTGTGGTATGTAGTTTGGTGTAGTATGTAGTGAGGTGTGGTATGTAGTTTGGTGTAGTATGTAGTGAGGTGTAGTATGTAGTGAGGTGTGGTATGTAGTGAGGTGTGGTATGTAGTGAGGTGTAGTATGTAGTGCTGTGAAACATGGATCCTAAGTAAAACAGCGGCAAAGAAGATCAACGTCTTTGAGATGAAATGCTACAGAAAGATACTTCGAATATCATGGAAAGAAAAAAAGAGAGACTCAGATATTATAAACACATTTAATATTCCAGAGTGTTGGTTACTAAACACAATAGCAAAAAGAAAACTACACCTGTTCGGTTATATAAAGAGACACACCTGTTTAGAAAGACAAATAATGGAGGGCAGAGTACCTAGAAGAGGATAAAGGGCAGACCAAGAAGACGATGGACTAATGACATTAAAGATAGCATGCCATCGTTGGAAAATGCAAGCCGCATCGCCCAAGATTGAGAGGGAGTTCAGAGAATTCATTGGGAAGACAACGTTCTGGAAAGAATACGTCACATGACCAAAAAAACTATGAGCTGGTGCATTGTGCAAGTCTTGTACATTTATGCCACATCATTGACTATGGGCATCACATATCTTATAAAAATCTGCACATGAAAGATGAAAACACATGAATGACATTACATTATTGTTGCTGCTTTTGTGTGTGTAAACCTACGCGCCCACCCCCCGCCCTTGAGAATATCTTATCTACGGCACTGCTCACATCATCCTTCTTATATAGGCCTATCCATCCATATACCGTCAGGGCCGTATGGTTGAGCTACATATAGATTGGTTACGTCAATACACGGCTACAACGCACAGAAACTTTATTCAAATACAATGGTGCAGTGATCCCATAAATTCAAGTAACATATATATAATAACGTTGACAGTTTATAATAATTTCCAGTAATAAGAACTGCGAAATAGAATTGTATGTATTAATTTTTATTATATAATAAAACCTAATTGTATGTAATATCTAAAAAAAAATTAAAAAGTAAAGGCTCCAGGGGGAGTCGAACCCTCGACCTTCTGCTTACTAGGCAGACGCTCTAACCAACTGAGCTATGGAGCCCTCGATGACGAGGGAGATCAAGTTACCTATATATAGTATTATATATTTGATTGATATAGAAATAACCTATTTACATTTTATTTTTATTTGTCCTCATCGTTGGAGGACTCTGTCTTTATACATCCAATGTGTTACTCCTACCATCTTGGTGGGTTACAGGATTCTTCATTGATGTATAGATTTGACTTGTATCGTGAATGTGAGATTGTCGTATTCGCGGGGGGTATCACCATCTGCATCTAAGATGGTAGCACAGCAGTCCAATGAGTCCATGGATTATTATAATAGAGACTATCTGATTATATCATTATATTATAATAATAATAATGGACTCCATACTCCATACCATTATTTTATAATGATTATAATTTAACGTTTCTCTGTTGTTATGTTCAGTTAAGTTTCCTGTTTATACTTTATACAGTGAACTATCAACTATCCTACACATTTACACATTATTACTCATTACACATGTTATAGTTATGATAGTACACTGTACTATGTCACAATGTCAATGTGTAATCAAGTGTAATGTGTAGTCCTATAGTACACGACACATACTTCACATAGCGATAGCACATCTTTACTTTTATTACAATTTTTTTTACATAGGCCTATGTCCCTATTCACTTTTCGGAGTTTTCGCAAATCACCAATTAGGGGTCTATATTATTTATTTAGGCTATTCTTATTACTATTATTTAGGCCTGTGCTGTAGGCCTGCCTATATTATAGAGTGAAATTCTGTTACTTGGCCCTACTTAAATATTTCGTTGTCCCGGACCAAGTCGTTATAATGGGATTTGACAGCTTACGCGTATTACGTATTACGCATCATCATGTTCTTATTAGTTCTACTTCTGCAATTCGGCATTTTCACAAATCCTTCGCATTCTGTAGCATTTCTAGGTAGCAATGTAATGTACTTGCTCTAATCAGGTTCATTCATTGGTACCATGCCTTCCGGCGTAGGCGACCATGTCTCTCCACAGTCCTCTGTTTGTTATACATTTAAATAAAGTTTCTGATGATTCTGCATCATGCCGGGCTTTCAAGCCATCCATCATTTTCTCACGTTGTCTTTCTCTGTCACTCTTACCCTCGATCTTTCCAGTTGTTAGGATGTTCTCCAGCCCACCTCTTCTCATGACTTAACCCAGAAACTGTAACTGTCGTCTTCTAATACAGTTAATAAGTTATCTATTTGAGTTGACCAGTTGTAGAATTATAACATTACTCTTTTTAGCTGTCCATATTTTCAATATATCCACATCTCTGTGGCGAAGTTTTCTTCCAATATTGTCAATTGTCCATGCTTCACTGCCATATAACAGTAGTTTATGGGCTCTATGTAATATTTTAGTATGTTCTTTCTTACTTCTATTGATAATGAATTATTACACAAGATGTTCTGTATATTTAGTCTAACACTCAATTATATGCATGAGAACCATCCCACTCAGAAGGTGTGTATAAAGTAAAGTAACCCATAGCATTTATTAATGCCGTAGTGGTGTGAGATGTTAGCGATCTCACATTTCAGAGGCTCTGCAAATGAGGGTGGTAGCCATCTCCTCTCCCTCGCAGTCTTTACTTCGCGGATTAATCTGTTACCCATGTAAGGCTGGGTCAACCTGGGAGGCGTTGCGATCTGAGAAACATTTCTGCCTCATCTGGAGAATGAACCCAGGACCATTCATATGTGAAGCCAGTGCGCTAACCACTGCGCTACGTGGCTCATGTGTATATGTGCATGAGAATCCTCCCACACAGAAGGTGTGTATGTGTATATATATAGAAGGCATGATCCACTATTTTGTATGCAGACATCCATCATATAAAAGCCTACTACTATTTTCTGGTAGCAATGTTGGTCATATTTGAACACACACCATCTGAAATGGTGCTCAGTAAATGCTAACCCTATCCTACTTGTCATCTGAAATGGCGCTCAGTAAACCCTATCTTGCTTGTCATCTGAAATGGCGCTCAGTAAACCCTATCTTGCTTGTCATCTGAAATGGTGCTCAGTAAACGCTAACCCTATCCTACTTGTCATCTGAATTGGTGCTCATTAAACCCTAACCCTATCCTACTTGTCATCTGAATTGGCATGGCACAAATGTTTCTTTCAACCAACAAGTATAAATATATGCTGCATGGCTCTCTCTTTCCTGAAATTCCTATGACGCCAATTTTTTTTACTGATCTGGAGGGTACCACCCATTCACAAAACTGCATTCTAGAAATTCTAAGTTAACACTCGCTGGTCATCATAGCCTTCATATCTACTCAGCGCCAGGGACGAAACTTTACACTTACCGGTAAGTTCAATTAGTACAATCTCAGTTTTCACACCAAACGTTCCGAGACCAATACAACAAGTTAGTTTTATTTCCAATGTTCTATTTTTACATTTCCATTCTCATACATGTTCATTTCTGTAAATTCATGTGATAAGAAATACAGTGGCTCTGTTAGCAGAAGCACAAATAAAACCGGTTGGGGTTTTGTTGCCTACAGAAATGACATGAAGTTGGTTGAGAAATCTTCAGCATATTCTACTGTCACATCAAGCATGAGGATGGAGATAGAGGGAGTTACAGCAGCTCTTAATTGGTTGATAACTGATACATCAACACACTCGGAAATACTCACAGACTCTCAAAGCATATTGCGCAAGATAGAAAAGTTCATGCTAAGAAAAGAATGGTGGGACTTATTGAACAACTCAGTTGTCCAGAGCATTACATGGATATTCTGCCCTGGTCATGCTGGGGTCAGAGGAAACGAAAAAGCTGACTTATTGGCAGGCAATGCGGCAAGAGATGGCACATTGCTGAGAAGAGATAAAGCAGATTTAATAAAGGCAGTAATAAATTCATTTCAAGATGCAGATGATGTCAATGAGGTTGAGAACGTACACATACAGAGAATATTATAAATGGGAGTATTCAGAGGTGAGGGGAGGAAAAGTATATTTTTTGGAAAGTCCAGAAGATCACACAACACCTGACCGAACTATGAATCTACATACACTGGGATGGCTGCTGGAGCAGAGGGCGAAGCACTTATGGGAATGTCCCGCGTGCTGTGAAGCCAGTTTCTAATCAAGAATCAAGAGAAGAATACAGTGGACTTCCTATATAGAGCATTCTTTTATAACAAATTTCCCTATAGGCCTATAACAACATTTTTCACAATTCAAAATTATATATACCTGTATTATGGGAGCCGGGTTAGCGCAGTGGTTAGCGCACTGGCTTCGCATATGAGTGGTCCTGGGTTCATTCCCCAGTTGAGGCGGAAATGTTTTCAGATCGCAACGGCTCCCAGGTCGACCCAGCCTTAAATGGGTACCGGATTAATCTGGGAAGTAAAGACTGCGAGGGAGAGGAGATGGCTACCGCCCTCATTTGCAGAGCCTGTGAAATATGAGATCGCTAACATCTCACACCCCTACGGCATTAATAAATGCTATGGGTTACTTTACTTACTTTATACCTGTATTCTATATTGTTTGTACTGTATATGACAAATGTTTGTTATTGCATACATATTTTATCGGTCCAGACCGAGTTGTTGTAACAGGATTCCACTGTACGATGATATTTGCCATAGCCAACTGACTATATATCTTCATCGTTCATCCCCCTTATCTCCCCGAACAATTTCAAACCCCTTCAATCACGTAATAACAGTCTTATTCACAATGGTTTAATCATAAATGGTAACCCGAGTAATGAAGCAGCGTCATGGTTTCCTATAAGTGACCAGATAGTTTTGTCATTGGTTGACCAGAAACTGCCTGACTAGAATCGCAGACCACGTTTGTTTAGTAGCGATGGTGTAATTTCTTGACCTTCCCAATGCATGAGTCCTGGTACCCTACTTCCTAGAGGCTGAGGGAACCATGAGAGTAATTTATATTTAAAACCACAAATCTCTCTCTCTTTCTCTCAAGACTAAATTTGGGGGTGGGGGCCATCTCATAGAGGGTCAGAGTGATATAGATGTCATGCTCAAGTTGGATGTGTCAGGCTGAAACGTGTAAATATCACAGCCAAACTGTAAACCATGACACAATGCACTCCATTTTCTGGACAACATCCTGATCATCTGTAGGAGTCCCCATCAAGGCCAGCACCTTGCAGTGGTGATGGGGCTTAGTTCAGCCATCAGGGGCTGGAAACTAAGACTGGTCGGGCAGTCCCATTCGAGCAGGACCATAGTCCTGCCCAAGTAAGCAGAGTGCTGAAGACGGAGGCATCCAGCCAAAAGGCGCACAGATAATCAGGATGCCATGCACAAAACACAATGGAAACATGTCTGTATCTTACTTAGCGAATTGTCTTACCAGTATAGGGTAACCATGCAGTGGATACCCTCTCACTGTGGAATACCAGGAAATGAAAAAGCAGACCAACTGGCTAAGGAAGGTGCTGCCGAAGACCAACCAGATATACCAATCACCTACCACCAGAAAAAACAGATCAAGTCAATAAGAAAGCCACAAACACCAACACAAGATGACTATCATATTATGAACAGACCAGAACAAGTTATAATTCTACGTCTCAGAACAGGACACAACTGACTCCGCAGTCACATGTATACAAAGTTCAAGATTGGCAACACGGCCATGTGTACATGTGGACAGGCAGCACAGAGTGCCAAACATATACTTCAAGAGTGTTCTGAGTATGAAACGCTGAGGCAGACATATTGGCCAGAGGAAACAACACTGGAATCAAAACTCTATGGGACACTGTATGAACTACAAAAGACAGTGAGTTTTATTAAGGAGACAGAATTACAGATATAGACATGTTTCAAGTGAACGAAAGAAGAAGAAGAAGAAGATCTGTAGGAGTTTGAGAACAAGCAGATTAAGACTAAATAGTATATTAAACATATGCTTGTGTTCATTCTCAAACTCTTGTAGGTTAGCAGGAAGTTGTCCAGAATGGAATGCATTGTGTCATGATTTACAGCTTCGTTGCAATATCTACACCTTTCTGCCTGACACATCCAACTTCAGCATTATTTCTAGGTTACTTTGATCATATATGCAATGGGACATTCATCCCCATTCTCAAAACCAGCTTTATGACATACATGGGCAGATCAGTGTTGCAATTCTTTGCTCCTTTTTTGATCAATAACAACACATGTGCAACTAAACATATACAAAAATAAGAAACACATGCTTGCTAGCTCTGTTCAGAATAAAAAGGCACTGATGGTATTTATTTATATGCACAGCATATCCTCCTTTCTAAGGTAATAATATCATCATGTTGACAAGAACAATCTAGAATATATGAACTATGACACTTTATCAATCTATTTTAAATAGAATATTGTCCTCAATGCCACTCTGTAAGCCTCTGGATTCTGTGGAAGTCTCTTCCAGTGTCATGTTCTGAAGGTCATAGACATCTGAAGTCAATGGAAGTCATATACTTTAGGAGTCATACAAATATAGAAAAACCCTTTCCACAACAAGGGGTACCCTCTATACAGACACAAGACATGGGGTACCCTCTATACAGATAAAAGAAAATGGGTACCCTCTATACAGACACAAGACAACAAGGGGTACCCTCTATACAGACACAAGACAACAAGGGGTACCCTCTATACAGACACAAGACAACAAGGGTACCCTCTATACAGATACAAGACAACAAGGGGTACTCTCTATACAGACACAAGACGAGGGGTACCCTCTATACAGACACAAGACAACTGAAGAAGTATAAATAATAGCCAAATTGTCAGAGGATACCTGACAAGATGGAGAGTACAGCTGTAACAAAAATAAAACGCCTATGATAAAGTATTATTGTCACTCATTACTAATATAACTAATAAATAACATAAATAATATCAATGAGAAATAAGAAATAACAAAAAAAGGAACAGGGACTTTTTTCATGTTACAGTTCTTCTTCAGCGTTCCTTCTCAAACTCCCACTGGATCTCTCTTGAAGCAGGATAATGGTCCAACTATATTTCCAGCAGGACGTAGTCCAAAAAATGGAAATGTGTTGTCACCAATTTATTTCTGCTAATGGCCCAACACATCCATCTTCAGTGGTATTTTAAAGCTCAATAGGAACCTTTATCAAGAAACAACAGCAAACTAGAAATAAACACACTCAACTGTCAATACAATGAGATGGTCTTACAACCGCATCTCCTTGTATTTGAAAATAAAAGGTGCAGAGATAGATGGCAAGACGTCCTTGTTCCTTTGTTTTTTTTTTAATTTCTAATTCACATTATTTGTGAACAGAAAGAAACACCACTAATCTCATTGATGACCAACAACTTAAACAGGTCTCGGCAGCATCATATCATCAAATGGGGGAAAAAACCCCAAAGAAATCTAACACAGATGCAACATATTATACCAGATCTTAGGGCAGGTGTCCCCTAATTTCAAAATCAAATATATCAGTATGAGCATCAAAACTAAATTATATAAAATGATTATCATACCATCACTATGCTATCAATGTGAAACGTGGACATTAACAACAGAAGCCAAAAGAAAACTTGTTACAACAGAAATGACTTATCTAGGTAGAATCCTCAGAGGAAACAATAAGAGATAAAATCAGAAACGAAAACATCTGAAGACTAACAAACACAATGCCAATCCTGGATTACATCCGAAGACAACAGATTAAGTGGTTTTCACATGCTTCCAGACTACCATCAGACAGTGCCTCTCAAAAACAAAACTATACAGGCACGATGGTTACAAAGCCAGGGGCAGACCATGCAAACAATTGATTACAGAAATAAAGGAGTCAACGAAAACAAACATATATAAAGCACACACAAAAACACCATCTCCAGAGAACCCTTCTACCCCTGACATTGCAAAGAAAAAAGGGTATAAAGCAGAAAGAAAGAAAAAAGATCATTTTTTCTATTCATTAGCTATAAAGTGGAATCCCATTATAACAACATGGTCCGGACCAACAAAATATGTATGTAATAACAGAAATTTGCTATAAACAGTACAGACAATATAGAATAAATATAATTGGGGATTTTGTAAAGTGTTGTTATATAGGGAAATTTGTTATAAAATAATGCGCTATAGAGGTATTCCACTATATTAGTAATCAGTGACAACAGTACTGTATCACAGGTATTATTCCAACTGAAGAAGACATGCACCTACCACCACCTGGCACAGTAAAGAAAGAGTGAAAGCTTGAAACTGGGGATCTGAGTGTAAGTTTAACAGCACAGACAAGGTACATGCTGCGCAAGAACGCGTTTCACCTCACAGATAGTTGCTATAGTAACATAATTTTCAAGGCAACAGTGAAAGGGTTCTCAGGAATGATAACTAACTAGCTGAACTTCTAGTGTCAGAAACATCACAATTAGTGTTCAGTTAGTATTAACTAACTAGCTGAACTTCTAGTGTCAGAAACATCACAATTAGTGTTCAGTTAGTACTAACTAACTAGCTGAACTTCTAGTGTCAGAAACATCACAATTAGTGTTCAGTTAGTACTAACTAACTAGCTTGCTAACTGAAATGGCATGTCACATAAGTTTCTTTCAACCAAATTGAAGCACAAATTACAGCCTAAATGTAATTCAATATTGTAAAGGTAAATTTCTTTCTTCCCGTCTTCATTCAATTTCTGTCCACCTCAAAATCTTCTATTGCATATTTGTATAGAGATAGATATATATAGATATATATATATAGATATATACATAAGAGATCCCTGTGGAGTTTGAGGACTAAAAAAGTGATAAAGAGAAAAATAAGACATCCATACTTGAGTAAGAGTTGGCTGTCCCATCCCATATAGCTACAAAGTGACCCAGAAGCCATGCTGAAGTAGAATGTGTCAGATCAATAGGTACAAAATACACAGCTAAGCTGTAAACCATGACACAACAAATTTCATTTTCTACATCCTGCACCAATTTCAGAACAAACACAAAAGACAATACCAAAACCTAATTTTTTAAATATTGCAAAACAAGGTATAGTAAAACATATAATATTGCAAAACAAGGTAAAACATATAATATTCAAATCACAGGTAAGATGGTAAGCAATGATTTATAAACAACACTTTTCAACTGCTGTGGCCCCCATTCCATCATTCCTCCTTGAGATGTACCAGAACTGTACCCTTGGCAACAGTATCACCTGCTTTGTGAAATACTTTCTCAACCACTCCATTTTTAGCTGCTCGAATCACATACTGTGAAGAAACAAGAATATCTTACTATGAAAACTATGCTACATTCTCATACATTTTTTGTGTGCTACATTCGTACTCAAACTTCTACTCATTAACAGGATGGAGTCCCAGGGAGCTAAATGTATTGCATTATGGTTTACAGCTTGGCTGTGATATCTGTGCCTTTCAGCCTGACACATCTCACTTCAACATGACCTCTGGGTCCATTTGACTCTATGGGAATTGGTAACCAATCTCGCCTTCAATCCCTCCCTAGTCACCTCTAACAACATGCATGGCAGATCACAATGCCACTATTGTTTGCTCCCTCTCAGATCCTGGTGAAAGATCAGCAACTGTACAACTTTTATGTTACAATTTGATATCAAAAACATTATCTTCTGATTCTCTCTCTCTCTCTAAATGTTCCTTCAGCATCAAACACAGTGCATAGGGCAGAAACCAGAGCTCTTTAGTTCGAGCAATGTGATACTACTGTATGTAATTCTTGTATGTTGTTGAGACTAATAGTCATAACCTCTTGGATGATTATTCTGTGAAGAGTCTCTCTCAGTCTTCCTCTTTTTCTTTTGCCATCTGGTATCTTCTGATTACTAAATCAGTTATTTATTATTGAATGATATTCATTTCTTTTGAGAAAAATAGTCTTCCTCCTCTGATATTGTCCACTTAGATGACCACAGGTCTTCCCCCACTCTAAATATAGCATGATTGTGAGTACATACACTCTAAATACAATATGATTCCATGTGTCAACAATATAACATGAATTTTGTCTGTTGTTTTTTCCCAGGTGGTTTGTTATCCACTCTTGCTGTTAAGCATAGGGGTGATTGAGCTCAAGCTTGTGCTCCAAGACCAGATGTGTGAGCCTGGCTGTGCTATGACCGTGTTTGTTCAGGATGCCCCTGACATTTTCTATCCATCTTTTTCGTGGTCTTCCTCTGGCTTTGTACCCTAGTCTCATTTGGTTATATGCTTGTACTGACAATTTGTTGTAATGCATTCTCATAATGTGGCCAAACTACTTGATCTGTTGCCTTTCTATGTATTCTGTGCAAAGTGTTATACCGGTACTTATTCTTTCCCTGATGTCTTAATTTCATAATCTATCAAGCCTGGTGAGCCCTGCAGCTTTCCTCAAGTATTTCATCTCACATGTCACTATCTTTCTGTAATGTGAAGATGAGAGAGACTGGTACACATACATAATTTGTGCACATTTTAAAAAGGTGCCATTATGAAATAAATGACTGCTATAACTAATTTCAACAACTTATTAGCTATCCTAATAGCTCATTCTACAAATAATGCAACAAAATCCTAAACATAAATCATTTTTTCTCTAATCCTAACGCTAATAGCTTATTCAATAACTAATACAGCAGGGTTAACCCAAAACCCTAATATATCCATCAAAAACCACACCCCAAAAACAATCACACCCTTAAATAAATAGTCCAAGAACCTAAATATCTGCTAGAACTGACATTTGTGATTTAACATCAGCAACCATGCACACCTACTTAAGAACTAATGAAATCAACACACCAAATAACACACCAATAGACAGATGTCTGTATAATATAGAAAACCCAGTTTACATTATATTCTGTGATCTACATTACAGGACTTTCTTTTAAATGACATAACATTGTTTACTACTGCAGTCATAAGAGTAAGGAAGCCCAATCTTCCATTCTGAATACTGGTATATATTATGTTCCCTACATTCAAGAAAGAAATATTACCTCCATTTTCATTGCAATCATTATCACAAGAGGCTCTCCCTTTTCCACTGTTGCACCTGGCTCTACTGCAACTTTCTCAATCACTCCTGGCATGGGTGCAATTGGGTCATCAATATTTCCCACATTCAAAGCTGATTTGTGGTATTTTGGAGCAGGAAGTTCAAGACTGTGTTTGCCATCCTACAAATGTGTGGACAGTAAGGTGGTCAACTATAGTGACAATGTGTAGAAAGTAAGGTGGTCAACTATAGTGACAATGTGTAGAAAGTAAGGTGGTCAACTATAGTGACAATGTGTGGACAGTAAGGTGGTCAACTATAGTGACAATGTGTAGAAAGTAAGGTGGTCAACTATAGTGACAATGTGTGGACAGTAAGGTGGTCAACTATAGTGACAATGTGTAGACAGTAAGGTGGTCAACTATAGTGACAATGTGTAGAAAGTAAGGTGGTCAATTATAGTGACAATGTGTAGACAGTAAGGTGGTCAACTATAGTGACAATGTGTAGAAAGTAAGGTGGTCAACTATAGTGACAATGTGTAGACAGTAAGGTGGTCAACTATAGTGACGATGATAACAGTGAACAAATAGTAGACATATTCTCTAGACAATAAAAGAGATTCTTCTCTCTGAAAAAAACCACCCATAATCAACTGTAATTCAAGATCAGGATTAAACCATAAATCTTTTTCTTCTGTGTTTATTATCACACTAGAAAGATGCAGTCCTGAGAATAGAATACATCATGTCTTGGTTTACAGCTTGGTTGTGTTAGCTTGCACCATTAGGCCTGATACATCCAACTTCACCATTGCTTTTGGGTCACTTTAACTCTATGGGATGAGGCAGCCAACTTGACCCTCAAAATTTCCTTAGTTGCCTCTTATCTCTAGCATGACAGGTAACAACAGTGTTGCTATTCTTTGCCCCTCTTTCAGATCCTGGCAACACATAGGTAAGCTTATCTATGATAAAATTTCTTAACTGTGATTTATTTAACCTTTGCTATCTGGATATATAGCAGACATAAGGATAAAACTTTGCAATGTGAATATACAGAGAAATAGGGAGAAGTATAAAACTTTGTGATGTGTGTGTATGTATATATATATATATATATATATATATATATATATATATATAGAGAGAGAGAGAGAGAGAGAGAGAGAGAGAGGAACAAGGAGAAAATAAAACTTTGCGATGTGGATATAGATGAACAAGGAGAAAACTATGTGATGTGGATATATAGAGGACATACGGAAAACTTTGTGGAAAGATCAGAAAAAAAGAGTCTCTAGCAACACTAATGTACATGGTAGAAAACGAACATTAGCAACGTGAGCTTCAAACATTCCACGGGCTCATGGTTATTGTGTTATTGCTACATGATTTTTTTTAAAACTAAATGAACGTGAAGTTAACCTTAGGCACGCTCTGGTTAAGTGCGTTTGACAAAATCTTTAATGGAGTGCGACATCCCATGTTGAGTGCACTCCTCCAATGATATTAATGTTTATTATATGTGGCACAGCCTGATTGGTTAATGCACATACTCAAGGACATACAAAGTTGAAGCCAGCACATTTCTACATCCGTCCTTATCCATTTTGAAAAGTTCTGTGCAGTAATTACATGTAGCAATCCAATGCATCTGAGCACATCTGCACAATGGTATGATGCCATGAAGGTGAATCGGGTTTATAGACATTTGTTTCATCATATTGTGAATGAAATGTGAATTCTTAGGAGATATTTAGTTTTCACAACAGAATATACAGAATGCCATGTTGGTTTCGGACATATAGAGATTTGACATTGACATTTTGTGAAGTCACACCAAATATGACTAGGTCTAGCTTCCAAGAACGATTTTACTGCAAATCTACATGTTTTATTCAGTTCCCCCCAGCAATATTTTGATAATTTCACAATGAAAGAACATAACTACTACAGAATTATGTGGGCTTTACAGTGCTGCCAATTTAGACAATCCATAATAACGGTAAATTATTTTTTTATTATTTGTTTCCGTTTTGTTTGTTATCATTTGTATGTTATTTTTGTGGAAAAACATCTTTAACACTTTCTCACACAATACAAACACAACGTACACCAATATATGCAGTATTGAATTCTTTATTTATATGTGCAAATATTATTTAAATATCTCTAAGAACAAAAATGTTATATGTTTTCAAAACAGCCACCAACAATAATGAAAATTCACAAAAAAGAGAATTCAGTGGCAGGGGGAAATTTGTTTTTTTATCCAGCATGCTAAAGGTTAATAACTACGGGCATATAGTAGAATGTCATCAATCACTGAATTTAATCTGCAAAGTTTTAATACAAGGTGCTGTATAATTTTTGAAATGTGACAGTTACATGTGTGTAGCACCACTATCAAATATTATTTGGATTGTTAGCATCCCATTGCATTTACCTGAGAGAAATTGCATTTACCTGAGAGAAATTGCATTTACCTGAGAGAAATTGACTTACCAATGTAAATAAATGTACTGTGTTGCCCAAAAGAAGAACAGTGGATGATGACACAACACCATTTATGCTGCATCTGACAGTCAACTTATTGTCACTTTTTTCTGTCAAGCTGACGTCACTGACAGACATAACATCACCCTCATCTACTAAGAGCTGCCAGTTACCTTGTGATGACTGCGTCAGAGTAATTTTATGTTCTGGTGAGATAATAGATAAACATAATACAGCAATGGATATTAAATTTCTTTTTTTTTGCTTTTATTTTTTTATGTGAAGTGTCCTTTGCAGAACGTTATCCTGACTGCCACTCAACAAGCTTCTTGGTTCTATTCAAGTTGTTAAGATTTCTTCAAATATTATCTTTAAAAGTTCCTTAATATCTTGTGTTGACCAATATTTTTAGCTGCACACTTTGCTCGTTCTCAAAATTCAAACCTGTCAGCTTATTAAAAGGTCATTTCATATTATGGATCCTATATACCCATAATGTTATACGAAATAATGTATTTAGTAATAATTACTGTAATCCCCCGTCCCAACACACATCCGTGTTTATGTTGAAACAAAAATTATTGCAGATGTTGTCCACAATTGATAGCTAACAATGAGTAGACAAAATACTGATATACTTTCACAAAATGTAGTTCAAATGGGATTATTAAAAATCATTTTTGTAAAGAGAGGAGAAAAAAACCATATCATTTTGCAGGTTTACACTCTTCATGTGATCATAATTGTATAGGTCTAATAGTAGGTCTATTTTCATATGTCTAATAGTAGGTCTATTTTCATATGTCTAATAGTATGTCTAACTATTGTAACACCTACTTGCTTTCATATGTCAGATACGACACTGTGTCCATAGAACAAAATAAATATAACTGTACTATGGAACTACAGCACATAATTTGATATAACTGTACTACAGAACTACAGCACATAATTTGATAATGCATTACAATTTTAAATTACAGACTATTTATTTATTTATTTATTTTATTTTTTTTAAGTTTTAAAAATTGTAAATACATTTTGATTAGGACTAGAACTGTGGTTTAAAACTTCAAGAAAGATAATTCCAACCAAATGAGGAAAAAAGTTCAACAGTTATCTTAATTGTGAATATACATTATCTGATGCAGAGTTTCCCTTCACCACATACATTCTACCTCACCTGTACTGCCATCCATCAGTATAAGTGTGTACGGCTGGATGAAATTGATACGTAGACCAAAGTTCTGAGCAAATGGTGAAAAACGATCTGGTGAAAATAATTGTATAATGAATTGAGCACAAGATTGATTCAGTCTTCTCTTGTTCTGGAAAATTTGCTGAACTGGGAGAATACATTTTATTTAATTTGTTGAAATTCTTGAATTAAAAATAAATAATTATTCTTGCTTCTTGAATAGAAAATAGCCATTATAAAAGTCAACTGTACAGAATGAATTAAAACATGCAGATAAACAGATGAAGCATGGTAGACATTTTATTTATATGGGGTTTTGTTCAGATTTTCATCACAAAGTGCTGTACATGGGACAACCCCCCTAGGTGCTTCAAACTTTATCCTGTATACTAAAAATGCCTGCATCAGAGCACTTTCACAGACAACTCCAAATTTCATCTCCTATAGAAAGTGAATTATTTCTTTACATCAGCAGAGCGGAAAGGTTGACTATATGGGGATTTAAACTCATGTATGGTTGGTGTTTGAATCCAGTACACTAGCTACTGTGTTACTCTAACATTTTAGAAAATAAGAGCATGCAGTAACTGGATGATTCAAAGTAAACTTACGAGTATACTATAGCTGGATACCTTTATAGCACAAGTATACTATAGTGTGATACCTTTATAGCACAAGTATACTATAGTGTGATACCTTTATAGCACAAGTATACTATAGTGTGATACCTTTATAGCACAAGTATACTATAGTGTGATACCTTTATAGCACAAGTATACTATAGTGGGATACCTTTATAGCACAAGTATACTATAGTGTGATACCTTTATAGCACAAGTATACTATAGTGGGATACCTTTATAGCATGTGTATACTATAATGAGATACCTTTATAGTACATATGTTTATAACAAAACAGCGTATTTCACAATAATTTTCTAAATTCCCAATTAGTTTATTCCTATTGTGTATAACAGTATATAGCAAAATTATATACTATGTATATAGTAGAACTATTACAAGAGAGTGCTTCACCATCGGTATCAGAAACAATGAATATCTAAATCAAATTACAATGAAACACGAGACATGGAAATCTATGAAATCTTTGGCCCTAGAGGAATAGCTAACTAACTAACTACCTACCTAGCTAACTAACTACCTAGGTAGCTAACTAACTACCTAGCTAACTAACTACCTAGCTAGCTAACTAACTAAATACCTAGCTAACTAACTAACTAACTGTATAAAACAGAATTTTCTGACAATTTCTCTAATAAAAAAAAAAGTGTTTCTTCATTATTAAAAAAAAATGAAGGAGAAAAAGGACAGATCTTCAGTGTGCCCACACTCAAAATAAGTCTCCCTTACAAACATCTAATATAATAAATTAAATTTATCTTTCTTATAAATAGACAACATAAACAAGAGGCTCCACAAACAAAAATAGTATAAAGACAACTATAAATACAATACCCTTGGTTGTATCTGAATTCTGTTGAACTTTGGCCCTGTGGCTTGCTGCAAGGGCTAGGGCAGCGTGAGAAAGGGTTGTCGGTGACAAGATGCGTTGCGGAAACAATGAAGACTGGTGCTCGTGTATAAAGTTTGTACTAACAATGCCAGCTTGGAATGATGGATGTGAGGCCAAAGCCATGAGGAAACTTATGTTAGTGTTAAGTCCCACAACCTGCCAGTAGAGAATCAGGTCATATTAATTGCCATCTTTGCTGTAAAGGTTAACTAGTCAATCTTTAACACTCTATGTTTTTCATGTATATAATATTGGTGCATTACAGGAGATGATGGCAACAGTTTCAGACTTGTGTTGTTACATCTCTCTGGTGTGTATGGAGATGATGGCAACAGTTTCAGACTTGTGTTGTTACATCTCTCTGGTGTGTATGTAGATGATGGCAACAGTTTCAGACTTGTGTTGTTACATCTCTCTGGTGTGTATGGAGATGATGGCAACAGTTTCAGACTTGTGTTGTTACATCTCTCTGCTGTGTATGTAGATGATGGCAACAGTTTCAGACTTGTGTTGTTGCATCTCTCTGGTGTGTATGGAGATGATGGCAACAGTTTCAGACTTGTGTTGTTACATCTCTCTGGTGTGTATGGAGATGACTGAAAAGTAGAATACTGGAATAAAAATCCCAGCCACTTTTAAGACATGTATGATCACAACCGGACTTCTGCGTGTTTGTTCTGTCTTCTCAAGCAGTATGTTTTCTCTGTGCTTCCAAGATTTGATGCCTTCAAGTGATGCAAGAACCTTTGCTGGTGGTGATGCACTAACCAGATTATTCTGAGCGACAGACTCTCTTTGAAAATCATTGAATTCATCATCAGCAATACATATTTTCCATCTCTGTCCTTCTACTTTTCCATCATTCATACTCTTCTTGAATTCCAGATTTATCCCTGTTGTTGATAAATGTCTGAATGTGGACAGTTCCATTTCTTACCTGTATTATTGTGCATTCCTGATAAAGGCCTTTTGGTGGAAACGTAAATTGTTTTGTGTTATTATGTATGTTTCCAGTGATTAGCAAAACTTCATTGCTCTTTTCCACATTTCACCAGTTGGCTTACAGTTTTGCTTAAGTTATTACCTATTATTGATTATCAGCAATACAGAAACCACAGCAATAGTGTTATTAAAAATAGTTCACCTGGGATACTACGTTATTCAAAAAATTGCTGTGACTATCACAAAATGGCTGTGGCTAAGAATAATGTTATAACATGGTTTGCAGGTGTATCCTTTAATAATTCATAATTTTTCACAGGTGGGTTTGTTCGATAGATCGTCTGCAATGTACAATGATGACCAGCATTATAAGAAATCAGAAATACTATTCTGACTTTGGAATAACTTTGCTTCAATGGGAAATGTCATGGTTTTGTGAGCGACAAAATTATTTTTCTATTTTTTTCAAAACAGCTGTGTAATTTTTCAAATATTTGCAAACACTCTTGGTCTACTGTCTTTCCCCAGGTCGTTTGTTATCCACTCTTGCTGTTAAACGTAGCGGTGATTGGTGCTCGAGCTTGTGTTCCAATGCCAGGTATGTGGCCTTAGCTGTGCTATGACCATGTTTGTTCAGGATGTCCCTTATGTTTTCTATCCATCTTTTTCATGGTCTTCCGCTGGCTTTGTACCCTGATCTCATTTGGTTATATGCCTGTACGGGTAACTTGTCGTGATGCATTCTCATAATGTGGCCAAATCACTTGATCTGCTGTCTTTCTATGCATTCTGTGTAAGATGGTATACCTATTCTTTCCCTGATGTCTTCATTTCGTAATCTATTGAGTTTGGTGACCCCTGTGGCTTTCCTCAAATCATTTCATCTCACATGTCACTATCTTTCTGTAATGTGAAGATGAGAGAGACCAAGTTTGGCACTGGTAACACAGTGTTGGTAGGAATATACTGTAAATCATACACTTTTAGTAATGGGAGATAAGTTTGCACTGAAGTGCTGGTCAGCATAGTGTTATGCAATACTTTATTTTTTTTTTCTTCCCCCATTTGTTTTCAATCAGGCTTCCAAGTCAATAACCTTGATACAGGAAAGAAGTTCACTTAACCCTTTCAAACCCAAAGTCCTGAAATTTAGTATTATATATAAACAGTCATTTCTCCAGACAGACCAATATGCTGGTCTCACAGGCCTTAAACAGCCTTACCTTATATTTGTTGTTCCTTCTCAAACAACTGCCGGATCTCACTTGTAGCAGGACAATGTTCCTCTGCCAGAAGCACAGATGAATACGGCATTGAAAAAAGTCAAATTTAGTTTGTATATCTGTAAGTCTTCAGATGACTGAGAAGTCCACATCTGAATAACCTGCTGCAGTGTGAGCAGGAATGGAGTAAGTCTTGAGATGTCCACATCTGAATAACCTGCTGCAGTGTGTGAGCAGGAATGGAGTAGGTCTTGAGATGAAGGAAAACAGTCTGACCTTTCCTTTAATTTTTTACTTTTCCTTTCATTTTGTCTCTTGAAACACCAGCAATATTCTACTCTGTTCAACTCTTTTAATACCTGCACTGATCTGACCATGCCAGGCTTGCTGATCAAGATTATAAATATATATATATGGAATATTTATTCCAGTAAGTTGTAGTCCAGAGGAAAAAAATGTTTTTTGTCACCATTTTATTGCAGCAGTGTCAAGCTTTGACTTATTTTATATGTATACTGTATATATTCAAATGAACAAAGACAACAAATGTCACAAAGTAAAGATAAATTGGGGGAATTTACAATAAAATAGTGTGTCCTTAGACTGTCAATATAGAGTGACTGGTAATTATTTTCATAAAGAAACAGTGTGATAAAAAATGAAATATTTCTGTTGTACAGGGCTAACAGTGGAACACAATAATGAATGTGTGCGTAGTGAATATTTCTGTTGTCAAGGGTTAACAGTGGAACACAATAATGAATGTGTGCGTGGTGAATATTCAGAGAATTATTAATTTAAGTGTTGATGGTGAAAACAATTAAATCAAAATTGAATTAGGTGACTAATTCAGTGTAGAAATCTGTGAATCAATTAAATTAATCTTCTTCACATTCACAGTTTAACATGTCTACACAGCTAGTCTGGGTTTTTTTATAAATGCTTGTGTATTTGAAAGCTCCTCAGTGCTCACATACAGCCTTCTGTGGATATCTGTCTCTGTGAGCCAGTGTTCCTCCCTTAACTGGTTTAATGCAATATAGTCTTACAGAATATGTTCTGTGGTCTGTGCTGCCTGTCCACATGGACATAGAAGTGATGGAATCCGTCTTAGTCTAAGTGGCTATTAAAATAACATCTTCACAACAATTATACTAATGAAAATAACATCTTCACAACAATTATACTAATGAAAATAACATCTTCACAACAATTATACTAATGATCAAAGAATGCAGTCATATTTGTGATAGATCATATTAAACTTTGAGGGACTGTAATATGATATGTCTTACATTGCATATCAAATAAATTTGATACAGTTCAGCATGCATGATAGAGAGTGTGATAGTTTTTTTTTTTGTTCCCCAATATCAGATAGAATCTATCTCATCAATGGAATAAATGCACACACAAAAAACAACATTAGACTGTGAAACTGATGTACATGATAATCTCGAAGTGCAGCCACTGTTTGCTTGAGAGCAGAATGTCGATCTTCAGACCAAACTACCAGCTTGGCAATCATGGGATCATAGTGTACTGATACCTCATCTCCTAAAACATTATAATATATAAATTTAGACAATAGAGAATTGTATAACTTACATTACACACACAAAAATCAGAAAGTAGTTGACACAATATGAACCAAATCTGTTCAGCTAGCACCTATTCACTTTACAATTTTAGTCTCTTCACTTCACAATTTTAGTCTCTTCACTTCACAATTTTAGTCAACATGTTTTACACATTTTTTTAGCCATGATTTCCAACATGTATATTTTCAAGCTACTATGAATATAGACCAGTACATTGACACATAGACAACAACACACACATTGCACAGGTACTGACAGATCCTAATTCTCTAATTACTTAGACCATCTCATTAAAATAAAATAGCTGTACAATCAAATAGCTGTACAATCAAATAGCTGTACAATCAAATAGCTGTACAATCAAATAGCTGTACAATCAAATAGCTGTACAATCAAATAGCCGTACAATCAAATAGCCGTACAATCAAATAGCTGTACAATCAAATAGCTGTACAATCAAATAGCTGTACAATCAAATAGCTGTACAATCAAATAGCTGTACAATCAAATAGCTGTACAATCAAATAGCTGTACAATCAAATAGCTGTACAATCAAATAGCTGTACAATCAAATGCAACACAATTAATTTATCTGTTCAAATAATTCCAATGACAGAGACAAATGTGGAAATACTCACGTGAACAGAAACATAATCTTCTTCTTCTGCGTTCGTTATCAAACTCCTGCAGATTAGCAGGATGTAGTCCTGAGAACGGATTGTGTTATGTCATGGTTTACAGCGCTGCTGCAATATCTGCACCTCTCAGCCTGACACATCCGTCATCAGCATGGCTTTGGATCACTGACCCTATATGGGATGAAACAGCCAACTCCATCCCATAACCTCCTTAATCGCCTTGTATGACATACATGGAAGGTAAACAATGTTGCTATTCTTTGCTCCCCTCTCAGGCCCAACCAACACATGGGCGAAAAACAGAATGATAAACATGATTTTAACAGTACAGAGATATCTATCAATGTGTATGACTGTCTACTCAAACACACAAGTCTTCTTCTTCTTCCATATTCATTCTCAAACTCCTGCTGGGTAACAACAAGTAATCAGGAAATCAGAATGCATTGTGTCATGGTTAACAGCTGGTCTGCGATATTTGAGCCTTTTGTCCTGACTTCAGCATTACTTCTGAGTCACTTTGACACTATATGCGATCAGACCACCCAATAACCTCCTTGCATACATGGATGGAGGCAAACATTATCGCTATCCTTTGCTTCCCGCTCAGGCTCCGACAACACAAGGGCAATTCAACAGACTATTTCTCAAACCTTACCTTCTCTAACACCTGTCTCAATTCTGAGCTCATTGCCTGGATCAGGTGTGCTCAAATGCAGCAATGGCCCAGCACCAGGCATAAATCCGTTATCAGGGTCTTCAGCATAGATGCGAGCTTCAAATGCATGACCTCGAATTTTAAGCTCTTCTTGTTTCAGTGGAATTGTCTCTCCTGCTGCCACCTATCATTACATTACAAGTATACTTTAATACTTCTGCAAAAAATATTCGCTACCATAAACATTTTTTTAATGTTTAGCAGATAAACATAAACAGATAAACACTAAAATATATTGTCTGATTTATGGTACAATATTCACAGGAATATATAACTTATGGTACAATATTCACGGGAATATATAACTTATGGTACAATATTCACAGGAATATATAACTTATGGTACAATATTCACAGGAATATATAACTTATGGTACAATATTCACAGGAATATATAACTTATGGTACAATATTCACAGGAATATATAACTTATGGTACAATATTCACAGGAATATATAACTTATGGTACAATATTCACGGGAATATATAACTTATGGTACAATATTCACAGGAATATATAACTTATGGTACAATATTCACAGGAATATATAACTTATGGTACAATATTCACAGGAATATATAACTTATGGTACAATATTCACAGGAATATATAACTTATGGTACAATATTCACAGGAATATATAACTTATGGTACAATATTCACAGGAATATATAACTTATGGTACAATATTCACAGGAATATATAACTTATCCTTTTCAAACAAAGTCCTGAAATTTGGTTTTATATATAAGCAGTCATGTCCCCAGACAGACCAATATGCTGTCATCAAGGCAAGAATTAGAATTAGAAACGATGTAGATTTTTTATGCTGTTGAGGAATAAAACCTGGTCATGTGCAAAAAGCAGTTCATTTGTTTCAAACACAGGGTTAGTTGTTTTAAATTCTTCTTCTTCTTCTTGATTAGAAACTGGCCTCACAGCACATGGGGCATTCCCATAAGTGCTCCGCCCTCCGTTCCAGCTGCCATAAACTATAATGGATCTTCAACACTTCTTATAACATGATGGTGCTGTGCATTGTTCCATCCCTTTCTTTGGTTATCTATTAATTCTGTTCCCATTTGTATCTTCTTCTTCTGTGTTAGCTAGCGGATAAAAAATATGAAAGTTTGTGTGATTTCTGAGCATAAAGTACATTGTACTGCTGGTTTCCCATTAGAGCTGCATTATTTCACACAATCTGGTCCAGCGCATCTGTTTTTGGCATGCCTAGTATCATTTATCTCCCTCCTACCTGCTTGTCCCTCTTAATGAGTTTTAACAAACGACTAATAAATATAGGAACTAGCATGTTTCTGGGTCACTTTGGCCCTATATGAGATGGAACAACCAACTCTACCCAATAACCTCCTTAGTCGCCTCTTACAACATGCATGGAAAGTAAAATGTTGCTATCCTTTGCTCCCCTTTCAGACACCGACAACACACAGGCTGCACAAACACTAATCTGTCACTCCCATGAGTGTACATACCCTGAGCTGCCATTCTACCAGATCTGTGCCTGTGATCATTTCAGTTACTGGATGCTCTACCTGAAGTCTTGTATTCATTTCCATAAAGTAAAACTGGAAATTTTTATCCATTATAAACTCTACTGTGCCTGCAAGTAAAGGAAATAGGAACAGGAATGTAATTTATTATACTGTTTTTGCGCCCATGTGTTGCCAGGGCCCAAAAGGGGAGCAAAGAATAGCAACACTGTTTACCTTCCACACATGTCGTAAAAGGCGACTAAGGAGGTTATGGGATGGAGTTGGCTGTTCCATCCCATATAGTCAGTGACCCAAAGCCATGCTGAAGTCAGATGTGTCAGGCCGAAAGGTGTAGATATAGCAGCAATGCTGTAAACTATGACACAACGCATTCCGTTCTCAGGACTACATCCTGCTAATCTGCAGGAGTTTGATAACGAACGCAGAAGAAGAAGAAGATACTGTTTTTGTCAGGAATGTAATTTATTATATATATTTGTCAGGAATGTAATTTATTATGTGTGTTTACCAGGAATGTAATTTATTACACACATAAGGAAACAGTAACAGGAATGTAATTTATTATACAAGTAAGGAAATAGTAACAGGAATGTAATTTATTATACAAGTAAGGAAATAGTAACAGGAATGTAATTTATTAAGTAAGTAAAGAAAAAGTATGAAGAATATAATTTATTACGCAAGTAAAGAAATAGTAACAGGAATGTAATTTATTATGCGAGTAAGAAAATGTAATTTATTACACATTCCCATAAGTGCTCCGCCCTCCGTTCCAGCAGCCATAAACTATAATGGATCTTCAACACTTCTTATAACATGAAAGTTCAAAATGAGGCAATGAGAGCGGTACTGGGGTGTACTAGAGATACACCCATCTCTGCTATGAGATTTCTGCTTGATCTCCCCAGTATTAGAGTGCAACATCAGGTAGCACAAGTTAAGTCGTACCTTAAAGTGACAGAATACAATCACCACCCATTACACCATTGTCTAGATGAGTCAAAGGGAAAACGAATCAAGCATGGCAGATCATGGATGGCAGAGGCTGAAGACACTGCGAATAGTATGTGAATTGGAAGAAATAGGAAAGGGCAGTGAATGGGTGGAGGTAGACAATGAGAAGAAATCACTGACTAAAGTAATAATACAACTAGATAAAGCGTGTCGAAAATGGACGGCAGTCAGGGCTCAGGATACAGTGCACGAACTTGCCCAACTACACTCGAAACCACAAGACATAATTATATACACAACCAGCTCTGTTAGCAGAAACACAAATAAAAGCGGTTGGGGTTTTGTTGTCTACAGAAATGGCGTGAAGTTGGTTGAGAAATCTTCAGCATATTCTACTGTCACATCAAGCATGAGGATGGAGATAGAGGGAGTTACAGCAGCTCTTAATTGGTTGATAACTGATACATCAACACACGCGGTAATACTCACAGACTCTCAAAGCATGTTGCGCAAGATAGAAAAGTTCATGCTAAGAAAAGAATGGTGGGACTTATTGAACTCAGTTGTCCAGAGCATTACATAGATATACAGTTGGGACATTTCCCTGGCATAGTGGTCAAGCCATTTGCCTTAGACTAAAGAGTTGGTGGGTTTTACCTTCAGTCATGATGTCTTGTTTACAAGTGCAATGTTTTGGAGATCCCTGGGAACTATCACTTGATGCTACAGAGTTATATGGTATGAGGAGGTGGCATGCTGCTTTGTTGAGAGTGGCACAATGCATGTAGGGAGACAATGTAGTCAATTCTCTACTCCTTTGAAACCTTTAATGTCAGCGTTTATAAGACACATTCTGTGCACAAGATCTACCATTACCGCCACTAAACAATAATTAAGAACATAGGTTTATTGATTAAAAATAATGAAAACAGTAAAAACGAAAAAAACAATGTTACTACCACAAAGGCCTCTAGTGATGGTAACATTGTTTTTTACTGTACTAATTGTTTGTTTTATATATTCTTGAGAAAAACAATTCAAAACGTTGAAAATGTCTTGTCTGTTGTGTTCTACATAAGTACAACTTGAACATGAACACTTTTTTTTTAAAGTAATACTACATGTCTGTCTCTCATGATGGCTGGAGTTTTTTATCTTTTGGGTGTAAAATTAAAATTCCATTTTGTACATGTCATGGTGACTTCTGTCATTTGTCCTTTATTGACACATTCTATAAAATCCTCCCTACTCTCCTTAACAGGAAAACACAGAAATGAAAACTTTTAGCTATAAGATTAGAAAATTTGATTAAAAATTAAATATAAGATTAAAGGTTGGCATATTATTGCCTACCTGCTCCAACATAATCCACTGCTTTAGCTGCTCTGACTGCTGCTTCCCCTATTTTAATTCTGACATCTTCTGTTAGCCCAGGCTAAAAAGATTTTAATGTGAACATATTTTGATTACATTCCAGCAAATGCTAATTCAATTCAGATAAATGGAGTAGATATTGGAAATAAATAAATATGTGTGTTACAAAACATCTACTGCTAATAACACATATTTTTGTAACACATATTTACTCCTTTACAATATAGGTCCCGTATACATCCGTATTTATGTTTCTACAGCACATTACCTGATTGTTGAAACTTGTCTGGCTTATTTGCAACTATGATCATCATCAGGTGCCATGCTGGAGAGCAATGACCGTGCAGGTGATCATGACTCTCCACAGCTATCTATCTCGAGCATTATGTATTAAGACCGGTGTTGTTTCCCTGCCCTGCCAGGTTGTCAAACTGTCTAATATTTTCTCATGTTGTCACCCTCTGTCTCTGTTGCCTTCAATCTTGCCTGTTGTGACTTTGTTCTCCAAACTTTCCTGTCTCATGAAGTGGCCAAAAAAATAAAGATTGTCTTTTTCTTATATTATTAAGTTCAATAACTAATTTGTAACTATATATATATTAATAGAGGCAATGCACAATAAATGTTTCACACAAGGTGGCTGTCTGCAGCTATGTTGTTAGCTACGCAGGCAATGTCAAAAAAGGTCAAGCATGTGATTAGCTTTGAGCTTAGTGAAGAAGAGGTTAGGCTGAAAGATATTGACTCTCTCAATGACATTGGAGATAACCTACTACAAACATTACATGATGTCCAATGGCCAGAGTTGCAAGAAGAACGATGATGAAAGCTGGATCAAAAACACATCACAATTTTGGGATAAATAAATTTTATTTTTATCCATATTAAAGAAAAATGGAGATGGGTTGGGCTAGTAAACTAGTAAATGGTATAGCTAGAATATAAATGAAATTGGACCTGCAGAGAAATAGGAAACAAAACAGTGAGGACTTAGAAAGAAATAGAGAGAGACCATAAAGAACTTGACAGAGATGGGAATCACATTCCAGAGACTGGGAACATACCCAAGGATAGAAATAAATGGAAAATCCTTGTCTGTAGTCTATGCAACTGAGAATGTGTAAATCATTTGAACTATTCTTTGCTCCTCTTTCGGATCCCAACAACACATGGGTTGATTGATTGAATGCAGTGTAATATGATTTTAATTTCTGAAACAAATTATAGCCACTCTTGCCGTGCTGACAAAATTTAAGAATCTCTCCTTATATGATAAAAAAAACCCATCAGCTTTCATGTTAAGATTTTGTTAAACAGCCAACTCTCTTCAACATTTAATTTTCTCAAGACTTCTTGATTTTCCTCCTTTTTACTGTTCATGTCATTCTCAATATCTTTTTGCAGCATCTCCTTACAAAGGAAGTAATTCTCATTGAGACTACTTTTTTAAATGCTGATGTTTTACAACCATAAATTGCTACTGGGAACATGCTTTCTCTGATAAGAAGTAATTTATTTACTGTTGTCTTGTCTAAAAACCTTTCAATTTTTCATTTATGCTAGTTTGGATGTCGCTATTGCAATACTTCTATTGATTTCTACTGTACAAGCAAATTAGGATCTAATTATTCTGTATGATAAAGAACAATGAAACACTACCGCTGGAGCTTCCTCTATGACTTTCTGGTGTCTTCTCTGTACACTGCAGTCTCTCTCAAACAAGTAGACATAATTGCCATGATGATCACCAAACACTTGTACTTCAACATGTCTGCAGAAATAGAAATAAAACAAATATTTCAGAAGTGTCATCTTATTTTTTTCCATAAATTCATCTTTTTAACAATTTATTTCTGTATTGAAATAAAAATGTCCATAAATAGCACACAAAAAAAAAAACACTAATTTTTTTTTGCCCCTTAATATGAGTGTGTGAAATAAAAATGTCCAGATTGGCAATAATTACTAGGACATTTCGCCCGTATGTTGCCGGGGCCCGAAAGGGGAGCAAAGAATAGCAATACTGTTTACCTTCCACGCATGTCGTAAAAGGCGAATAAGGAGGTTATGGGATGGAGTTAGCTGTCTCATCCCATATAGGGTCAGTGACCCAAAGCCATGCTGAAGTCGGATGTGTTAGGCCGAAAGGCGCAGATATCGCAGCAATGCTGTAAACCATGACACAACGCATTCCGTTCTCCGGACTACATCCTGCTAATCTGCAGGAGTTTGAGAACGAACGCAGAAGAAGAAGAAGACTAGGACATTTAACACCAAACGATCTTTTTTTTTAAATGGGGGTTTTTTGGGGGGCCCGAAATCCATATTAATACGGAAAATCAGTACTGATGATACCCATGATGTTGATACAAGAAAAACTACATATAAAGGCATAAACAAAAAATGTGATAAATGGAAAATCAAGAATGTAGATCAAACTTGTGTAGATTAACAAAATATAATCCAGAGAAGAGAATGCATTTTGTCATGGTTTATGTCATAGATATGATATCTACACATTTTGGCCTGACATTCGATTCAGAATGGCCTATGGGTCACTTTGATTTCCATATAGGATGTGACAGCCAACTTCTAACCTCAAACCTCCTTAATAGCTTCATACCTGGAAGGTAACACTCACTATTCTTTGCTCCCGTTTCGTGCCCCAGCAACACACGGCTGTACATTCTTCATTATGTAATATGCTGTGCTGACTTCCAAATGCTCTGATTGGCAAATGCTAATCTGTCCTTATTGATTCTTTGCCTAACAATCTCTCTTGTTCACCTTCAAGTGTTACTAACACTGCACAGGTAAATAAATTTATTTGTTGCCTCTAGATCCTGACTCTATCTGAAGCTGTATGGGGGTTTTCTATGTTGAATGTCATGACCTCCATCTTCTTAATGTTGACCTGCAGATAGTTAGTTAATAGTTAATAGTTAGTCGTCGGATCATCATCACTGCAAACTGGACACATCCATAGTTGCTCCGATCTCTCCTTGAGTGTATCCGCCATCACACTTCTGCTGACAGTACCGGTCCTATGCTGGTTGACCATCATTCTTCTGCGCCCTCCAAAATGTTCACCTCTAGCAACACCGCATCTCAATCCCTGATCTTTAATCCTAGCCATTGAAAAGGAATCATCATCCACATTCGTCTCACTCTCGCGTGTTATATCTCTTAAGGAGTTCAAAACGTCAGCGCGATCCATTGCCCCATCGCCCATTGACCTGCAGATGTATTGATGTATGAATAATCTAATTTTACTGCATTATAACCTAGAGAGACTTTTCTTCTTCTTCAGCGTTCATTCTCAAACTCCTGCTGGATCTCTCTTGTAGCAGGACTACTAAATCTGCAGCAGGATGTAATCCAGAGAATGGAATGGGCTGTGTCACTGTTTTATTTCAACCAATGGCCCAACACATCCGTCTTTGGCAGAGAGAGACTTTAATTGTTACTAACCTCGGATTCTCCACATATTTCTCTAACAACATGATTTGGTCTCCAAATGCTTTCATTGCTTCAGTTTTAGCTGACTCAAGCTGGCTGTTAAACTCAGATTCTGTCATTGCTATACGCATGCCCTAGAAACAAGAATAACACAGCAAGTTACAGATGGAGAAAACACTTTTTTATAATAATAAAAAGCAGTTTATTTTTGTAGCTTCCATTTTAAAACTCCTGCTTATTCCTCTGAGGACCATATGACATGAACAACTGAACTTTTACATATTTATTTTGTAATGCTCATACATCCTGATGTGTGTGTGTATATATATATAGTATGTGTTCAGGAGTCTGGGTTCGGGATTCACATGGATATTCGTTCTAGGTATATGTTTCAGGTGATCTATCTCTGGAGATAATGAGATTGAAGGAATGTATATTCTTCAACTGACAGATTGGCATCTATGCACTCAGAACACACAGCTATTTATTCACCTTCAACTTTTCAAAGGTGCCAGTAAAATATTGCATAGCTGCTCAATAATAACTGAATTATTCAATAAATTTTTATTTCCTTCTGACTCAGAATTTCTAGCAGCTCATATTTGTGATATTTTGAAATTATTTATCACAAATCAATTTGTAACTTTCAGCAAAATTTATGTTGTTCAATCATATTTGAGTGTGTCTTTAAAAAATTAAATCTAAGGATAGAGTCAATGAGAGAATTCACCAAAGTCGATCCTCTTATAAGGGTAAGGGGCTGGGTCGATTCATGATTTTATTTTAAGGAATGTCCAGTTTTGAACAACACTGATCTCAAACTCTGATTACGCCATTATTGCATTGAATAAATCCATTACATATCACCTTTCCTCCTCCGCCTCTGACAGCCTTAATCATAACTGGATATCCAATTTTAGCAGCCTCTTGTCTCAATCTCTCAACAGATTGATCCTCACCATGGTATCCTTCAATAACTGGCACTCCTGCACTAGACATGATGAGCTTAGATGTGCTGCAAAGAAAAATTGCATCCTCTTCTATATATTTAAAAAAAATATGTAACAAATGATAAATGTCAAAGTTGTAATACAATTTGCAAAATGCTGCCTTTCTGTGATATCCACTTCAACAGTTGTCATAAAATGTCTTACTTTTTATAGTAAGTTTGTCTGCTTTCTGTGACATCCACTTTAACAGTTAATTGTCATAAAATGTCATACTTCTTACAGTATATTTGTCTGCTTCGTTTATGTTTGCTCGTAAACTCCTGAACATGAGCAGAATCTAGCGTCTAGAATGGAATGTCTTGTGTCATCATTTACAGATTTAATATATATGCAAATTATTTAGACCATTGCCTGCCCCAATGATAATTCTCTATGGTGAGTTGGAGAAGGGTACACGATCTCAAGGTGGCCAAAAGAAGCATTACATGGAATCGTTAAAAACCTCACTGAAAGCCTTTGACATAGACCAAGATACATGGGAAGAACTTGCACAAAATAGATCTACATGGCGCTCTACAGTCAAAAGCGCTTCATCTTGTGAAAATAGGAGAAATGCAGCAGCTCAATAGAGGACAGTAGCTAGAAAGTCAAGGATAGACCAAAATCCGTCTACGGTGGTTATTCCATGTCCGAACTGTCAAAGGAAATTTACATCTCGAATAGAGCTCATTAGTCATCTACAACTATTAGGTATGGTCATAATTCAAACTGAATTTTCAAAAGTGGATATAAAAAAATAGTCATTATCACTTGTGATGGACGAACACACATATCTACACATTTCTGTCTGACACACCTGACTAAAGCATGGCTTCTGGGTCACTTTGTCCCTCTATGAGATGTGAAAGCCAACTTCACATTAAAAACCTGCTTAGCTGTCTCCTACACTATGTATGGTAGGTAACAGTGTTGTTATTCTCTGCTTCCCTTTCAGACCTCAGACAAAATATAATCTCTAATCTATATCTGATCAGTTCTACTCTCAATTTTATACTCTCTAATTTGACTTGGATATTCAAAACCTAATCTCTGAAAGAATCTATACTTATTTCATGCTCAAATCTTTAGATATTTTCACTAACCTTTTAATACCCATATCTCTTATAGCCGTTGCAGGGGGCCCAATGAAGATTATATTTTCTTTCTCACAGGTCTCGGCGAACTCCACATTCTCTGACAAGAAACCATAGCCAGGATGAATGGCCTGCAATTTTATATCAACATTTTATCATCATTTACACATTTACAAGTTAAAGTATATATTAGACATTGTGCACAAATGGACACTAACCAATTATACTCATCTTATATACAAATCTTGGTCACAATTGGGTTCACAGTTTTAAAAGTTGTTTCCCTGTAAAATTTGATCATTTATCCATGTTTTGTATGATATTCAGCGTTTACTTACACTTGTAATAATAAAAATTTAATTTAAGAAATAAGTAAATAAAAATGTACATGCATTTTTAAATTGTGTATTTCACCCAAATTTTTGAAAGGGCCCAATAGGGGAGCAAAGAATAGCAACACTTGTTTGCCTTTCATGCATGTCATAAGAGGAAACTAAGTAGGTTTTGGGGTGGACTTTCCTGTCCCATCCCATAGAGAATCAACATGACTCATAACCCATGCTTTTGAATGAACGAAGTCTGCCGAAGATGGATGTGTCGGGCCATTGGAGCAAATAAAACGGCGACACAACGCATTTCCATTCTCTGGACTATATCCTGCTAGAAATCTAGTAGGACAATGGTCTTGCTACAAAGGAGATCCAGCAGGAGTTTGAGAATGAACGAAGAAGATGAGGAAAAAGAAATATTTATTTCTCTTACTTAACTTCAGTTAATTTTCTAACATAAAAAAATATTCCACTTTAATAGTTTAATTATGATCTCAATTTTAATCTACAAAATAGTCTCTCACCACTAAACTATACACTGTAGACAAATGACAGCACACACACAAAAGCAATATACCCGGTAAAACTTCATCTTTCTTTTAACTTATGTAAATCTCAACATAACATACTTGAAATGTTATTCAGTAAATACATTTTTATCATGAAAAAATTGAACTAGTGCCATATAGAATAAATACATATGATATAAACACCAAGAGAATATCAAATAACTACAGACAATAAATAAAAGTACTCAGAACTTATATGAAAAGATAAAGGTAAAAACCAATTGCGCACGTTGCGCATCACAATATTCTCCCTATTGTCTTTCCCCAAGACGTTTGTATCCACTCTTGCCGTTACGCGTAGTGGTGATTGGAGCTCGAGCTTGTGTTCTAAAGCCAGATGAGTGGCCTCGGCTGTGCTATGACCATGTATGTACAGGATGTCCCTGATGTTTTCTATCCATCTTTTTCGTGGTCCTCCTCTGGCTATGTATCTTAATCTCATTTGGTTATATGCCTTACGGGAAACTTTTCGTGAAGTATTCTCATAATGTGGTGAAACCACTTGATCTACTGACTTTCTATGTATTCTGTGCAAGGTGTTATACCTATTTTTTCCATGATGTCTTCATTTCGCAATCTATCGAGCCTGGTGACCATGCAGCTTTCCTCAAGCATTTCATCTCACATGTCACTATCTTTCTGTAATGTGAAGATAAGAAAGACCAGGTTTGGCACTGATAACACAGTGTTGATAGCACAATGAAAAGCCAACTGAATTGCTACTTGAAATATGTTTGCGCACAAATACTTCTATCAGCTCGTAAAGCCAGTCACAGAAGACTGTAAAATTCTCCCACCTGTAAAATATATCTTCATTTAATTCCTCTAGTCTGTAGAAATGACACTGCCCCCTTCTCTGTACTGCTGAAGGTTCATAATATTCATGGTAGCAACATTGATAGAAACCATTGATTGTGAATGAAAAATGTTGTCATAGTGATACGCTCTTTCATCATACAAATTTATCCATAAATTAGGATTTTGTAATAATATAATAGTGCAAATGTGCACCCAACTAACAGGAAAGTACCACAAAGATTACCACCAGCATCCATAGTCTTCACTATTTGCAGATAAAATAAGTACCTATTGATTTCTGCATATTTCCATGACATTAATTTTATGAACATATAGTAAAACAAAAATGTGCAATTGCAGCCATGCTCTTCTATGGTACAAATAGAACTGTTTTTCCCAGCAATATAATGCCATTTTAATGGCATTGGGTCAAAGGGAATGAGCACATGGACCGCTGCATCAGCAACCAACCAACCATCTATATTCTTACTTGTGCTCCTGACAACTTTGCAACGTGAAGAATTTTATCCTGTCTCAAGTAACTCTCTGAAGCTGATGGTGGTCCTATATGATAGGCTTCATCTGCCTGGATAATGAAATCAGAAATCATGATATATATACAAAGTATATAGGTATGTATATGGTGTTGAAAGAGTCAAATGAGAGATGGTGCTTAATCAATAATATAAGAAAAGATCATCTTCATTTTTTGGCCACTGTATGAGACAAGGAGGTTTGGAGAGCATAGTCACAACAGGCAAGAATGACAGCAACAGACATAGAGGGCGACAATGTGAGAAAATATCAGACAGTTTAACGGCATATACCTGTCACGGCAGGGAAACAACAATGATCTTGATACATAATACTGGAGATGGAGAGCTGTGGAGAGCTATGATCGCCTACACCAGTTGGCATTGCACCTGATGATGATGATGATAGAAAGTATCTACTATAATATCTATATATGTAGTCTAGTTGATAGCGAGCTTGTTTGTTAACCCTTGTTTCCGGTACACCTTATGTTTCCGGTACACCTTATGTTTCCGGTACAACTTATGTTTCCGGTAAACCTTATGTTTGCAGTACACCTTATGTTTGCAGTACACCTTATGTTTCCGGTACACCTTATGTTTTCTGTACACCTTATGTTGGCGGTACACCTTATGTTTCCGGTAAACCTTATGTTTGCAGTACACCTTATGTTTGCAGTACACCTTATGTTTGCAGTACACCTTATGTTTCCGGTACACCTTATGCTTGCTGTACACCTTATGTTTGCTGTACACCTTATGTTGGCGGTACACCTTATGTTTCCGGTACACCTTATGTTTGCAGTACACCTTATGTTTCCGGTACACCTTATGTTTCCGGTACACCTTATGTTTCCGGTACACCTTATGTTGGCGGTACACCTTATGTTTCCGGTACACCTTATGTTTGCGGTACACATCATGTTTGCGGTACACCTCATGTTTCCGGTACACCTTATGTTTGCAGTATACCTTATGTTGGCGGTACACCTTATGTTGGCGGTACACCTTATGTTTGCTGTACACCTTATGTTTGCTGTACACCTTATGTAACGTGTACACTAAGTTAATAATATATAATGATTACTGTTGTTTTTCTATTTTTAATAATAATGTGGACATTCTAAATTCAATTTGTCCATTTCAAGGTTCTAAAAAAATGATTCTTATCACTTGAAGCAATGATAATGACAACAACATTCTTGATGACAACACAAACCTTAGGGAGTACTCGTTTGTCACTCTTTTTCTCTTCGTCAAGCTGTAGAGTTTTACTTTCAGCTCCAAAACAGTGTTCCTCTGGCATTTTTTTATAAAGAGCTTTTGCAAGACAAAAATGACTGTTTTACTTAAACAATAGGGTGTAATGCTACAAGTTGGACAGTCTTCTACTCCAGAGGGAACTTTGCGGTGACTTTCTTACAATCTTAAGAAACACTGTAGATAAATGGTTTAGGTATGGGTCTTCAGCAGACTTCATCATAACTGGGATCATGGGGTTGAGCCGCCAATCTCCTTAATTACCTATTATGACTTGCAATGCAGGAAGAAGTGTTACGACTCTTTGTTGTTATTTCGGATATGGGAAGCACACATGCAAATCACTTAAAGTAACATTTATTTGCTTATATCATGAAATATTTTAACTCTTTTGGGATGGAATTATTCCAGGTGTTTGGGCATAATTAATTTTAGTCTAAATTTTTGCATCACAACATGATTTAAGCGCAAGCTTCCTGAAGATAAAATATTAGCTACGGAAGGTCATATAAGGTATCAAAAGAAAGATAATTGAATGTGGAATCCATATACAATATAAAAGATCTGTAAGAATTGTAACAACAAAATACAATAATTACACCACATAAAAGAATGTTAGATGAACAGAAATATTTTGGACATGCATTTTGTTCTATCCCTAATTTTGCTTGTCTTGAAATGATGCTATTCAATCTTACTAAAGTAGAGGTCTTGACTTACCATTTCCTGATCATAATTAGTTTATTTGAAGTAAATCTATCAACTGCCTAGTGTTTTATGCCATTTTTTTTTATTCGTGCCAAATTTCAGAACTGCACAAAATATTGCGAAACTTTACGAAATATTCCCAAGTATTGGATTTCCAAAGTTGAACTTTATTCCACTCAATATTATCATTAGGTCTAACTCTATTTTCTGTATAATGTAGTGCAATATTATCATTGCTTTCATTTGGCCTATCTGATTCTTCAGAAACAATAGCAGTGGGAACAGTTTTAGAATTGTTTAGCTGTTATTTTTCCCTTACCAGTTAGGTCTCTGCCTATTTCTTTTCTGATTTTCAACAAGAAGAGATCTTCACTGTCAAAATCAAAAACACTGTTGTTTACCGACACATCACTTGAAATAATATCTCCAATAATAAAACTCAAAGAATAATAACGCCTGATGTTTGCTAAATCTTTGAACTCTCTTACTAGTGGAAGAAAAAGCCATTTTGCTAATTTAAGAAGAGCTGAAATATCGAATATTAAATTTTAATTTAAAATAAATATGTCACACATGTCTAATCACACTGAACCACGATAGTTTCCTTCCCTTGGTCAGATTTCTAAATGCTAAACAGCTAAATAAGTGAATACAAATTCATTTATGATCCAACGAAGAAAATTTAGATGGCATATCTGCAAGAACGATATATCACGGATACGTCCGGAATGGGGATTCAATCTGGAATGATATATCATTTTTACTGGCAGAATGAGTTAAAGAGATTTCATATTACAATAAACAGAAAGCACACAATTTTTTAATAACAAATTTTTTTAAACATGTAACACCAATTATATTTTGTAAATCTAATGTACAAAAAGATATATTCATTATCAATTTTCTTCTGTATGATGCCAAAGCCAAAAAGAGAAGAAAAAAGACTAGCAATACTGTAACACTTTGTAATATGAAAATAAGGATGGATGAAAGTTTTATTCATTTATCTATAAAAAATGTTTTGTTTTGTAATATATACCATTGCAACGTGCATTGAGTGTCTGTCTGCTTCACTGTACACTGCTACGCTCTGTATACCCATTCTCTTTGCAGTACGAATCACACGGCAAGCAATCTCTCCTCGGTTTGCAATCAATACTTTGTCAATATCAATTGACTTCTGGGTAGCTGAAAATAACATGATGAAATGTTCATACTTCTTTTGTCCTTAATAAAAATAGATTTCATTCGAAATTTATTTGTGCTAAATCATACAATAATTAATTTTGAACTCCCACAAGTCAATGCAAGTATAACAAATTATGAGGTAAAGACGTCAATCATAATATATATCTTACAGATGCATTATTCAGCCAAGACTACAGAATTGCAAGTGAGGTCTTGCAGTATATATATAGTTATTGTTGCAGCATATCTTGAGCTCTTTCAAAGATTATTTTGCTTGGAACAGTTGAGAGTGGAAGGAGCAGGTGTGAAAAGGTCAAATTCGCATGATAATGGTCAGAGAATAATTTTCCACTCGTCTGTATGATCAAAGATATGTTGTTGTTGTCAATATCCACATGTTGCAGAGTAGAATGTTGTTGTTGTCAAAAGTTTTTTCTTGGTAGTTGAAAGGTAAGGGCAGTCAATAAGGAGGTGTTCCACTGTTTCATTGGGATGGGAACAGTGCCTACAAATGAATAGTTGCTGGGGTTTAACACGGTTTAGATAGCTATGACTCTTGCATGGCCTGTTTAAAACAAAGATATGGAATTTATTTCTTCCGCAGAGTTTGTTTATGTTGTCATTGTCCTTTGCCCATGCCATTTCATTAAATACATTTCAACCAGTCAGTCCATTTTTCCATCTGTTCAGCCAGATTTCCCTGGTGTTGTTTTTGATAATCTGTTTGACTGTTCCCATACTACAAGGTCTTTGCTTTTGTTGTTTTAAAGCACCTCTTTTTGCAAGTCTGTCTGTTACTTTATTTCTTGCTAGATAATTGAGGATATGATAGTCTTTTATGTGCTCATGACTTCACTATGGCAACCCTACAACCATAACGGATAATGGGTTTTATTTTTGTAATTATTATTACATATTTATAGTTAATATAGTATAAACTATGTATTTCCAGTGGTAATATGCGGCTGCGAGGCATGGACATTAAATAAAACAATAGAAAGAGAATCATTGCTTTTGAAATGAGATGCTACAGAAGAATTTTACATATACCATGTACAGCTGAAAAGACAAATCAAGAAGGGTTAACATCAATAAACGTCAAAGAGGGCTGGCGCCTTAACAACATCCTAACAAGATAGATGTAATTTTTTGGTCATATAAAGAGACATAACAGCATGGATTAAAAGCTGAAGGCAGAGTTAATGGCACCCAAGATGATGATGGTGCAATGATATATCAGATTGCTTAAACATGTCTGTAGGTGCGGTTGGTCAACTTGTCCAGAATCGCAGAGTGTTTAGAGAATCCATAAGGAAGACCACATTCTGGAAAGATTATGTCACATTAGAGAGAGAGAGTTAATATGGATTAGGCAACTTCTTTGTATGGTCCATGCTATATGGCATTGGTTATATCTTTCCACATCTTTCTATTTCGTGTACTGTCAATCATTTCCGATACCAATGTTCTCCCATGCCACAATGCTAGGTTGTCAAAAAGCTCTCTTTTAGTTTTCCCCTACCTCTCTTGCTCTTCAGCGTGCCTGTTGTTAGTGTGTTCCATTGTTTCTCTTCTCATGATGTGTCCAAAAAGTGTGGCTGTTGCTTTCTGATGCAGGTAAGCTGTTTTCTTTGTGAATTAAATTCTTTCAAGATATCTTCGTTACGCTTTTTCTCTATCCATGGTGTTTTCAACATTTATATATAAAGCCATGGGGATCTCCCTAGAGTAGTGGTTAAGCTGTTCACCTTGTGTTCAAGAGATCCCTGTGAATTATCGCTTGAAGTTACGCCGTTATTTGCTATCTGCTACCGCACTGATCTCGAACCCATTGGACATAGTATATTGCATAAATACATCTTCATCATTCATAGTTTATGATAATTGAAAAAAAACATATATTACTAAAATTAACCATTGCAATTTGCGAACATGCTAGGCACAAACCTGAATTAAATGCGCATCTTGAATCTTTCATTACATGATACCTGAAAAGAGCCCAAAGAAATTGACTAGTTGTAGCCTATACTGCCTATACATAGGAGATATAGTTAGAGAGATGTATATTAATCAAATATAATATTATATAATACCCAATATTTATATAAATACAGAATTAGGTCCTATACAATAACTCTTACTACAACAATGCATGATCTTCTATATGACATGTCCTTTGCAGAGAGATAATTTATAATTTAGGCATATATTAGTTTATTTTTATTATTTTATAAAAAAAAAAATTCAAAAATACGTTTGGTTCAATTAACTGAGAATTAACTTACCTCCGAAGTTCCTTTAACAAAAAAGTAAGGTTTTGAGTTCGCAGTGCAGACATTGCAAATTAATTGTCGTGGACAGATGATTCTATGTTATAATCAAAATGTACATGTATTATGACTTTTGTTATTCTTGAACTTTTATAGAATGCGAAGTTTTCTGAAGAGAATTCTTTTCATTGTATAAACTTCATTGTATAAAGTCTGATTAGAACAATATAAACGAGAGTACTCTCCCCATATCAGCCTTCAAGTTGACATTTCCAAATGCGTTACCACTCAATATTTTAAAGTCCCCAGTTCATTTAAATTATATATATCCAAGAGACAGGAGATGTTGGAGATACGTTGCAGCCAACCTTCGTTGCGGAGACAGCACTTAATGATGATATATATATATATATATATATATATATATATATATATATATATATATATATATATATATAATTATATGTAGGCCCTATATTAAATTTTCAACAATGGACGTAAAAAAATGGTCATCATCACTTCTTGTGATGGACGAACACAAACATTTATACTAAAATTTGGATGCGAATATTTGACAAAACAAAAAAGATAGTATGTGTGTATTTGCGTGTGCGTGGCCTCTAAAGGGGGAGGGTTGGTTGAGCCCTTTCGTGTGTTGACAGTACCAGAAGGGGGAGCAAATGAAAGTAGAACTCTGACCAGCTATTTTTTTTCTTCTGTGTTCAGTATCTGTGGTCATGTTATATTGTCAGGCCTGTCATCAGAGCAAACTCTACTGTATTCTCCAGGTCAGAACGTCTGCCTCATAAATTGTATCTCATATTTGTATCTTCTGTCCAGGTCCGCTGTCTCTGCTCTTTGTATGTTGGGAAATCCTGAAGTATGTGTTCAGGAGTCTGGGTTCCACATGAACAATCATCTTCAAATACATGCAGATAAGGAATACCCGTTGCATTCCGAAATACAAAAAGTTAAAGGCAGCAGACTCAAGAGAGGTAGGTCATGGATGGGACGTGCTGAGGGTGTCATACAAAGCGTGTGCAGATTGCAGGATGTGGCAGCAGGTGCGGAATGGATAAATCTACCCACAGATTTCGAAACTTGTTTGAGAGTAGTAATATCACTTAGCAATGCTTTTGTCAGTGAGAATATCAAAGAGGGGATGTGATTATATACAATGATGGATCTGTGATTAGACATGTTCGCAATGCTTGGGCCTTCACAGCTCAGTGCGCAGGTAAAACTATCAGGGAGGAGAGTGGTGCCATTGCGGTCACTACGAGTAGTATGACCATGGAGACTAAGGCGGTAAGCAGGGCATTTGAGTGGGTATGCACACAGAAGGTAACGCAGGTCTGCATCTTGAGTGACTCTATGAGTATGATTAGGAAGCTACAAGTGGGTCTCGTTCGGGAACAGTGGATTGAGGCCTTGAGAAAAGCAAGGCTGAAAGTGGTTACATTTATTTTCGTGCTTGGACGTGGGTGTTCGATGCAATGAAAGAGCGGATCAACTGGCGTCATGCGCGATTGTGGCACAATGCGATGGATCGCGCTGACGTTTTTAACTCCTTAAGAGATATGGCACGCGAGAGTGAAACTAATGTGGATGATGATTCATTTTAATCATGGCTATGAATAAAGATCAGGGATTGGAATGCGGTGTTGCTAGAAATGAACATTTTGGAGGGCGCAGAAGAATGATGGTCAACCAACATAGGACCGGTACTGTCAGCAGAAGTCTAATGGCGGATACACTCAAGGAGAGATAGGAGCTCCTATGGACGTATTCAGTGTGATGATCCGACGACTAACTAACTAACTAGTCATCTGTGTATGAGATCCTCAGTCGGTAAAAGTGACCCAACAGTCCTCATTGACCTATTCTACGGCAAAATAGTGTGGTCTGTTGGTATCTTTGGCGGTGATGTATTGCATCATGTTTGTCTTTCACTTATATTTGTTTCTTGCACTTTGATGTGTAATGTATTCTGGATTATTGTTTTTGATTCTCGGATAATGGATGTCTGTGTTGTTCCATTTCTTTTCCTGTTCTTGACAGAGCATCTGCTTTCTCCATTGATTCTACACAGAGTGATGGTATCCATTGAAGGGAAATAGCTGGTGGTTTTTTTAAATGTCTTAGCTCATGTCTGATGTTCTGCTGAAAGCTTTCATTTCTGTTGCTTTGGATTGATTCAAGTAGGGATATGAAACTGTGAATATAGATATCTTCTTTGGTCTTGACACATCTGGCTCGGTGAAGACATTCAGTGCTTGAACTGGTTCTGTTCTTCTACTTCGTTCATTCTCAAACTCCCGCTGGATCTCTCTTTTAGCAGGATCATTGTCCTACTAGATCTCCAGCAGGATGTAATCCAGAGAATGGAAATGCGCTGTGCAGCCGTTGTAATTGCGCAAGTGACCCGACACATCTGTCTTCGGCGGGTTTCTGTTCTAAAGTTGGAGTAGTATTTCACGGTTAAATAAGCTTTAGATACTGTCTTCTCGTGTTTGAGTTTTATAAGAATTCTACCTCCTCCGTTCATTACTGCTTTTACTTCCGATCCATCTGTGTAAACATGTGTCCATTTCTTGGTATTGTATTTTCTATCATCTTTAGTGTCAATTCTTTTAGTTGAGGTGGATTCTAGTATTCCTTTTTAATTATTCCATGAACCTGTGTTATTATGGAGACTATTGTCTGGCTCTTCAAAATCCATTAGTGTTTCAATTTCAGTTGGGAGGTTTGTGAGAACATCTTTATGTTGTTGTTGGAGATAGTTGGAGATGTGACAGACGTTGGTTCTCCTCAGACTGCTCGTGATTGATTTAGGACTTCTCACATGCATGTGATGGTGCTTAATTTGTTTACCTTTACACAAGCATTATTTATTCTCTTCTGTCATCCAGTGGGCGAATGTTTACATGTTTTTCCATTGCATGGATTGGTCTTCATTCCTCCTGAGATTAGTCAAGTCCTGCATTTTCTACTTTAGATAGGTGATCAGTATTTATTTTTGATGCTGATGCCCAGGTTTAATTCCATGTTCCACTACCAGTCTGGTTGTACCCATAGATACTTTTTAGGATACTTCCGTTTGCTCCCCAGCTTGTGCCAGAAAGTTATTTCATCAACGATAGCTCAATAGTTATCAGGTGTTTTCAGGCGAGTTGGACCCCGATATATGTAGGGTTCTCCTCATGTGCTAACTCACTTCCATTTAATTGTAGATTTGCTTATTTCTTGGTGGTTTAAAGTAAGAATATGGCTGTCACAGACGGTTTTGGAGAGGGAAAGAAAAAACCAGCAAGTTACGCCTCTTGAGTTGCGTAGGAAAAGCAATGGAGTGAATGGTCAACTCTAGACCAATAAAATAGTTAGAGGAAAAATCGAAGCACTGAAGACCAGCTCACATACCTAGTACAGTAAATCGAAAATACTTTCCAAAAGAAGGAAAAGTGCTGACAACTTTTATTGTCTTGCCTTCAACAAGATACGAAAAGATGGACCCCTTTTCAAGCTTCCCCAAAACAAAAATGAAGGCAGGATGTTCAGCTGGATAAAAGATTTCCTCTGCCACCACCGCATAGCAAGAGTAAATGTAGATGGTAAACTAAGCAAATGTGTTAATTTCCAAGAAGGAGGGATCTCGTCTACCCTCTTCCTGGTATTCATCAATGATATTGGAAAGAAACTGTCACATTATATTTCAAAGACCCTCCATGCAGATGACCTGGTGTGGAAGGCAACCTATCTAACGCAAATAACAGAATGAAGACGCCACTTGCCACAATAGGTGAATGGGCATCTGACCAGCCATGCATGTTATAAGAAACTACTAATAGGTTTCAGACTATCTTATCACATATATCACAGTAACCAAAAATGAAGGATGCCTCAATGCACGGTTATCGCAGCTAAGCTGGAAATCATAAAATTCTTTGGGCTACATTTGTAAACCAGATTTCAGAGCTTTCGTGACTCGGAAATTTAAAATGATGTAACTTTGTATACCAATCTAGCAATTTGCGTGCAACGCACTGCCCATCCACCTTCCACTCAGTGTGTAGCGTGCATATCAAGTGATCGGGGCTCTCATCATGTAAGGTGTAGAACGTTGGTTGTGTCGGTATATCGCCTTTATCTAATTTCGTTCTGTTTAATTATTTTAGTTATTTGTTCAGTAGAAACCTGGTCACTACTCCCTGTAGAGTACCCCACCTCGTTAGTCTCTTCTGCATAGAAGGTAAACAGTGGTATTATTCTTTGCTGCGCTTTCGGGTCACCCCTAATAAGTCATAAGACATATATCCACCTGGGACACAACCGACTCCGCAGTCACATGTATACAAAGTTCAAGATTGGCAACACGGCCATGTGTACAGGCAGCACAGAGTGCACAACATATACTTCAAGAGTGTTCTGAGCATGAAACGCTGAGGCAGACATATTGGCCAGAGGAAACAACACTGCAATCAAAGCTCTATGGGACACTGTATGAACTACAAAAGTCAGTGAGTTTTATTAAGGAGACAGAATTGCAGATATAGACATGTTTCAAGTGAACGAAAGAAGAAATCCACCTGGGAAGATGCCCGCCAGACATGTCCATGGGTGCTTAGATCTCCGCTTCAGCAATACTCTCAAGGTGAAGGAACTGATGGTTCCGACTCGTGTTCTTTTTAAAATACGTGTGCGTGTGGTTATGTTTCTCCGGGCTAATTCTATCCCACAGACTTCTAGATAATATTTTTGTGCATTTACGTTATTGGCTCATTGACCTCAAAATCCCCTGATCGTGTAAATCAATATGTACTTGCTGCGCAAAACTGAAATCAAACAGGTAAATCTAAGAAGAGGGTAATGAAGTTTTGCTAATCACTGAAGAATGTGCAAGATGGGTCCGTAGGTCAGAGAAGCACGATTTAATGGCCATAACCTGAATGTCCTGGGAGCCCTGATGGCCTAGTGTGTTCTTCACAGACTCTGTACATAGCATGCCAGTCAAGTTAAATTGTTTTCCTGCCTCCTGTGACAACTTTCATTTTACCATCATCATAATCAAGTGTCGTCTCCGTAACGAAGCTTGGCTGCAACAGACCTCCAATATCCCATCTCTTGTTTTGGTGGTGCACTCTGCTAGACTGTAACCTGTTTATCTTGTGATGTTACTCTCTCACTTGTATCTCTATCTACCTCTTGCTCATTTCCCCTTGACTTTACCCTCAAGTAAGATCTTCAACAAGGTTCATTTTACCTCCATTAAACCTTTAGCAAGCCAGATTAAAAAATACGAAACGTATCCCTGCCACCGGATTCTTTTTTGAAAATTTGCATTATTGATGGTGACTGTTTTGAAAATGTGATAATTTTTTGGTTGTTAGAGATATTTAAATAATATTTGCACATATAAATAAAGAATTGAATTATGCATATATTGGTGTAATTTATGTACGTGTGTGTGTGATACCAGACGTATGAGAAAGTGGTAAAGACGTTTTTCACAAAAAACATATATTTTATAACAAATAAAGAGGAAAAAAATAAGAAAAAAAATAACTTACCTTACATATCGAATTCCTTGGCAACACTGTCAACTAAATCACGCAAATCTGTTGTATTTATGTTCTTTCACTGCGAAATTATCAAAATATAGCCGGGGGAACTGTATAAAACATGTAGATTTGCAGTAAAATCGTTCTTTGAGCTTAGGCCTAGAGTTATTTTTTCTGCCACTTCAAAATATTCGATATCAAACAGACAAGTCCCCAAACCAGCACGGCATTCTGTATATTCAATGCTGTGAAACTAAATAACCTAATAATCCATGATTCAATCCACGATTCAATGTTATTTTATTCAAAATACGATGAAATAAAGGTCTGTAAAACCGATCCATCATCATGGCATCGTACCGGTGTACAGATGTGGTCAGATTAATTGCTCTTAAACTTTTACGAATAGCCAGCCATTCTCAAAAACGATCATGTCGGAAGTGGGGGATGTACCGGCTTCGATTGCGCATGTCCCCAGCTATGTGCACGAACTGTGGTACGTGTAAATCTCACGATAATCTCGCTGGGTGGGACGGCCCGCCATCAGCGCGCGCGGCCATTTTGTTTTTCGGCGGCTGGATATCATATCGGCTCGGTGAAGGTTAAGAAAATCAAGGTCATTTTCAGTAATGGTGTGTTACGTGTAGAGGTTATAAAGTTTATTTAATTTTGTGGCTGAACAACTATTACGAATTCTTAAATTCTCGAACAACTTACACTCTGAATTTAATCATTTATTGCATATCTCTCAAAGGACTAGACACTTAACAGAACCATATATATATAGTTTACCCCTCTTGTCATCATTATAAATCTTCTCACACCCTCTTGTATCAATACAAAATCAAAACTTACACTTTTATATGCAGTATTCAATTCTTTATTTACATATAGAAAAATTATTTTAAAATCTCTAAGAATAAAAAAAAAAGTATTGTGCTTTTCAAACAGATCCATGTTTTTGGTTTTTTTATTATTTTTATTTTGTGAAAAATGTCTTTACCACTTTCTCGCATCTCTTCTTCTTCAGCGTACATTCTCAAACTCCTGCTGAATTTCTCTTGTAGCGGGACCATGGTCCTATTAGATTTCCAGAAGGATGTAGTCCAGAGAATGGAAATGCGTTGTGTCTCCGTTTTATTTGCGCTAATGGCCTGACACATCTGTCTTCGGCAGATCACATTCTTTATTTATATACACACAAATTTTTTTTAATCTCTAAGAAAATAAAAAAGTTTTTGCATTTTTAAACACCCAAAAAAAACAACTTATTCTCAAAAAGAATCAGGTTGCTGAGGAGAATATTGTGTTATTTTAATCCAGCTTGATAAAGGTTCATTTAGAAATAACAGACAATATTTTCAACAATTCAATGTTTAATAATTCATATCAACACAACAATGTTAGAATGACTTACATGTAACTATATACATTAATGAATTATTCAGTAATGCCATTATACAATTTTTCGTGTATTAATAATTATTTGTCTTCGACATTGAAAAGTAAATCACATTTATATTAAATATCTCCACATGACACAGTCACACATTTCAAACTTGTATATGAGACACTGATATCTTCCATGTATGTCGCAAAAGGCAGCTACAGAGGTTTTGTGTGTGGAGTTGACAGTCCAGTCTCATAGAGGGTCATCAAAGTGACACAGAAGATGGGTTGAAGTCAGATGTATCTGGCCAAAGGCACAGATAAGCTGTGAACCATGACACAAAGAATTATGTTCTTTGGATTACATCCTGCTAATCTGCAGGAGTTTGAGAATGAATGCAGAAGAATAAACCATTTTTCTATCTACATTAATTCTCAATTCCTCTATCAAGACACATTTTTCCACAGATTTTATCATTCTTCAATGTTTCCATAAAGAAACACTCTAAAGGAAATCTATTCAGTTACAATCAAGATACTTTTTCTAGTGCTCTCTTATCCAGTGAGGAAATTCACACAAAATCTTTCTTTTTAATTTAAAATCAATCATCACTCATTAAAATTTCTAAAGCTGATGATGTATTTTCAGATACTACTGGTTTTGCATGGAAATTTTGATTTTCTAATTCATCACAAGCTTCAACAATTGACTGCATGACCTTGGATCTTTGCTCTGTGAATTAACATAAAATAAAAGAATCAAAACTATTATATGTTCAAGTTGGAAAAAAAAACCCACACCACTAAGATTATGTTTCAATTACAAGGTACTTTTGCTGAGTGCAATATCTATTATCTGTTGCCTCCCCTTTGTGTATAAAATGGTGCAATAAAAAAATTACTGTGCAACACTAACAAAAAAATATATGCCAGAGACAAAATTCCACATAATCTATATGGCTAAACCACACTGTTGGGACATGCTGCACACTAAATCTAGTAATGCAGACCCAAAAGATCTCTTTAAGAACCACTGAAAGCATGAGTTGGCAATCTATGGCCCATACTCGGCCTGCATGTCCACGAGTCATCACACAAAAATCGTGACTGCTGACTACTCCTAAAGAAAATAATCTCAGTGCTTATTAAAAACCTGAACCTAAACCCACATGACTGTAACCTTTAGCAAGCCAGATTAAAAAATACGAAACGTCTCCTGCCACCGGATTCTTTTTTGAAAATTTGCGTTATTGATGGTGACTTGTTTTGAAAATGTGATAATTTTTTGGTTGTTAGAGATATTTAAATAATATTTGCACATATAAATAAAGAATTGAATTATGCATATATTGGTGTAATTTATGTACGTGTGTGTGTGATACCAGACGTATGAGAAAGTGGTAAAGACGTTTTTCACAAAAAACATATATTTTATAACATAAAGAAAAAAATAACTTACATTAGTTATCGAATTCCTTGGCAACACTGTAAACTAAATCATGCAAATCTGTTGTATTTATGTTCTTTCACTGCAAAATTATCAAAATATAGCCGGGAGAACTGAATAAAACATGTAGATTTGCAGTAAAATTGTTCTTTGAGATTAGGTCTAGAGCCATTTTTTGTGCTACTTCCACATATTCGATATCAAACGTCTACAAGTCTCCAAATCATACCCATATACAAAATGGGTATTCTGTATATTCACTGCTGTGAAACTAAATAACTCAATAATTCATGATTCAAGCCACGATTCAATGTTATTTTATTCAAAATATGATGAAAGAAAGGTCTATAAAACCGGTCGACCATCATGGCATCGTACCGGTGTGCAGATGTGGTCAGATTAATTGCTATAAAATTTGTATCTTCTGGCTAGCCATTGTTACAACGATCATGTAGGCTGTGGGGCGTCTATTATAACGATATCTCATTGGATGGGGTATGTCGCCAACGGCGCTAGCCGCCATTTTGTTTTTCGGCGGCCGGAGTTGATATAGGCGCAGTGAAGGTTAATCAATTGTATTAGTTTGTCAGGGCGTAATATTGGTTTTGTCTATTGTCAGGTGAATGATGGAGTATAGTATCCACATTTGCTGTTAAGCGTAGCGGTAAGAGCTTAAGCTGTTATTCTAAGGCCATATGTGTAGCCTTGGTTGTGTTAAGTACGTTTGTTCAAGATTATCTTGATATTTTATATTTACCATTTTCTGGGTCTACCTCTGGCTTTATGTCCGGATATTCTTCTGTAATATGCTCTTATCAGTATTAGCTTTGGGTTCTTTCTCACAAGGTTACCGAACCATTTTACTTGCTGTCTTTCAATGTTCAATACACGATATTATACCAACTCTCTTTTCCTAATTTCTTCATTTCTTATTTTAACTTAGTTTAGTAACCATTGCAGATTTTCTCAGGCACTTTACTTCACATATAACAATTCCTCTGCTGTGAGGCTGTTAAAGACTATGTTTGGCATTGGTAGCAGTGTGTTGGTATAAAAATAGTAGATATTATCTCTTTTTATTTCCATCTTGATCTTTGGGTGGAGAAGTAAAGGTGAAAGTTGGTAGGTCACTTTGTTTGCTTTTTGACACCTTGTTTCTACTTCTCTGTCTAGTCTTCCATTTTCAGAAGAAATTCTGCCTAGATATTTAAATTCTTTGGTTTATTTCACGTTGGTGTTATCTGATGTTACTTTTGTTATCTCCATTTTGTGTTGCAGATTTGCTAATTTTCATAACTTCTGTTTTTTGGTAGATTCATTTTCATGTACTTCTTACATGCTAATAGCAATGCATTAATGTGGTTTTGCAAATGTTCCTCATTTTTATATATTAAACTTTGATTGTCAGCATATATGGTTCATTGATTTCATTATTAAATTTATCATCAGGTTTATTTACAATGTTTTTCTCTTTGTTAATATGAACTTCTTTTATAATTCTGTCCATGCATATGTTGAAAAGTAGGGATGAAAGCACTCAGCCTTGTCTTACTCCAGATCTTGTTATATATGTATATAGATTTTATATATAATTGTTCTTAATTTTTAAAAATTGTAATATTTAATGATATGAATACAGTTCTGAAAATTAGCCGGCATCGTTCCGTGCAGTTAAGGTTAGGACTTTTTATTGCTGACCCTTTCCGTAATGCAGTTCACTTTATGAATTCAATATCGCCCACTTCAATACTACTAGTTATGACTAGAATCGATCCCCCTATTCTGAATACAGCATGATTGCATGTACATGCACTCTAAATATAGTTTAATTTCATTTGCCCAAAATATGATATCATTCTTTTGCACTTCAAAGAAGGAGATCATTAAGAGATTATTCACCATCTCCTTCAACACCATTCCATTCTTCAAGACATTGCCAAATGTTGAACCCCTACCTCTGCCGATGTTGGATGTGTCATGCTATTGGAGCAAATAAAACGGTGACACAGCGCATTTTCATTCTCTGGACTACAACCTGCTGGAAATCTAGAATGGATCTAAAAGATCCATTAAATCTAAAAGAATCCCCACATAAGTCTAATCCTAATTTAACAGTTCATTCTACAACTAAAACAACTTAATCCTAACCCTTTTAGTTTTATTTCCAATCGTAGTCCTAACCCCTTATTAGGAGTATAGCATTGGCAAATATTTGCCACCTACAGAAGTATAACCCTCTTAGTTCATTCTACAATACAGAATAATTCTTTTTTAGTTTTATCTCTCTTCCTAATCATAACTCATTCATTACTCTACTAGCAGCATAGCCTAATCCTAACTCAAAACACACCTCAAAAACAAACCCACTTTTAAATAGACCACAAACTGGTTGGAATTGACAGTCATGGTTTTGTAACCGTTTCATGCTTACAAGATATTCAAAACAACACAGAAACCTTGAATTTATGTCATTATGACCTCAAAAAACTGTGAAAATTAAGTCTAACATTTAGGAGATCCTTAGGCAGATGTAAAGTACGTTAGTCAGTGCAAGTTTGAAATTTGGGGTAGACAAGTATAGTGGAATATATTTAGAAAGTAAAGCCAAACGGGGACTATAATTGTCAGAGCATCATTGTTGTAGAGTTTCAAAAATTTGACACTGGAAAAAAAATAATAAGTTGCTGAGGAGAGCATTCTGGGACTCATTCATTTTTTTTGGCCTAGAATAGTGGAGTGAAATGATGTCAACTTTAAATTTGTAATGAGACTTCTTCTTCTTCTTTCGTTCACTTGAAACATGTCTATATCTGTAATTCTGTCTCCTTAATAAAACTCACTGTCTTTTGTAGTTCATACAGTGTCCCATAGAGTTTTGATTCCAGTGTTGTTTCCTCTGGCCAATATGTCTGCCTCAGCGTTTCATGCTCAGAACACTCTTGAAGTATATGTTTGGCACTCTGTGCTGCCTGTCCACATGTACACATGGCTGTGTTGCCAATCTTGAACTTTGTATACATGTGACTGCGGAGTCGGTTGTGTCCTGTTCTGAGACGTAGAATTATAACTTGTTCTGGTCTGTTCATAATATGATAGTCATCTTGTGTTGGTGTTTGTGGCTTTCTTATTGACTTGATCATCTGTTTTTTCTGATGGTAGGTGATTGGTATATCTGGTTGGTCTTCGGCAGCACCTTCCTTAGCCAGTTGGTCTGCTTTTTCATTTCCTGGTATTCCACAGTGAGAGGGTATCCACTGCATGGTTACCCTATACTGGTAAGACAATTCGCTAAGTAGTTTTTTCAAGTCTGTTAGTTTTCCAGACTGGAGAGCTTGAAGCACTGACCTTGCATCTGTCAGGAATACCACAGGCTGTAGGTCAGAGTTGGAGTTCAGCAGTTTTTTAGCTGCCACACTAATTGCCTGGATTTCTGCATCATAATTATTGCAGAATTTTCCTGTCGGTGTTCTGATTGTATCTCTAGGCTTGTGTGGATATTCTATATATACACCTGCACCTCCATTCCTCACGGCATTCTGTGCTGACCCATCTGTGTATACTCTGACCCATATATCTTGTGGATATTCCTCATCCAGGAAACTGAGGGTGACTGTCCTTCGCTGCACACTGTTCTGTTCGTCCTCGCTTAGTATTCCTTTCACATGGGTCTGAATGTATATTGGCATTCCATGGCTTTCACTCCACGGGGTTTGTTCTGGTACAGGCCTTAAGGGGCTGTCAACTTCAGGTAGGTCTGTAAGTTGTCTGCGGAGTCGTTTAGCTTGATGGATAAAGCTGCTTCTTTTCAGTCGTCCCATTGCTAGATTTTGGAATCTCTCCTTCATTGGATGACTTGGCATACAATGAAACTTTTCTGCCTGAATTAGTACTTTTGTGTCTCTGCGTTCGCCAAGTGTTTGCATTCTTCCCATTTTCTGCATCTCTGCTATGGGTGTTGATTTCATTGCTCCCAACATTATTCTAAGTGCCTGGTTTTGCACTTTATCTAGATCTTGTAATGTGGTGTTTGATGCAGGACACCATGCTGCTGAACCATATTCCAGGTGTGGTCTTATGCCTTGCTGGTAAACTTTACTGAGTATATTCCCACTGGCTCCCCATGTGGTTCCACTTAGTTTTCTCAGGATAGCTAACTTCCTCCTGGCTTTTGTTGTTGCTTTGTTTATGTGCTGCTTCCATGTCAGTTTATCATCAAAAGTAACTCCGAGGTATGTGGGTTGTTTGTCTTCTTTCAAGAGCTCTCCATCTATTTTAATATGACCGGCTTTTTGTTTTGGTGAGAGGGTAAAAAGTGTAGTGCTGCACTTATCTGTGTTAATGCTGATGCACCATCTATTAGCCCATAAGGTTAGGGCATCGATAGCTCTTTGAATTTGTTTAGTGGCCACTGTCGCATGTTCTTCTGTGCACCAGATCACCAGGTCGTCAGCATACATTGCCACTTTGATCCCGTGTGGTAGTTCAGCAACTAGGTCATTGATGTAAACCAAGAAAAGTGTGGGCGACAGGACTCCTCCCTGGGGGACTCCATGATGCAGTAGAACTTTCTTGCTCTTGCGACCATCTAATTGTACCCTGGCTCTTCTATTATGCAGGTATGTTTTTACCCATTTGTACATTCTTGAGGTAACCCTGCAATTTCGCAATTTCTTTAGGAGCCCTTCTTTCCAGACCTTATCAAATGCTTTCCTGAGGTCTATCCATGCTGCTAGTACCAGTTTCTTTTCTTGGAAGGCATCCTCAATCTCTTGGGAGAGGTAGGTTGCCTGATCTTCAGTAGAGTAGCACTGTCTGAAACCTGCTTGCTGTGATACCAGAAGGTTTTCACTTTCAAGGTACCACTGCATCCTAAGATTGATAATGCGTTCCATTGTTTTGCATAGACAGCTTGTGAGGCTGATGGGCCTGTAGTTGGAGACTGTGTTGCCATCTTTTCCTGATTTGAGGAGTGGTATCATTATTGCTTCTCTCCACGCCTGTGGTACATTACCCGTGGACCAGCTTGTGTTAAAGATCTGCAGTAGCTTTGCTCTTGCTGCAATTCCCAGGTTTCTAATCATTTCATTGGACACTCCATCAGCTCCAGGGGACTTTTTCATTTTCAATTTGGATATTGCATGCTCCAGTTCTCTCATTGTGATTGGTGCCTCCATGACTTCAGGTATAGGTTCGCCTTGTCCAATGTTTTGCTGGTTCTCTCGAACCTCCTGTTGTTTGTCTGGGCTGACTTTGATGTTATTGTCTTCTGCAAAGTAATCAGCTGCATGTTTACCTGTTAAAATGTCTCTATCTTTATAAAGTGTGATCCTGGTATTTCTCCCTGTACCTTCATCATTTAGTTGTTTTACAAGTTTCCATAATTTCCTAGTATCTCTTTCTAGGTTCAGCGACTCTGTTTTTTCTTTCCAGCTACTCCGTCTGGCTTGTAACTTGGCTCTTTGAAATTTAGCCTTTGTTTGCTGATATTTGTTGTGATGTTCTTGGCTAGGTCTGTTCTCAGCCTGCTGTCTAGATGTTTCCATCTCATTTTGCAGCTTTTCCAGTTCATCATTCCAGTAGGGTTTGTAGTTTTTGCGTGCTCCCCTGGGTATGGTTTTACTAGCAGCATGTAGTATACATTTATTAAATTCACTCACTGCTCTATTGATGTCTTTGTCCAAGTTCATGTCCTTAGCTAGAACACTGGTTAAATGCTGGTACATTTTCCAGTCTGCCCTCTTATAGTTCCACCTAGTGAGCGTGCTGCTGTCCTTGGTAAATTCATTGTGGATTTCCAGAAATACTGGTCTGTGGTCACTACCCCCAAGCTGCTTTCCAACGACACGTGTGATGTTCCATTCCAGGCCTGGTGAGTGGAATGCCAGATCTGGTGTAGAGGTGGTGTGCCATACTCTCGAGTAGAAGGTTGGTGAGTCAGCTGGCTGGTTAATAAGGATGAGATTATTTTCATCCTGCCAGCTCTCAAGTTCCTCACCTCTCTTGTCGATATGATCGTAGCCCCAGCTCTGAGAGTGGCTGTTGAAGTCACCACACACCATAAGTCTCTCTTTGTCTGGAATTGTGTCTAGTGCCAATGGTTTATCATTTGGGCAGTAGTAGTTCAGGAGATGGAATTCTGCACTGTCTGTTTTTAGGTGGAGCATCTGGTATTCTGCCCCTTCCATATATACTTCCAGCTGACATGCACTGATATTGTTTTTAACAAGTGTCAGAATTCCACCCTTTCGCCTGTCCTTTCGGTCAGATCGGTAGCACTGGTAGCCTCTGATTTTGAAGGCTATGTCGCTGCTGAGGTGTGTTTCTTGGATACAGCATATGTTAACTTGTTCTTCACTGAGGACATTTTCAAGTTCCAATTTTTTGCTGTATCCATCTCTTTTACTGTTGACACCCTCAGCATTCCAGTGCATTATTTTTATTGGTCGTTTGTTTGTTTGGCCAGTAGCTCTATTCCCTTGCCTCCTGGCTCCTCGGGGCAATTGAGAAGGACTTCCAGTAACTGAGGTTGGGCCCTTTCGAGGTATAGGGCCCGGCACCGTCCCTGCCTGAACGTCCGCCACAGGGCAAGCACCATAACTATTTATAGATGTAGACATGTTTCCATTGTGTTTTGTGCGTGGCATCCTGATTATCTGTGCGCCTTTTGGCTGGATGCCTCCGTCTTCAGCACTCTGCTTACTAGGGCAGGACTATGGTCCTGCTCGAGTGGGACTGCCCGACCAGTCTTAGTTTCCAGCCCCTGATGGCTGAACTAAGCCCCATCACCTCTGCACGGTGCTGGTCTCGATGGAGTGTAATGAGACAAAAGTCTCTGAGTAGAAAATATAAATGTTATTATTTCAATATACACTAGGAGGAGATAAGTAGACAAATTCTTGGTGATGTTATTATTATAATATGCTCTGTATTTAGCCCAAGAACTTACTTCTAAAAGAGTTCTATTGTGTAGTGAACTAATTGACCATATAAAGGCTGGAGCACGGAAAATAAATTGACACGACGTGCACGCACGCAAACATATATATATATATATATATCTTCTTACCTTCAGTTTTGCAGTCAAAATACAGCAAATGCAAGTTCTTTTTATGATAAGTGATTAAAAACTTCTGACATGCTCGGATAGAACCTGTAAGTAATGAGAATTCATTAATAATGACTGAAACATTATATTGACTATGTCATCATCATCAGGTGCCATGCCGGCTGGCATAGGCGGTCATGGATCTCCACAGCATTATGTATCAAGATTGTTGTTGTTTCCCTGCCATGTCATGTTGTCAAACTCTCCAATATTTTCTCACATTTTTGCCCTCTGTCACTGTTGCCTTCAATTTTGCCTGTTGTGATTATGTTCACCAAACCTGCCTGTCTCAAGAAGTGGTCAAAAAATGAAGATTGTCATTTTCTTATATTATTGAGGTCTGTTTCGCATTTGATTCTTTCAACACCTCTACATTACCGGTAGTTTTTCTGTCAGTGCATGGTATTCTCAGCATTCTTATATAGAACCACATCTCTATTGCCTCCAATTTCCCACTTTGTTTATTGACTATGTAAGTAATGAGAATTCATTAAAAATGAATGAAACATTATATTGACTGCTGTATTTACAGCGCATAATCAGGGAATTTTAACCCATATGTAAAATGTACAGCAATCAAATGTTAGAATAGCTTTATTTTATTGTTTTATTGCACTCTAGGTAAATATTTGGAACTGTCTCTCACCATCATATGTTGAAGAGTGTACGTGCTAATGGTTCTCATAGCTACCTGATTAAATATATCCCTTGCCCATGTATTTCAGAGCCCAAAAGGCGAGCAAATAATAGCAACACTGTTTACCTTCCATGCATGTTATAAGAGGTGACTAAGGAGATTTTAGAATGGAGTTGGCTGCCCTGTTCCATATGGGGTCAAAATGATCCCAAAGCCATACTGAAATTGAATGTGACAGCCCGAAAGGTGCAGATATCACAGCTAAGTAGTAAACTATAACACAATTCATTTCATTCTCCGGACTACATCCTTCTAATCTGCAGGAGTTTGAGATGAACACAAGGAAAAATATATCCCTCACTACTCTATAGAGACACATGCCTCATTTAATGTTGAATTTCACAATCTTAATCAGTCATCACCAGAAGCCATGCTGAAGTAAGATGTTTCAGGAGGAATGGTGCAGATATTGCAGCCAAGCTGTAAACCAAGGCATGACACAATCCGTTCTCAGGACTTCATCTTGGTAATCTATGGGTGAGTGCTTAACTGCCTAACCAGTGGTTGACCAGAGTCCACCTTACTAATGTCTTTGGCATGAACTCAGTGTAATGGTAACAATTCTTGATCTTCTCAAAGACTCCAGGGTGAAGGCTGCACATCTCCTCCCTAAAAAACTGTTGATAACCACCTTTGGATTGCACAGCGCTGGATGATGTCAGAAAAATCCTTTTCCTTCCGACCAGATAAATTGAACACCTCATTTGGAACAAAACAGCAGCTCACAGGCACATGCATATTTCATACGATCGCGTTGGGTCAAAGTGCATGAGCCCTTGGATTGCTTATCAGGAACCAACCTCCTCAAAGAATAAGCCATAGTACGATCAAATTCCATTAAACAACTTGGTCTGGACCAACGGAATATTTATATATTAACAGAAATTTGCTATATACAGTAGAAATAATAAAGAATAAATACGTGTATAATTGGGGGATGTTGTAAAGTGTTGTTAAATAAGGAGACTTGTTACAAACGTGTCCGCTAATTCCACTGTATTCAATTCCTGGTGGTTAAGAAATTGTTTTCAAATGACATGCTAAGTGATCTTATATTACAAAAACAGCCGAAGTTGGATTTATCATGCCATTGATGTAAATAAAAATCAGAAACTGTTGACCACCATCTTTTTTGAATGTCCAGCACTGGATGACGTCAGGAAAATGATTCTCCTTCTGAGGTCAGATAAATGGAACAAAACAACAGCTTACAAACACATGCATATATCACACAATGGTATTAGGTCAAAAGATATGAGCCCATGGACCGCTGGATCAGCAATCAACCATCCAACTATGTAAATAAAATGGCGAAAAACGCATCTCCGTTCTCTGGACTACATCTGCTGGAAACGTAGGAACTTTGTCCTGCTACAAGAGACTCAGTGGGGGTTTGAGAAGAAATGATAAAATAAGATTAGAAAATGGTTAAACTGCTATCTTACCTCCAACATGAAGTGTTTTTATGATGGCATTGTAAATGCCAATTCTTCTGACAAATATAACAGATGAGGCCACTATGTCAAAGTGCATCCTTTCAACTCTGATGATGACTATGTTTGTTTTGGTGTTGAAATATTTCACTGAAATACAAAATCAAACATTGAAGGTACTTTTTAAAAAGAAGTCTTGTGGACTTCGATGAATGTTTCTCAACTGACAGAGAATTTGAACTGTCAGCCATCATGTGAAAACTGGTCAATTGACTGTGCGCACATTATTGTCCGCAGCAAAGGTGTGGTGGTTCATTCCAACCAGAAATGCTTTTGTTCAAAAAAGCAGTTAATTATCGTGTTTTTTTTAAATTGCACAATTTCTTAATTATTTACAAATTGTATATATAGGTATTTAAGTATGGATCGAACTGCATATTCTATCATATTGTCTATGTATTAGACAGAGATGAAAGCAAACAAAGAGATACCAGACAACACTACATATGAAAAAATATCTATGGAAGGAAGAAAACAATCAAACAAGAGAGGCACTGAAAATCAAACTTGCAGGTACAATTGAGGAGATGTGACAAGAGGCAGGGAAGAATCATGATATGGACAATCTAGCAGTGTGAACCACCAAGTCTGGGGATATAGCATGTTGGAGATCAGTTACAACCAACCTTCATTACGGAGAGACCACTTGATGATGATGAGTAGACAGACAGTGCATTTGTTTATAAAAATAAAAGCAGGCATGCAAAATAACATTCATGAATTTATATTTCTCTTAGGCAACTCCCGGCATTACAGCTAGTACTTAAATAAAATTAAACGTTAAAAGGCTATAATTTTAATATAAATTGTGGAACACGAGACAATTGGCTTGACCACTACACCATAGAGATCCACCAATCATAACAATTGACAATGATAATGGTTACCAGAAAGTGAAAACTGCACAGCTCCAAGTCCATAATCTCCATGAGCATCTATGATGGCATCTCTAATAGCATAGTACACAAATTTATTATCAATATGTGGAGCTCCATTCTTTTTGTCTGGGAAAACTAGTTCACACAGAATGTACCTGTTGTTACATAACAAAAAATAACCAAAACAAATGATGCTATGTAAATTCATACTATGTTAATGTGATTGAAACAGCAACATGTTAATTATGTTAATTAATTAGGGCCTAGCAAAATGCAATTTAGTTTATACATATCAAATATAGCATTTTTTAAACATAGCTTTGAAGGTAAATAAACATTAAACAATATATAATAAACTACATATAACCAATTGAAAACTAAATTTGTATATAAAACTAAAACTATAAATTTGTATATAAAACTAAAACTATATATATATATATATATATATATATATATATGTGGTATTTAAATATATTTAATTGCTACATAATTAATTTGTATATTTTCAATATGCTAATTTAATTTAGCTGCCATTTTTTAATATTAATTAATTGTGTGTGCTTCTGAAAGCTACATAAATGGGATCAACAGATGTGTCTTGTCTTCGTGAACAAAAAGATTTATATTTTCTGTCTGTATTATTGAAAATAACAAAGATAATTTAAAAATTATCAGCTTGACTACATTTTGAATTTTGTGGTCACAAGTTTTATTTATATTTTCCAATATGTTTCATGTAAAAAAATGTTGATGTGAAATTAATTCGAAAAAATGTGTAACTTTTTTTTCAGGGTTGACGTACAGATTTGGTTGAGGTATCGGTATGCCGAGGTATCATTGAATTGCAATTTTTAAGGGCTATCTAACTATATTATTTTACTTGTATTATTATTATATTAGTTGTAATTATGTAGCATCATTTATAATTATGATTATTTTTGAAAATTTTGTCCAAGTAACTTGACCTTAGTTAGGTACTTGGACATCTGGGATTAGCGTGTTTGGGAAATTTTGCTTAGGCTATAAATTTCTTGTGACAGAGTTTAAAATAGTGTTCGCATCATTTGTTGTATTTGAAACTAGATTTATTAAGTTCTGTAACCATTTTTCTTTTTACATATGTAACTTTTAAGAGAGTAAAACAAAGCCCAAACCAACAGTTAATTATTTAAAACATCAAAATTTGTTTAAATTATGCAAATTAGCCAACATTTTGAATATTAATTAGTTGTACGTGCATCTGAGAATCACAGCAATGTGATCAACAGATGCGGTATGTCTGCGAATACAAAAATATATAGTTTCTGTGGTATTTTATTATGTTTAATAAATATATAATTTATTTTCATTTTAATTATGCAAATTAGCAGCCATTTTGAATATCAATTGGTTCTGTGTCCATCAGAAAATTCCAGAAATGTGATCAACATAAGGCTATAACTTATAACTATAAGCGTCTTGTCTCCGCAAACACAAAAATGTATAGTTTGTCAATGTGTATTATTGTAATTAGAATAGTATTGTATTATTGAAAATAACAAAGATAATTCAGAAATTATCAGCTTGACTACATTTTGTAGTCACAAGTTTTATTTATATTTTCCAATATGTTCCATGTAAATTATTTTGATGTCAAATTCATTAGAAAAAACATCTGCCGGAAAATCATAACATTTTTTCAGCATTGACGTACATACTTGGTTGAGGTATCGTTGAATTGCAATTTTTAAGGGCTATCTAACTCTATTATTTGTAATTATGTAACAGTAGTAACACTATTTTATTTTGAAAATTTTGGGCGACCAAATTTTGTCTAAGTACCTACCTTACTTAGTCTACCCTATCTATCTTATATTACTAACTAAATCTTATGTCCGACCTCGCCTAGTTTTGCGCGAAGGCCTTGAGTAGTAATACTGATTATAATATAAATATGTCATAATAGTAATAATCTTATACATTTGTAAAATCATTTAACATTAGTGGAAAAAAGCTATACAATACGGATGATACGTCACCTGTTCTTGAAACGAACCATGTCTCAACTAAAGCCAAGGTAACAAATTAAAATGCTTCCAAATAACAGATGCCACTCATCATTTTCCCCCAAAACAGCAGTTCAACGACACAAAAACCCAGAAAACCCCATCAAATATTTATAAGTATAGTTTGTGTGTTTATATACTTATATAGTCTATATACATTAAACGTATATATATATATACATGTCATTATATATATCATTAGGTGCGATGCCGGCTGGCGTAGGTGGTCATGGTTCTCCACAGCTCTCTGTCCACGGTATTATGTAACAAGATCGTTGTTGTTTTCAGGTTGTCAAACTGTCTAATATTTTCTCACGTTGTCGCCCTCTGTCTCTGTTGCCTTAAATTTTGCCTGTTGTGACTATGTTCTCCAAACCTGCCTGTCTCATGAAGTGGCCAAAAAATGAAGATTGTCATTTTCTTATATCGTTGATTATGGTCCGTTTCGCATTTGACTCTTTCAACACCTCTACATAAGTTATTCTGGTAGTCCATGGTATTCTCAACATTCTTCTATAGAACCACATCTTTGACTCTTTCAACACCTCTACATAAGTTATTCTGGTAGTCCATGGTATTCTCAACATTCTTCTATAGAACCACATCTCTATTGCCTCTAATTTCCCACTTTCCAGTTTGTTTATTGTCCAAGACGCGCATCCGTATGTTGGTATAGGGGTTATATAGCACCGCAGAACTCTCTTTCTCATCTCTAATGACAAGGTCATATTACGTAATATATTTTTCATTTTAATGAATGTTGTTTTTGCCTGTCATATTCTGCTTCTTATTTCTGTTGAGCTTCTTCCATCTGCTGTAATCGTTGTACCTAAATATTTGAATTAGTGAACCTGTTTTAATACTATTTCATTCACTTTGATCTTGCAAGGTGTGGTATTTTGATTCTTTGAAATAACCATTACTTATATTTTCTTGATATTTAGGAAGAGGCCTTTCTCTTTAATTTCTGTGACTACTGCATTAGTTAAATCTTGAAGGTCTTCCTCACTTTTTTGCAATCAGAACAGTGTCATTCGCATATCTCAAATTATTTATGTTGTGTCTTCCTACTGATATTCCTGTGATATCTACTACTGTACGCATTATGTTTTCACTGTATAAAGAGAACAGGTCTGGTGAAAGTACGCATTCCTGTCTGAATCTTTGTTCTTGCATAATATTCTTGCATAATATATAATATTGAAAATGGCAAAATTGATTTCCTACTCTTATTGCCGCAGATTAGAAGGATAAATTCCGGAGAACGGAATGCATTGTGTCGTGGTTACAAATTTGCTGCAATATATGGGCCTTTCGGACATATACATTTGACTTCAGCATGGAGTCTGGGTTACTTTGATTCTATATGGGGGTGGAAACCCAACACAGACCCAAGAAACTCGGTACTGTAAGCCTACAAGTAGACTCCGCCACATAATCGATATATTTCCCTAGTCTATGTTTGTAAATTTCAATGATTAAACGATAAACATGAAATTTGATGGTTGGTAGTATCAACACTTGCGACAAGCGTAGGGGTGGAAGCTTTCATTTGTCGTTCCAAGGTCAGATGTGTTCCCTTTGTTGTATTAAGTCCATTTTTGTTCAAGATTACCTTGCTGTTTTGAATGCACCGTTTTCCTGGTCTACGTTTGGATGTATGTCCTGATATTTCTTTGTTATATGTTCTTATTGGTATTTGTTTTGGGTTCACACTCCATAATTAAACGCTCTACACCAGTGATCGATAATATTTACTTACTGCGCAAAACAGAAATCAAACTGGTAGATCCAGAAATAGGGTAATAAAGTTTTGCTAATCACTAGAGACACGCATAATAACACACACAAATCGACGTTTCGACCAAAAGGCCTTTATCAAGGCAACAATTGAAACAAAATTAAAACATATAACAGAAAACCAACAGTAATGAAATTGACGGTCACATTAGTAGGCCTATGTGTAATGTGTAAACAGATGTGAAACAGAAGTTAAAGGGAGAATAGGAATGGCCAAAAGTACATTCAATGACATGAGGAAACCAGTAATATCTGAACAAATTACAAACAAGTTAAAAATGAGAATTATAAAATGCTACATCTATTCTATATTAATGTATGGATCAGAAACATGGACACTAAATAAACAATTAGAAGACAGAATTGATGCATTTGAGATGTGGGTATATACGAGAAAGAAGAACATCATGAAAAGAGAAGAAAACAAATAAAGAGGTGTTAAAAACACTCAATATGAAGAAATAATTACTAAAAGAAATAAAGATCAGGCAAATAAAATATTTTGGACACATTAAAAGACATGACACCTCATTGAAGACCTTACTCGGGGGTAAAGTCAAAGGGAAGCGAATAAGACGTAGACAGAGATACAAGTCGGAAAGTAACATCACAAGATGGACATGTCACAGTCTATCAGATTGCTTCACCAAAACAAGAGACAGGGGATGTTGGAGATCTGTTGCAGCCAACCTTCGTTGCGGAGACGGCACTTGATGATGATGATGAAACGTTTCTAAACCAGAGAGTCTCTTCATATGTCTGAAATATGTTTGTGTGTATTTATTTGGTTTTTTTGTGTGTGTTTTTGGATAGTTTTGAGGAGATATTAGTCTTCTAAGTTGTGGTGTTTGTGGACATCTGCGGGAGACATAATTGTACAAATGAAATGAGGAGATACCACAAGAGTAAAGTCTTCCTATATTAACATTTACTCAGAACAGTGCAGTAGATTTTCTCAGTTTGATGCAATGCTTCGAAATGCCGCCTCCTTTAATTGAATTTTATTTGAAATTCCACCCCCGATAATTTAATTTGTGTCGCCTGATGCCGCCTCCTCTCTGGATTACAGCACAACACGACGCTGCATGTACTTTATATACTGAGAGTTTTCTGTTGCATAATTGTTTGTCTGATAGGCCAATAGTGAGATATGAAAACACTTGTTTCCCTTGTGATTGTAAGACTGCGTTTAGTACTTTAAGTATTAATTTGCCGTCTTTGAACACAGAATATCAATATGCTCGGTTTTATGGGGGACTGCCATAATTTAAAAGTATAATGTAGGCCTAAACATCGATCGATTAATTAGCCTCACAAATTAGACAGCATTCACAGTCTCCATAGCTGGAAATTTTCACTGGGTCTGGGATTTTTTAATGTCGCTAGGTGTGATGGGGTTACTTTGGCCAACCTTGCTTTAGTCTGGGTGTGTTCCAGGAAATCATAGGAATTTATACAAAATATGGGTAAATATTCACCACCATTAAAGTTTTCAGAAAAAGTAACCAAAACTCTCATGGAAACGATGGAATTGCGCACGAAAATGGACGAATGAATGTTATTTTTAGTTATATTCGCTATTGTAGTTTTATAGAAGAGTGCTTCTCATGATGGACAGCTAGAAAGACTAACGAAGAGTTTCGGGAAAAAACAATTGCAAGATCGGGTGCTACTTATTATTATAAAAAAGAAACAAACTTTATTTTTTGGACTCTTTATGAATCAGAATTATGGATGATTGGGGAATATAGCTATATCAGGCAAAATACGAAACCCAGCATGCTGGGTCAGAGGAAACGAGAGAGCAGACTTATTGGCAGGCAATGCGATGATAGACGGCACAATGCTGAGAAGAGATAAAGCAGACTTGATCAAGGCAGTAATAATTCATTTCAAGATGAAGATGATGTCAATGAGACTGAGAAAGTACACATATAGAGAATGTCAGAAATGGGAGTATCTAGAGGGAGGGAAGGAAAAGTAAATCTTTTGGAAGGCTCCAAAGATCACGCATTCAACACCTGATCGGTACTCTGAGTAAACATACACTGAGATGGCTGCTGGAACGGAGAGAGTAGCACTTATGGTAATGTCCCACATGCTGTGAAGCTAGTTTCTAATCAAGAATTAGGCAAGATAAAAGGCAAATGAGATTTTCCTTCAGGTATCTCCCCACAGCTTTCAACAATTACAACAGAGGAACTTTCACCAAAGGATACGATTGGCAATATGGACAATTTTTGGCATAATCGCACACACGGTTTTCAAACTCCCCCAGGCATTAGTGTCACTCTTAAATAAAAAAGCAATACCACCGGAAATAAACAGCTTAATACAACAACTAGCAACATAACATTCTTTTGCAATAATAGCGTGCACGGTTCTCAATTCGCCCAGACCATAGGTCACACTTAGATAAAAGGCATCTTGGCCAAAAATAAACATCAACTCCACCTAACAATATAGATCATTTATAGCAATAGCACGCACGGCTTTCCAAACACACAGACCATTAGGTCACATTTAGATAAAAAGCTAATATTGCCTGATATAACCAAAATAGACTTATGTCTTAGGTTGAAAGGGTCGTGCCTCAGCTAAGAGGCTTTAATCCCCCATTTAACAAACAAACAAGGAAGACAACTCGAAAAAATATTAGATAGTCTGACATCGTGGCATGGCAAGAATCAACAACGATCCTGATAATATATACTGAACATAGAGAATTGAAGAGATATATGATCACTAATCGATAAAAGTTAGGGCTGATGATACAAATTAAAATGTTTGGATAGCTTTGCTGATTTTTCCAATGTAGCACCCATACAACCGTGACGGTTTGTGGGTCTTATTATTATTATTATATTTTATATAAACCCGTAACCTGTCAGGGTCTAGGGGACAAGAATGGAGGCTTCAGCACACAGTTATCCAGCTATTTATATCTTCAACGATGTAGATGAGTGAGGGAAATTCTTGTCCTGTCCAGTTCTTGATGCTGTCTGTCCATATTTTTTATTTGTCCTTAACTGCTTCTTCCTCTATTATTAATATAATATATGCCAGTCGGCACGTACCTGATTATGATAATTTTGTTATGAGTTAACGGTAACATGGGAAGAGGGCGCAGAAGACGACGATTGTCTATTGTCTTTCTCCAGCTGGTTTGTGATTCACTCATGCCGTTAAGCATAGGGGTGATTGGAGCTCGAGCTTGCGTTCTAAAGCTAGATGTGTGGCCTCGGCTGTGCTATGCCCGTGTCTGTACAGGGTGTCCCTGACGTGTTCTATCCATCTTTTCCGTGGTCTTACTCTAGCTTTGTACCCTGATCTCATTTGGTTATATGCTTGTACGGGCAACTTTTCATGATACATTCTCATAATGTGGCCAAACCACTTGATCTGTTCTCTCTCTATGTAATCTGTACAAGATATTATACCTATTCTTTCCCAGATATATTCATTTCACAATCTATCAAGCCTGGTGACCCCGGCAGCTTTCCTCAAGCATTTCCATCGCACATGTCACTATCTTTCTGTAATGTGAAGATGAGGGAGACCAGGTTTGGCACTGGTAACACAGTGTTGGTAAGAATATACTGTAGATCATTTGTCTCTTAACTTAAGACGACGATGGTACAATGATATATCAGATTGCTTAAACATGTCTCTATGACATGACAGGTCAACTCGCCTAATATCGTGGAATATTCAGAGAATCCATAAGAAAGACCACATTCTGGAAAGAATATTCACATCATGATGATGATAGTCTGGGGTTATCTGGTCTTTTCGTACAGCGTGACCTGGAGTTGTTTCGTAAACGTTAGTGGTAACACTGAGCACAGACAACTCTATGCTAAACAAATTGCTTAGGCATATCATGAATTGTTTTATTTGGTAGATTATTGTTAGCTACTTTTCTGGTCCTTAAAACATTGAAATAACACAAATTCTAACATTAATTCGAGTCTTTTTATGAGCAGCTTTCAAGTACAAACTGTTAGCTTGAAAGCAACCAGCGCAACAATGTTAAAATAGTTAGAAACCACTAACTTGACTAACATTAACATTGGACTGAGCAAGATAACTATTTTATTTACAATGAACAGAACAATCAATCATTGCAGGTGAATGATAGTAGAGTCAGTCAATCATATTCATTTTCTATGCCCCAGTTTAGTCTTAGTAAGTAAAAGTGTTGGTATGCCAAAGTGTTTGCTGACTTTTCTCAAACTTTTCGAATAGGCCTCTATTATTCATCTGATGGGGTTATTGTTATTCCTGGATTATTAAGAAATTCTAGGAATATCTATCTAATATGATGATATCCATCATGATTCATCATTACCTGTCGAGTGTCAAATGTAGTGATCCCAACTAAGTATGAGAATTGTCTTAATATAGATAGTATTAGTCTATTATTACTATGATGTGGTTAGTTATAACTTTGTAATTTATACCACCTCTTATTAAGTTTAGTGTCACCATAGACTACAGTCAGTGTAGTCAAGTGTAGTGCAGTTGCTCAATTTGACAATAGGGCCACAACATCGGTCGACATGTTTAGTAAAGTTGAATCTGACAAAGGCAAATTCCTTGAGCAAGCTAAAGCAGCCAGAGAGGAACGAGCACAAGACCGCTACCGTGAGGATGCAGCAGTTCATATTCAGGTTTGTTATAAGCATTTTTATTGTAACTATAAGTCAAAATAAGCTTAAATGAATTGCTATTTGCAGACGATCAAGTACTAGTAGAATAATCAGAGGAGCAACTACAAAGACAATTAGACAGATTACACCAAACATTTAACATGAAGATAAATATAAAGAAGACAGAAGTAATGAAGATAGGAAGAACAGAAAGAAACGTTAACATATATTCGAAACAGACTTAAGCAAGTGACAGAATTCACATACCTTGGAAGCAATATAACAACATGTAGTAAAGCATACCAAACCCTAGGACATATGACACCAATCTCCAGAAACAAAAATGTAGATTTAAACATCACAATAACACTATTCAAAAACAATTATTATACCAACGCTATGTTACCAATGCCAAACATGGGCAACAACAGCACAAAATAAACGTAAACTTGTGACAGCTGAAATGGCATGCTTGCGCAGAATCCTAGGAATATCACTAAGAGACAGAGTGAGAAATGAAGACATTAGACAAAGAACCGGTACCACTCCAATCTTGGAATATATTAAGAAACAACAAATAAAATGGTTTGTACACATCAGCAGACTACCATCAGACAGCATACCACTGCAAGCTATGCTACACAGATACAATGAAGGGAGACCCAGAGGCCAACCACGAAAATGATGGACCATCGAAATAAAAGAGGCGACAAACTCCACAAAATACTCAGCACACAAGAGGACCATTTCTAGAAAACTCTTCTACCCCTGATGTTGACAGGCAACAAAGGTTTTAGCAAATAGATAGAATAGATAAACTATAAGTCAAGTAGTCAGCAACATTCTATTTCTAAGGCCACATTGTGGAAGCAGAAACTGGGGAAAAGGGAGGGACGCTGTTTGAACCTGCCGAAGATTAGACTTTGCCTGGCAACATGAAGTTATATTATATAAGTATGTCGGTATGTATTGTTTCTTGCAGACGGTCATTAAAACAAAAAAGAAGAATTAATCCATTGAGCATTTTCTCAGGAATGGGGCTTTTCAAGCAATTATGTCACAGCAACAGAAGATATTTTTTTTGCGTCTTTCTCTTTTTTCTTCCATATCTAAACATATTATTTCTGAACAAAGTTTCCCCTGCATGCAGGTTATGTCTCCAGACAGCCTGAGTATTGACCATGTTTTCACAGATGTTGGGGTTTATAAAGAAGTCTTTTATTGAAGATTTACACGTCTTTATAAATACCTCAGCATTGGTCTACAGCGGGCTCATTGGCCTTCAACCAGTTCTCAGAATAGTACTTGTTTTGAAATGCAGCAGTTTGACATTTGGTGGGCGTGATCCAGCCAGCATAATCTATTTTTATTAAGTGTTTCCATGACAGGTGGTAGTTTAGTGCGGTGTAATGCTTCTATATTTATTATTTTGTCATACCATTTGATGTTTCAGAGACATCTTAGGTGAAAGGTGTTTAGTCTCCTTTTGTGTTTTGGGTAGATAGTCCATGTTTTGGATCCATAGTATAGTGTGCTCAGCATGCATGTTTAATAGATTTGTAACTTTGTTTTTAGTTTTAATTTTCAGCTTTTCCAAGATTGTTGTGACAGTCTGCCAAAAATGATTAAAATGGAAGTAATCAAGTCTAGTAGTTTTGGTGGACAAACTAAAATGTTCGAATTTTATATAGAACTGCTCTGCTATAGTTCTCAAAAGCCTTGATTCTTGATTAGGAGCAAGTGTCACAGCACTGGGGGCATTCCCATATATGCTCTGCTTGCCGTTCCATCAGCCATCTAAAAGTGTATAAGCCCAGTGTCCCAGTCAGTTGCTGATTACGTGATCTTCTGATATTTCCGGAGAGGGAGTACTTTCTTCCATCACCTCAAGTCACTCCCATTTCTATCATTCTCTGAATATGTACATTGTCACGTTCAACTTCCTCCTCGTCTTATTGTAGGTTATCCATGGCTGCTCTAAACAATTAAATCCTGTCTTTTCTCATCTCGGTGTAGTCCACCAAAGCTTTACCAACCAACACATCGGCTCTTTTGTTTCCCTGACCCCAGCATGACCGGGACAGTAAATCCATGCAATGCTCTGCACATTGTCGAGAAGAGTGACCATTTAACTAGAAGCCTTAGTTAAATCCACAACAGCCATAAAGAGTGGCTTCCCTTGTTTGCAATTTTTGTCCTCTAGCTGACGAAGGGTAAAGATCATGTCAGGTTTTCATCATCATAAAGGTTTTGGCTCTGAAACCGCACTGTGACAGAAGGATACATTCGGTAAGCAGTTGGAGTCACTTTAGGACACATTCAAAAATCTTCCCAGTGATGCTGAGAAAGGAGATGCTTCTGTAGTTGTTGCAGTCACCTTTGTCACCATTTTTCTAGTAAAGTTATTATCTCTGAGTCCCACATATCTTGGGGGATTTTGCCTTCCTTCCAGCATGCTGTAAGGAGTAGGTACATGTGAGGGAGTAGGACATCTCTGTTTTCCTTTAGGATTTCAACGGGAATGTTGTCTGCTCCTGTTGCCTTGCTGTTGAAGATATAGTATAGCATCATCATTTTCCTGAACATAGAAAAAAGAGAATGTCTTAGGGTCTACCAGTAAGTACTCGGCTACTAAAAATGTAATTTATAGTTTGTAGTTTTTAACTTTCAAAAATTTGTCAAGGGGCTGTCCATAAATTTCATCAACAATTGAAGGAGGGGGTCTGAAAAAGTATGATGATTTGTCAAAAATTGCCGCCAACAATACAGTTTTATATCCACAAATTGACATCAACAATACAGTTTTGTGTACACAAATTGACACCAACAATACAGTTTCATGTACACAAATTGATGCCAACAATACAGTTTTGTGTACACAAATTGATGCCAACAATACAGTTTTGTGTACACAAATTGACACCAATAATACAGTTTTGTGTAAAAATTGACTCCAACAATAGTTTTGTGTACAAAAATTGACTCCAACAATACAGTTTTGTGTACACAAATTGACTCCAACAATACAGTTTTGTGTACAAAAATGGACACCAACAATACAGTTATGTGTACACAAATTGACGCAAAAAGTTGTTGATGTAATTTATGGACAAGCCTCAAGTAAAATAATTAGGCTTTTGCTATTTTAAATAACAATGATTTGATCATATGGAAATGTGAGGACTGTAATATTGTTGGTGAAGAAATATATTTTGTCAAAAAAATGTCAGCCTCATGGTGGTGAGGTACAGAATGCGAATTATTGATAGTGAAATACTACCTAGAAAGTCACTACAGTAAAAAAATATTACATTGATGGCTGCACCCTGAACAGAAAATGGTACCAATTTTTACCAGAAAATAAATGAGCATTTGAAATGAACATTTGTGAAAAAGTGATGTGAACGTACCAAAATATACACAACTTTCCATTAGTTTTAAGCTCAACGTTTTTTTAAAGTCTACATAATATAGAGGTTAGAGCATTGGTCTCACGCTAGTGATGTCCAGAGTTCGATCCCCGGTAAGGACTGGGCTTTCTCTGTCGGAGGGTAAATAAAATAAAATTCACCCTGTACATGACATGGCGAAAGCATGAGCATGCTGCCTTTATCACAAAAAACAACTACAAAATCCCTCCCTGCAACTCCTTAATGGGAAACATGCAGTATTTGACAGTTTGACATAATATTACACATACATAAAAGTTTCTCATATTTTATTTGTACAAAAAAATCATTACCTGTTCCTAGCTTTGCATGTTTAAAAAAAATCATTACCTGTTCCTAGCTTTGCATGTTTCAAAAGCCAATCATCCAGATTATACTGGTGTGTGGATGCATTAAAAGTGCCAAAAATTAAGCAATAGTTGAATAGCTGTTCTCTATACCCAATTTTCTTCAATTATAAATACAATTTTTGTTTAAATATATAACATGTAACTTTCAATGCGAAGATTACAGTGAGATAACAATATATAGTATATATCTATCTATACAACTGCAACATACCTTTCTGTTTTGTTTGTTTCTTGACAAAGACCCTTTGACAGGAACCCCAAAATTTCTTTGTTGTTATCATTTATGTTTAGTGCACCTTCTACATGATTTATATTAATAGTAATATTTAATCGCTTATCCTTATTAGTGTTACCCATGGTTGCCAGATGGTTGAAATTGATTATAGTCAATTGTCAGGTGAAATATGAAAAAAATGGACAAATGCCTAATTTATTATACATTTTTAAATTGAAAAATATATGTACAAAATATCAAAACATAAATCTCATGGCTTGTGACATTTAAAAATGGCCATGAAATGACATGTAGATTTATGTTTAATAATGATATTTTGTCTTCTTTTCTATTGATTGGTTAGGCATACATGCGAGGATTTATGTCTCGAAGAAACCTTAAGAAATCGATACAGTAAGTATCTCATTTCTTATATTATTGTTTAATCATTTTTGCATGATGATGATAATAAAGGAAATAATCTCTTTAGCTGTGAGCAGGTACCTCTTGACACATGATGATGATGATGATGAACTAATCTCTTTAGCTGTGAGCAGGTAGCTCTTGACACATGATGATGATGATGAAATAATCTCTTTAGCTGTGAGCAGGTAGCTCTTGACACATGATGATGAAATAATCTCTTTAGCTGTGAGCAGGTAGCTCTTGACAGCCCATAGCCTTTCTGACAAAAGCATAGGTCTTCCTCACTTGAGTAACTGGTGTGACACCCACACTCACATATGTTTTGCTGTCTTAAAGGCATGGTTGTGTGTGGGGGTGGGGTTTAGGGGGTGTTTATTGATGCACGTTTAGCCCCTGAAGGGAGACTTTCCAGTGTGACGGTATCCCAGGATGATAATGTCCTGCCAGGAGTGCAGCATATATGTCTGGGTCAACCACTTCATCATTCTTTCGTCAGATCTGTTGACCCATTTACAGTAATGGCACACCTAGCATGCCTCGCCACCTTGTAGTCTGCCACAAAAGATTAGTTACCCGGTAGTTGGTCGTCGGATCATCATCACTGCAAACTGGACATGTCCATAGTGGCTCCAATATCTCCCTGAGTATATCTGCCATTACACTTCTTCTGCACCCTCCAAAATGTTCACTTCTAGCAACACAGCCAGAGAAGGACAAAGGTGTAACGTTCAGTGGTCTGCATCTTTTCTCTGCATCTTTTAGTCAGCCATGGAGACTATTTGACTGAAGATTAAGTTGTACATTTTGACGAGATGAAGTATTTTACAACTGACAGGTTGTCAGCCTATCTCCCAGCTTCCTTAGTTACCTCCTACAACATTCCTGGAAAGAAGATGGTGCACAGTATAAAATATTTGCACCCTGAACTATAAATCCAGACCAGGTTTCCAGATGGGCAGATCATTTTGTATAAAAAATAGGAATGGATTTGTTTAAAACATTTTCTTTATATTGAGTTAATAGGTGAATATTATCAATTGCACACATTGAACTTATGAACACATATTTCATGACTGTCCAGTAGACAACTAACCAAATACAGCATATTTGGCCAGATTATGCAGAACTCAGAGAACTCTATGGGAAGTCACCATGTCCTGGAAAATGCAATAGATGTTTCCCTGGTGATAGGATTAATGATCTATCATGATTAAAGACCACAATGAGATACCTGGATGTGTTTTTTGACAGAAGTCTGAGTTTCAGGAAACATGTTGACCACGTTATTGAGGGCAGGCAAAGGCTTAGAAGCAATGAAGGTTATGGCTGCTGTGCAGTGTGAGCAGAGGTTGTTATTTCTTTTGTACCGGGGTTTGGTGGTGACTGGTGGAATATACACTGGCAATTCTGACTCTTAGCCAAACTCAGATCAAAAGACTGGATAGAGTCCAGAATGCAGCAATGTGTATCATTCTTGGGTGCACAAGAGACTCATCAACAAGAGCTATGCAGTACCTACTGGACTGTCTAACAACAGAGCACAGATTACAGTATTGCCATGCATGGGCGTACCTTCAAATATATGCAGGCAAGGAACACTCAGTGCATTCTGAAATACAGAAAGTTAAACGTAGCAGACTTAAGAGAGTGAAGTCAAGAATGGGACATGCTGAGGATGTCATACAAATCATGTGCAGATTGCAAGGTGTGGCAGCAGGTGCGGAATGGATAGGTCTACCCAAAGATTTCAAAACATGTTTGAGAGTAATAATAACACTTAGCAGGGAATGCAGACAATGGAGCAAGAGGTGCAGGCTTTGGTCAGTGAGAATACAAAAGAGGTGGATGTGATTATATACACTGATGGACCTGTGATTAGATATGTTTGCAGTGCTTGGGCCTTCACAGCTCAGTACGCAGGTAAAATGATCAGTGATGGGAGTGGGGCCTTTGATGTGACTAAGAGTAGCGTGATCATGGAGATTATGGCAGTGACTAGGGCATTTGAGTGGGTAGCCACACAGAAGGTAACACAGGTCTGCATCTTCAGTGACTCTAGGAATTCTTGATTAGGAACAAGTGTCACAGCACTGGGGGCATTCCCATATATGCTATGCTTGTTGTTCCATCAGCCATCTAAAAGTGTATAAGCTCAATATCCCAGTCAGTTGTTGATTATGCGTTCTTCTGATCTTTCCGGAGAGGGAGCACTTTCTCCCATCACCTCTAGTCACTCCCAATTCGACCATTCTCTGAATATATACATTGTCTCGTTTGACTCTATTAATATGATTAGGAAGGTACAAGCGTGTCTCGTTTGTGAACATTGGATTGAGACCGTTGGAGGGGCGAGGTTGAAAGTAGTTACATTTAATTTCCTGCCAGGACATGTGGGTGTTTGAGGCAATGAAAGAGCAAATCAACTGGCATCATGTGCAATTGTGGCACAAGACGATGGGGCAATGGATGATGAATGAGAGAGTGAGACTAGTGTGGATGATGATTCCTTTTCGATGAGCAGGATTAAAGATCAGGGTTTCTTCTTCTTCCGCGTTCATTCTCAAACTCCCACTGGATCTCTCTTGTAGCAGGACAATGGTCCAACTAGATTTCCAGCAGGATGTAGTCCAGAAAATGGAAATGCGTAGATCAAGGTTTGAAATGCAGTATTACTAGAAGGGAACATTTTGGAGGTCACAGAAGAATGATGGTCAATTAGCAGAGGTTCGATACTATTAGCAGAAGTGTAATTGCGGATGCACTCAGGGAGAGATCGGACCCACTATAGAGGTGTTCATTTTGTAGTGATGATGATCCGACGACTTACTAACTATAGACCTGCATGCAGAAAAATAGGCACATACCCAAAGTTTCTATGTTAAGTTTGTTGAATATATGATATCTCACATGCAGTCTATGGTTCTGTTATTATATCAGTATAGTGCATGTCTGATCACATCTTGATTTACCTGGGATGCATCTTGGAGAATGTAATTATTTGTCATATATTATGAGAGATTGTGCTCAGTTGTCGGTGTAGTAGATGTATTTGTGCTCAGTTGTCAGTGGTGTAGTAGATGTATTTGTGCTCAGTTGTCGTTGGTGTAGTAGATGTATTTGTGCTCAGTTGTCGGTGGTGTAGTAGATGTATTTGTGCTCAGTTGTCGTTGGTGTAGTAGATGTATTTGTGCTCAGTTGTCGGTGGTGTAGTAGATGTATTTGTGCTCAGTTGTCTGTGTAGTAGATGTATTTGTGCTCAGTTGTTGGTGTAGTAGATGCATTTGTGCTCAGTTGTCGGTGTAGTAGATGTATTTGTGCTCAGTTGTCAGTGTAGTAGATGTATTTGTGCTCAATTCTCCCTCATCAGAATTTAAAAGATGTGCTTGTTGATGTCTCACATTACCCTTAATTCTTAAAGCTGAAGGGAAATGAACCAGGTCTGTTCTAGCGGCACTGAATCGTCTTACAACTCAGCAAACAGATTCTCTGTACTGGACCAACAACGTACCCCCCCAAAATATGCGATTTTGTCAAGACATTCAAACTATGTACTCAAGCCAGTGAGAACATACCAATCAAGACAAGGACTATTACAACAACAACTAACATCCTGTACAAGTTTTGAAGTATCCTCAGAAACACTAAAAAATAGAACAATCATATTCGTAGTACAGGACGTAAAGGCCTTCTTGTAAACATAAATAGACAGAACAATGTTGCTTCAAATAATATCTTATTAAAGTAAATACAAGTAGGAAGCATGAGAATAAATGAAAATAGTTGAAGATTTGTATGAGATGTTAGTTGTTGTTGTAATAGTCCTTTCTCGATTGGTCTGTTCTCAGTGACTTGAGTACACAGGTTGAATGTCTTTACAAGATCATATATTTTTTTGGGGGATGTGGTTGGTCAAGTACGGAAAACCTGTTTACCCAGTTGCAAGGTGATTCAGTGCCGTTAGAATAGATCTGGTTCAGTTCCCGTCAGCTTTACAAATTATTTTCATTTATCCTCATGCTTCCTAATTGAATTTACTTGTATAAACACATTACCCGTACTGGGTTATCTTTGACAGCACTACTGATTAATGTTTTTAGCATTCATTCTCTTACTCTCATTGGGTCTCTCTTGTAGCAGAACAATAGATCTACTAGATTTCCAGCAGAATGTAGCCCAGGGAATGGAGGTACATTGTGTCTAGGTTATATTTGCACAATGGCCCAAGACATCTAACTTAGCATTATTGACGTATAAAGTTCATATTTTCTCTTTTTCTTGTATTTGTTATATATTTAGTTTGCTCCAATTGTTTTTTTGTAAATTTCTATTACTATTTAATGTTTTTTGCTGTTGACATCGTATAATATTTAATCTTTCAAAAGAGATGAACTCGACATGTTCCTTAAGATACCATTGCCAGACACTGAGTATAAGCCTGAACTACGACCAGGTAAAATTTGTCATGTTTTATCCTAGTAATTATCATTAAATCAGAACTCATTTGAGACAAGACAGTCTTTATATCCAATTTGAGGGTACAATATTTTTAGACAGACAATTGATATAAAGATGCTTATATCTGAATAAAGTAGCCCCTCCATGCATGTTATGTCAAATCCTAAAGACAACATCAATCTATTGGGAAGGAAATGCCAGAGTATCATCTTCAGACTGTGCACACAACATGTACAGCTTAACAATCACCTGAACAGAATACAACCACAACACACTCCAGGGTGCCAGATGTGCACTCATCCCTTTGAAACTGTTCACCACCATCTTTTTGAATGGCCAGTGCTGGATGACATCAGGAAAATGCTTCTCCCTCCAGGGCCAGATAAATGGAACACATTAAGTCATTATATGGAACAAAACACAGGCAAAGATGGATGTGTCGGGCCATTGGCGCAAATAAAACGGTGACACAACGCATTTCCATTCTCTGGACTGCATCCTGCTGGAGATCTAGTAGTACTGCTACAGGAGAGATCCAGCAGGAGTTTAAGAATGTACGCTGAAGAAGAAAGAAGAAGAACAAAACAACAGCTCACACACACACACACACACATGCATATATATCACACAATGTCATTGGGTCAAAGTGCATGAGCCCATGGACAGCCGGATCAGCAACCAACCAATAGATGACCTCAATATAACAGCATGTCATCTAATAAGGTTTTTCTGTTGCATGGGTGGCTTGTCTAGTGGGCCATTGGTGAGACCCACAGACGCAACCACATGCATTCGAAAACTAATAAAAGCACAATATAAGAAACAGCAGAAGCAGATAAAACCAGCTGTGTAATGTTAAAGCCATATAACCATTTGTGTATTTAGTAGCAACAAAGAGAAAGGAAATAAGATTCTGTTTGATCTGTATAATTATCTCTTTTTTTCATTCGATCATCTATTACACAGCTGTTGAAGTTTTCCATATTGTGAAGAAGTTCCTCTTTCTGCATGATGTTCACTCAGATCAAGATAGAAAGGTACGTTACAAATTACTGTAGAGCTCATAGAAAGGTATGTTAGAAGTTACTGTAGAGCTCATAGAAAGGTATGTTAGAAGTTACTATAGAGCTCAAAGAAAGGTATGTTAGAAGTTACTGTAGAGCTCAAAGAAAGGTATGTTAGAAGTTACTGTAGAGCTCATAGAAAGGTATGTTAGAAGTTACTGTAGAGCTCATAGAAAGGTATGTTAGAAGTTACTGTAGAGCTCATAGAAAGGTATGTTAGAAGTTACTGTAGAGCTCAAAGAAAGGTATGTTAGAAGTTACTGTAGAGCTGATAGAAAGGTATGTTAGAAGTTACTGTAGAGCTGATAGAAAGGTATGTTAGAAGTTACTGTAGAGCTGATAGAAAGGTATGTTAGAAGTTACTGTAGAGCTGATAGAAAGGTATGTTAGAAGTTACTGTAGAGCTGATAGAAAGGTATGTTAGAAGTTACTGTAGAGCTGATAGAAAGGTATGTTAGAAGTTACTGTAGAGCTGATAGAAAGGTATGTTAGAAGTTACTGTAGAGCTCAAAGAAAGGTATGTTAGAAGTTACTGTAGAGCTCAAAGAAAGGTATGTTAGAAGTTACTGTAGAGCTGATAGAAAGGTATGTTAGAAGTTACTGTAGAGCTGATAGAAAGGTATGTTAGAAGTTACTGTAGAGCTCAAAGAAAGGTATGTTAGAAGTTACTGTAGAGCTCAAAGAAAGGTATGTTAGAAGTTACTGTAGAGCTGATAGAAAGGTATGTTAGAAGTTACTGTAGAGCTGATAGAAAGGTATGTTAGAAGTTACTGTAGAGCTCATAGAAAGGTATTTTGGAAAGAAAGGTATGTTAGAAGTTACTGTAGAGCTGATAGAAAGGTATTTTGGAAAGAAAGGTATGTTAGAAGTTACTGTAGAGCTGATAGAAAGGTATTTTAGAAGTTACTGTAGAGCTCAAAGAAAGGTATGTTAGAAGTTACTGTAGAGCTCATAGAAAGGTATTTTGGAAAGAAAGGTATGTTAGAAGTTACTGTAGAGCTCATAGAAAGGTATTTTGGAAAGAAAGGTATGTTAGAAGTTACTGTAGAGCTCATAGAAAGGTATTTTGGAAAGAAAGGTATGTTAGAAGTTACTGTAGAGCTCATAGAAAGGTATTTTGGAAAGAAAGGTATGTTAGAAGTTACTGTAGAGCTGATAGAAAGGTATTTTGGAAAGAAAGGTATGTTAGAAGTTACTGTAGAGCTGATAGAAAGGTATTTAGAAGTTACTGTAGAGCTGATAGAAAGGTATGTTAGAAGTTACTGTAGAGCTCAAAGAAAGGTATGTTAGAAGTTACTGTAGAGCTCATAGAAAGGTATGTTAGAAGTTACTGTAGAGCTGATAGAAAGGTATTTTGGAAAGAAAGGTATGTTAGAAGTTACTGTAGAGCTGATAGAAAGGTATTTTGGAAAGAAAGGTATGTTAGAAGTTACTGTAGAGCTGAAAGAAAGGTATGTTAGAAGTTACTGTAGAGCTGATAGAAAGGTATGTTAGAAGTTACTGTAGAGCTCAAAGAAAGGTATGTTAGAAGTTACTGTAGAGCTCAAAGAAAGGTATGTTAGAAGTTACTGTAGAGCTGATAGAAAGGTATGTTAGAAGTTACTGTAGAGCTGATAGAAAGGTATGTTAGAAGTTACTGTAGAGCTGATAGAAAGGTATGTTAGAAGTTACTGTAGAGCTGATAGAAAGGTATGTTAGAAGTTACTGTAGAGCTCAAAGAAAGGTATGTTAGAAGTTACTGTAGAGCTCAAAGAAAGGTATGTTAGAAGTTACTGTAGAGCTCAAAGAAAGGTATGTTAGAAGTTACTGTAGAGCTCAAAGAAAGGTATGTTAGAAGTTACTGTAGAGCTCAAAGAAAGGTATGTTAGAAGTTACTGTAGAGCTCAAAGAAAGGTATGTTAGAAGTTACTGTAGAGCTCAAAGAAAGGTATGTTACAAATTACTGTAGAGCTGATAGAAAGGTATTTTGGAAAGAGAGGTATGTTAGAAGTTACTGTAGAGCTCAAAGAAAGGTATGTTAGAAGTTACTGTAGAGCTCAAAGAAAGGTATGTTAGAAGTTACTGTAGAGCTCAAAGAAAGGTATGTTAGAAGTTACTGTAGAGCTCAAAGAAAGGTATGTTAGAAGTTACTGTAGAGCTGATAGAAAGGTATGTTAGAAGTTACTGTAGAGCTGATAGAAAGGTATGTTACAAATTACTGTAGAGCTCATTAATTGTTTATTAAAAGTGTAAATATTTACATTTGACCACATTTACTAATTGACCACATTTAAAAGCGTACAAGCCTGAAGTACTGTACAGAGTGGGATTGAATGTTATTGGCTTATTGTCAATTTTCTGGAATAATAAATTCTTCAGTACTGTGGCATTGTCAATTTTCTGGAGTAATAAATTCTTCAATACTGTGGCATTAAAACATTCTGTTTCTGTTCAGTGTCGTGGGGAGGAAGTTGGAGTTGTCTGTCTTGGGCTTTTTGGGTCGCCGTGGCCATGGTCGGCCTGTGTCTCATTAAGGTTTTTTTTATTGTCTCCGCCCATCTAGTTCTTGGTCTTCCTAGTGCCCTGTAGCCCGATCTTCTGTTGTTGTATGCATGAAGGGATGTTTGCATTGGTTTCATTCTTACGTAGTGATCAAATCATCTGGTTTGCTGTCTCATAATGTTAGTCCTGACTTGAGAGGGTCTTTATTTATTTCCTTATATCTTCATTTCTCCGTTGATCTCTTTTGGTGACATTTACAGCTTTTTATTGCACACACATTGATCTTTTTTCCCTAGTGACTTTGTCAAGGGCCATGTTTGATATTGGTAACACAGAGTTGGTATAAAAATACTGTTTATCAATTGTTGTTTTGTAGCCATGCAGATGGGTGTTTGAGTATTACCCGCCGTAGATGGATGTGTAAGGCCATTGGGCAAATAAAATGGAACAATGCATTTCCATTCTTTGAACTATATCCTGAGGGAATTCTAATAGGACCATGGTCCAGCTACAAGAGAGATCCAGCGGGAGTTTGAGAATGAACGCTGAAGAAGAAGAGTATTAAGGACTGTGCCAAAAGATTGTGCCAAATACTTCTTAAAGGTAATAATGCAGGTCCCTTTATAAACAGTTTTATTTAAGTACTCGTGTTTTTTACATTAAAAACCATCAGTTATCCATCTTTGTTTTTATTTATTTTTTCTAGAGACTGGAATATTTATGCCGACACATCCTAGCGTCAATGGAGAGTGATGTTCTGAAGGTTTGATTCATTTCATTTTTATTGTGAGCACAGAATGTCAGCATTATCCGTGTATATATTAATATATATATATATACATAAAATATGGAAGGAGTAGCATGACTAGGTGATTACTATGTGAACACAAATGCTGTATGTAAAAATAGTTTGTGTAGCAACAAAGTGTGTAAGAAATTGGATGTGTCAGGTTCTTGACACATTGAAAATGGGGATAGAACACATCTCTGAACTTCTTCTTCTTCTTCTTCTGCGTTCATTCTAAAACTCCTGCAGATTAGCAGGATGTAGTCCGGAGAACGGAATGTGTTGTGCCATGGTTTACAGCATTGCTGTGATATCTGCGCCTTTCGGCCTGACACATCTGACTTCAGCATATCTCTGAACTATATCCTGCCATAAATCTTGTTGGACTATTGTCCTATTGCAAGAGAGATCCAGCTGGAGTTGTGAGAATGAAGAGTAGAGAAAGATTGTGTGAGGATGTCACTGTGTGGTCGCAAGTTATCTAGTGTAGCAATTATAATATTAGAATACTACTATTTTTGAAATTCATTTATTTCTTGCTACAAGTTCCACTTATGTCATTTGTTTCTTTGTTCCCTCTAATTTAAGCGCTTAGATTTGTCTGTCTGATTCGTGTCATTTGAGCTTAAGTGCATAGTGCTGCTAAGTTGCAGTAAAGGTGCCATATTTGCACTCCTTGACTCAACACATAAATTGTATGCAATATTTGGTTTTTAATTATCAGCTGCTTGTTACTTAGAGAATGTTACTTACAGCTGCTTGTTACTCAGAGGATGTTACTTACAGCTGCTTGTTACTTAGAGGATGTTACTTACAGCTGTTTGTTACTTAGAGGATATTACTTACAGCTGCTTGTTACTTAGAGGATGTTACTTACAGCTGCTTGTTACTTAGAGAATTCAACAGAGTACTTTGTTCTATCTTCTTCAGAACTGTTACGTGTCTGTCTCATTTAATAAACAGTTGGTCATAGCCTGGATCGCCCAGTTAAAATACCTCCTTTGGACATGCTGTCAGTATTTTTATGTTTTGAAGGTGAGTCAGTTTATTTTCAAATGTAGCGCCTAAATTGATTCTTGTGTAAACCAAATTGCAATATAATACTTTGTTTGCATCCTTGATTTAAATTCATTTTTCATATTTAAAATTTAAAAATTTTAAAAGAAATCTGTTAATTCATGGAATCTAGTAATAAATGCTATATTAATATAATATTGTTAATAGATAAATGCTATATTAATGTAATATTGTTACTAGATAAATCCTATATTAATGTAATATTGTTACTAGATAATCTAACTACCAAATAGTAAAACCTATTTTAACCATACAGGCTCTGTAGGCACCTTTATCCGCCGACATCATTACGTAACTAAGATCGATTGGCGTCTCCATTCACCCCTGTTGCTATGCCCCGAATCATCAGTACGGAATCGCAAGAAGTTAAGCTAATATGTCGTAGAATTCCCATCACACGAAGATAGGAATACATCCCAGCCTTAAGGTCAAATTCTGTTACACATTACAATTGTAAGGAGAAAACCGGCTGATTAGGTTAAAAAATTTCTGGAACAACTGTCCATTTTCGACGCCATATTTTACTATCAAATGTAGTATTGCATTGCGTGGCACAGTAAGTGATCGTCATGGAAAGTAATATCTACATGTGTTCACAGCGACTGAAAATTATGTCACAACACTTTTCATGCTATGACATACTGGTGTGTAGCAGGAATTTCCAAATGAATCCGGAAGTTTCTTGTCTGATCATAGAAAGTTCTTAGCTAACCATAGTTTTTTAAACTTTTTTCTCAGTCTTTGATAAACTTAGTGTATCCATGTTTTCCCATAATATTTTGACTCAGACTATTATGATTTTTTTTTCAATGTCTAACTTAGTTCTGTCTCTGATAATGACACACAGTTGTGAGCATTTTGTATGCATCTTCTATTCAAGACATATTACTTTCATATTTTCAAATATTTTATTTAACTATTTGCAGCCTGAAAATCATAATGACCTTCGTACTGTGATGGTGTTTTTGCGGATGCTTGTGACCTTCACCTCTCATACTAACTGGGTTGCCTTCAAAGATAAGGAAAGTATGTACAGACTTGTGGTCCTGTACTTGTATATTTTAGAACCATCTTCATTTCATTTTCAATAATTATCTGTGCTCTTATCTTTAGTTTATATGAGGAACCCCAATGTTCTGTGTCTCTGTTTTATTATCTTTTATGCTAAAATGTAAAAATTAGTCAGTTAAATCTTTTGCATAGACAGGGACATCTTAGCTTTCTTCTATTGATTTTTGAGTTACCACTTTTCTTTAATGTTTGCACATGATTTATGAATTACCACTTTTCTTTAATGTTTGCACATGATTTTTGAATTGCCACTTTTTATTTGCCATTGACACAAATAAAATGGTGACACAATGCATTTATATTCTGTGGGCTACATCCTACTGGAAACCTGGTAGGAACATCTCGTTACAAGGGAGATCCACTGAGAGTTTGAGAATCAAACAATAATATTGGTGGTAAAAGGAATTGACAAGTATAAGTTTCTGTGAATCTGAATTATGTTTTAGTAGTGCTACAGCTGTTAGATGGAATAGTAGTATAATGTTTTAGTAGTGCTACAGCTGTTAGATGGAATAGTAGTATAATGTTTTAGTAGTGCTACAACTGTTAGATGGAATAGTAGTATAATGTTTTAGTAGTGCTACAACTGTTAGATGGAATAGTAGTATAATGTTTTAGTAGTGCTACAGCTGTTAGATGGAATAGTAGTATAATGTTTTAGCAGTGCTACAACTGTTAGATGGAATAGTAGTATAATGTTTTAGTAGTGCTACAGCTGTTAGATGGAATAGTAATATTTGTGAAATCTCTGCAACAGTATTGATTAACAATCCATTTGTTATAGGTGGACCACATATCACTGAAAGAAATGTTAATATTATGTGCTGCATGTGTGCGATTGCAACAGCTATGTTTGTATGAATATCATTTTGTGATGAGAGAAATTTGAATAGGACATCACTGCACATGTGTGATCGCTCCAGTTATGACATCACTGCACATGTGTGATTGCTCAAGTTATAACATCACTGCACATGTGTGATCACTCCAGTTATAACATCACTGCACATGTGTGATCACTCCAGTTATGACATCACTGCATATGTGTGATCACTCCAGTTATAACATCACTGCACATGTGTGATCACTCCAGTTATAACATCACTGCACATGTGTGATTGCTCAAGTTATGACATCACTGCATGTGTGTGATTGCTGCAGTTATGTTTGTATGAAGATCAGTTTGGAACACATCTGTACTTCATAAAATGTGAAAAAAAGTTACTGTCACCTTCTTTAACAAGCAGGACATGTCACAAAATTGCTATATTTGACTCTATTTTCAAAACCCAGCAACACACAGGCTTTATAAGGCTCTAAGTCTCATTAAGTATAGTGTAAGTCTTACATATATAGGAATAAAGAGTACAGATTAGTGGTTCTGAATCTTTTTTTGTTTGTTCCATGCCCATTCCTCTTATAGTACAATTTCTTCCATGGTTCCCTTGGTGCTTAAAAAAGAGATAATGGCCTGTTTATTCTTAACACATCACCAATGCATTTTCAGCTTTATCGCTATATTTCATGTTGTATATTGTTTCATGTAGCCCCCATCCTTCCTGAATAAGTCTACCCTCCTCCCCAATTAAACATTTTTCTTCCTGACGTCTCCCACACACAGGTCATCTCCGTAACTCCCAAGGGGCTACATGGCCCATATTGAGAACAACTGGTGTAGATGTTTTGAATCAGTTTTCTTCATTTTTTTCTTATGGAGAGAAAAAAATTTCACTACATAGCAAAAACCCAGAGAAGTTAATACTTTTCCTTGCTTCTAATACAGCAAAAACCCAGAGAAGTTAATACTTTTACTTGCTTCTAATACAGCAACAATCTGGTGAAGTTAATACTTTTCCTTGCTTCTAATACAGCAACAATCTGGTGACGTTAATACTTGTCCTTGCTTCTAATCTGATTTTGATAAAACTAATGAGCAAATTTAACTAAACAAAAATTAACAGTAATGTTTTGTTTGTTATTTGTATCCTTGTTGTTCCTTCTAATCACAGACTTGCATCCTGGGTTCATAAGATTGTGTGAGAATGTGATGGGGGAGCTAAATAGCAAAGGACTTTATACAGCAATTGAGGTAATGTTCTGAAGAGTGTTTCAATTTACAAAAAAATTTATTTCTGTGGATCCTTCTACATTCATATTTTTAGATGTAGCTTGAATATTTCTAGGCACAATATTACAGTAGGTTGCCCTTACTTTTGGGAAGGAACAACTGTTAATAGGACAATATAAATGAAACTGCTTTTTTAAAAACATTTATTTTTCCTGTTGCAACATACGGCTGTGAAACATGGACCCTAAGTAAAACAGCGGCAAGGAAGATCAGTTCCTTTGAGATAAAAGTCTACAGAAGGATACTTAGGATGGAAGGGAAAAAAGAGAAACTCTGATATTATAAAAACATTGAAGATTCCAGAGTTTTGGTTACTAAACACAATAGCAAAAAGAAAACTACACCTGTTTGGTCATATAAAGAGACACAACTGTTTAGAAAAAGAAATAATGGAGGGCAGAACACCTGGGTGAGGAGAAAGGGCAGACCAAGAAGACGATGGACTGATGACATTAAAGATAATATGAGTACGTCATTGGAAATTGCAAGCTGCATCACTCAAGACAGAAGGGGTTCAAAGAGTGAATTTGGAAGACAACGTTCTGGAGAGAATAGATCACATGGCACAAGCTTGAATAAAATAAAAGATGATTATATGAAGCAATCTCTTTAACTATGATCAGGTAAGCTCTTGACAGTCCACAGCCTTTCTTGACAAAAGCACAGATCCCCCTCAGTTGATGACATAGTAACCCATGTGATGCCCAGGCTTGTAAGGCGTATTGTCTCAAACGCATGGTTATACTAGGTTTATTGATGCATGTGTGGTCCCCAAGGGAGGTATTCCAGTGCAGTACTATCACAGGATTGTCACATCCTGCCATGGGGACAACATGACAAATGTCATGAAACATATAACAGTAAAGATGAATTTTGGAGAAATTTTCACTGGAAGAAAAGCCTTGCTTACATAGTTATATCATCTACTAGAATTATAATGCTGGTTTATGTCTTCGTAGGATAACTAACACCCACTAGAGTGAATTCAAATCGAATGATAAAATCAGAGAAGAGACACATCAAAATTTCATCACAGATGTTATCAGAAAACGCTGTTGGTCCTACATCGGGCATGTCCTACGCGCAGACATCAACAGAATACACCACCACTCTTCAATGGATACCTACAGGGAAAAGAGTCAGGGGTAGACCAAAAGAAACACCCAGAAGAACAATACTTAGAGAAAGTAAAACAATCAATATCCATACTATTCAAGAACTGCACAGAATAGCTATGAACGGACAGAATTGGAGAGATCTGACCTCTGCCATATGCGCTAACTTCAGTGCAAAAGAAAAATGAATGAGTGAATGAATGCTGCTTTATCTAGAAGGCCACTGGTAAAGACCCACAGACTTTCCGAATTTAGATTGTTCAAGATGAAAGTAATAATCACACCTTCTTTTAGCTTGTTATAGATAAAAAGTGGAAATTAATAACCACTTTTGCATCTAAACATCACTATTCTCTGGGAGAAGAATGCAGAAACATCATTAACCTTTAACACACTGCATTAAATTTGAGTAATTTCTGCCTGCCACTGCATTCTATTTTGTCATTACGTGTTATTTATGGAATGGAGAATATATAGAAAATGGAATAATGTTTTTGTTTTTGAAGCTCTGTGAGTATTTTTTGTGTGTGAAAATAAAGGAATGGTTACTGCATGTAGTAATGTATGTTTTGTTGGTATGTGGTATCTTGAAGATTGTGAAGATACAAAAATAAAAGAAATGAAAACCACAGAAATCTCTAGTAAAATGTGTGACTCATCTGTTTTTGTCTGATATATTGAAGCCAGGATAAAATACCTAGACCTATAACATATCTTATGCTATTTCATAACCAGACTAAAGTGTACGTATAATATCGTCTGTAAAAACACATGAAACACAGCGTTCTCACTAAAATTATTTTCTAGGCCTAGTTTTTTGGTAAAAACTTTGATATATTCTATTCAGGATGAAATACCACTAACTAGGCCTAGGCTACTCCTCTGTTATTTTATAACCAAACTAACATGTGCATATAATATTGTCTTTTAAAATAAGCGAAACATGTCAATTGAACTACCATTATTGGCTACGCAATAAAAATCAGAATTTAGAAAAATATTCCTCAAAAATCGTTGCTATTTTGAACAATTTTGATGGATTATATCAGTGGCTAAATGCAATCACAACATATCTCTTTCTCATTCTATTTAGTTGAACACTAGTGGAAATAGAAGTTTTATGTCTACTTTCATTTCCTCTGTGATAAATAATGTTTGAATTCATAACCGGATGAATGTTTGTTTACAATCGCGATATCCTTGTTCAAATAGGTGCGTAGCAACTGGTGGCTTGTAGTCGCAGACAGATACGGAAACTACGTTGTGTCTCTTATTACTATAGTTGCTCACAGCGTGGTGAAGGCTAATGAGTATCCAGAGGAAACTAGCCTGTGTGTTGAAATAGAAGCATAGAATAGCACCACCAATTTGTTGTAAGAGGAGGTTTATTTGGGTGGGGGTTGGCTAGTCTATCCCATAGTTCAAAGTGACCCAAAAGCCATTGTGAAGTCCTATGTGAGGCTGAAAGGCACAACTATTACAACCAAACTGTAAAACTCCTACACATTTTTCTGGTCTTTGGACTACATCTTGCTAACTGCCTGGAATGTAAGAACAAAGAAAAATAACACAGAGGACAAGCTGACAAAATTGATAAAAAGAGTATGGCATGGAAAGAAAATGTTGGATAGCCTATTGATTATTAGTTTATAACCGATGTTACAACATCCCAGGTATATCTGAGTACTTCACTGTAACCAATGTTACAACATCCCAGGTGTATCTGAGTACTTAACTGTAACCAATGTTACAACATCCTAGGTATATATGAGTACTTCATTGTAACCAATGTTACAATATCCCAGGTGTATCTGAGTACTTCATTGTAACTGATGTTACAGCATCCTAGGTATATCTGAGTACTTCACTGTAACCAATGTTACAACATCCCAGGTATATCTGAGTACTTCATTGTAACCAATGTTACATCTTAGGTATATCTGAGTACTTCATTGTAACCGATGTTACAGCATAGGTATATCTTAGCACTTCATTGTAACTGATGTTACAATATCCCAGGTATATCTGAGTACTTCATTGTAACCAATGTTACAACATCTTAGGTATATCTGAGTACTTCATTGTAACCGATGTTACAGCATAGGTATATCTGAGCACTTCATTGTAACTGATGTTACAATATCCCAGGTATATCTGAGTACTTCATTGTAACCAATGTTACAATATCCCAGGTATATCTTAGTACTTCATTGTAACTGATGTTACAATATCCCAGGTATATCTGAGTACTTCATTGTAACTGATGTTACAGCATACCAGGTATATCTGAGTACTTCATTTCTCAAACTATGAATTGTGTGTGTGTGTGTGTTTGAGAACGTCATTACTCATAGGCTTCTATGAATTTGTGTGTGTGCATAAGTACTTAGTGTGTGCATGAGGAGTTAACTGTTCACCTGCAGAAATATTTGTCCCCAGGCTTTGCTGAGAAAGGGCCTGTGTCGCTCCAAACCAGTGTTTAATAAAGCAATCATAACAGCTATTATAACAATATCACTTCGGTAAGTGCAAATAACATGTTTTCTTTTCTCACCTTGTTTTAGTTGACTGGATATGAAATAATGAGATGAAAATATAAGTAACTAAAACAAGAAACTGCTAAAATCAGATCAGGACATCACCGATAACGGATGTGTTGGGCCATTGGTGCAAATAAAACAGCGACACAACGCATTTCCATTCTCTGGACTACATTCTGCTGGAAATCTAATAGGACCATTTTCCTACTACAAAAGAGATTCAGTGGGAGTTTGAGAATGAATGCTGAAGAAGAAGATAAGGACAGTTCATGCATACTTCAATAGGATATTCTCTATAATTGTAGTACCGGTATATTTATTTCAGCAAAATTGGTGGGAACTAGTAGTCGTATTTATCAGACTATTATATTTACCAGAATTTCAGTATGAGTAGGGTAAAATATCTCTGTAAAACTCTGCAGATGTGAAACCCCAATGAATAGGTAGAATATACAAAGAGTGATAAGAAATTGAATAGGTTTATTTTGAGGATCTGCATTCCACAAGAAATTAAAACAATTGTGTACATAATATAATCAGGGAATAGAATCGCTGAGAAGATTATTGACACTGTCAAGAGCATCATTTAAAGATAAGATTATTGACACTGTCAAGAGCATCATTTAAAGATTAGATTATTGACAATGTCAAGAGCATCATTTAAAGATAAGATTATTGACACTGTCAAGAGCATCATTTAAAGATTATTGACACTGTCAAGAGCATCATTTAAAGATTATTGACACTGTCAAGAGCATCATTTAAAGATAAGATTATTGACACTGTCAAGAGCATCATTTAAAGCACTAACTTTTCAGCTGAAGCAAAAATCCTATGGAATCTCAGAAAAAAATTGCATTTGTAATAAAGACACCACAGCCTGTTTTTAAACTCCAAAAATCAGAAAGCAGCAAATAGAATTTTAAACCCACAGCTTAGTGAATACTAGGCAAATGACTTGATTTTTCCATGGAGATTCCCCAGAAATAGTAGATTGCTGTGCCTAGCCAAGTATGTGGTGAAGTATGCACTTGGGAATAGCAACTGCACCATTTACAACAAATGTTGGCAACCTTCTTTTTGTCAGTGAGCCTGATTGAACATTTCTCATAAAGTCTTTTTCTAAAATATATGTTGGTTCTCCAAGTAGTGTTTTATGAGATCTGGTGCCAGTACATACAGTACCTTTAGATCAGCCTGGTGAACTGGAAAAAAATTGGATTAGTAGGCTGGATATGTCATGCGAGCCATATATTACCATCCACTGATCTAAAGTTGGATTGGTATGTTGGATTTGACCTGTGAGTCATATTTTACCCTTTACTGATCTAAAAAGAAGTACTGTTGTAAGTTGAATCAGGTTTCGTGTAGTTGGCACCAACAGTAATGGTGGTGATCTATAAGATGGTGATCTATAAGATGGTGATCTATAAGATGGTGATCTGTAAGATGGTGATCTGTAAGATGGTGATCTGTAAGATGGTGATCTGTAAGATGGTGATCTGTAAGATGGTGATCTATAAGATGGTGATCTGTAAGATGGTGATCTGTAAGATGGTGATCTGTAAGATGGTGATCTGTAAGATGGTGATCTATAAGATGGTGATCTGTAAGATGGTGATCTGTAAGATGGTGATCTGTAAGATGGTGATCTATAAGATGGTGATCTGTAAGATGGTGATCTATAAGATGGTGATCTGTAAGATGGTGATCTGTAAGATGTGATTTATAAGATGGTGATCTATAAGATGGTGATCTATAAGGAAAGAATGGAGAAATAATAAAACAAAATATCTGATTCTTAGAGCATTATTGTTATCATGAATTGTTTGAGCAACAAAATATTGTGTTTTCAAATTTGAATCACATTTTACCTTTCTGTGAACAGACCACTGATGGCAGCCAATTTCTCCAACAATCTCCTCAGTATGTTCCTTGTGCACATACTCTCTGTGCCTGCAGCAGTCATTCATATAAATACTATATCCCAGGATGTGAGTTCTGTCGTGAATGTCATTTTTACTGATAATGTGAATGTAATTTTTTTATGTTTTATTTTATTCTAGTGGTTAACTTTTTTAGATTAATTGTGTGTATAAATCGATAATAATCTTGTTCATATATCTACTATAATCTTGTGTATATATGTATATACACTCGACAGTGATGGCATGATAGAAATTACAAATTGCATTGCACTAGCATCAAGTGCCTTTAACAGACTGTCTAATATCTGGAACTCAAAGTCAATCAGCACATGCACAAAAATGCGCTTATTTATAATCTTGTGTATATATGTACTATATAACATTTCCTTGCATTTTAATTGTCTTAATTGATATATTTTATGTAACCATTATTTAAAGATAGTTATTATTTTAATGAGAATTATAAAATGCTACATCTATTCAATATTAATGTATGGTTCAGAAACATGGACAATAAATAAACAATTTGAAGACAGAATTGATACCTTTGAGAATGTGGATCTATAGAAGAATAGGGAGAACATCATGGAAAGAGAAGAAAACAAACAAAGAGGTTCTAACAACACTTAATATGAACAAAGAATTATTAACGGAAATAAAGATCAAACAAATAAAATATTTTGGACACATTACAAGATCTCGTTGAAGACGTTACTTGAGGGTAAAGTCGAAAGGAGGCAATCAATATATATATACTGCTGTTAAAAAAAAAGAAACTCAACATTATTTCAAATGTGTACCAAAATTTTTATTTTACAAAATTAATCTTTCAACCTTGGCATGAAGAAATGTTCAGACTTAATCTAAACTAAACCCATCTCCAGTCATTCACAACAATCCGTTGATGATGCTGGTTCGCCCACTGTAGTCGGTTCTGGCGAAGCCGTTCCGTTTTTTAAGAAAAGAACCTCTTAGGGTCTTCAGGAACTCTGTGTGCCCAAAGACCAGTGTCATGCAACTGGTTCCTGACCGTTTGATTTGAAATTTGGCGAGCTGCTGGCATTGACTAGACTGTGGAGGACGCAGATGCAAATTGATTCCTGATGTGTTGCAGCAGTATGAAGCGGTCTTCGGCAGGAGTTGTGACTCTTGGTCTTCCACTGCGTGGTGGTCTGTCATTGAGCCAGTTTGTTGAAATCACCCCCAAACACTACTAATGGTGCTTCTAACCACATTAAATTGTCTGGCTACTACACTTTGTGATTGTCCAGTCTGTACGCATACAAGGATGATGTATAGTTGTTCTGTAGTGAATGAGCCATACTTGCTCATTGAATTTTCAACTGAATTTATTCAAGGACCATCAATCTTTTATAAGTATTCAATAATATGGTCAGAGAGTTTTGTGTTCAGTAAGTTTCACAGGGTTATAATGAACCTGGAAAGTGGGAAATTAGAGGCTACAGAGATGTGGTTCTACAGAAGAATGCTGAGAATACCATGGACTGCCAGAAAATCTAATGTAGAGGTGTTGAAAGAGTCAAATGCGACATGGACCTTAATCAACAATATAAGAAAACGGCAATCTTTTTTTGGCCACTTCATGAGACAGGCAGGTTTAGAGAACATAATCACAACAAGCAAATTTGAAGGCAACAGAGACAGAGGGTGACAACGTGAGAAAATATTAGACAGTTTGACAGCATGGCACGGAAAGGAAACACCAACGACCTTGATACATAATACTGTGGACAGAGAGCTGTCAACACACTTTTTTTAAATATGCTAGTATGTATATGGATATATAGTGTAAGGTAAAGGTAGGTCTCATGGCATAAATCTGCCATCTGGGATGAAGATAACTCTGTGTGGACTAAGCCTCAGCAACTATTAGGTGGGGTGGCCAGTTCTCGTCTGTGCTGCGTTTACCTTTCCCAACTTTTGTGTCATGTACCCATTTACAGGCGTGAAATTACAATCCTGAGTTTTCGTGTTTGGATGTGGTTTCCAAACTGTCACGCTGTAACTCTGTGACAGTGAGCAAGCTCTATCAACTAGGCTACTGCGCTTCACATATATAATGATCGTTGCCATGTCCCGATAGGGGAGCAAAGAATAACAACACAGTGCCTGTCATGCATGTCATAGGAGGCGACTACTGCAGAGGTAGTGGAGTGTAGTTAGCTGTTCCATCCTATAAAGGGGAGGGTCAAACTGACGCAGAAGCCATGCTGAAGCTGGATATGTCAGGTCAAAAATGTGCAATATCTCAGCAAAGCTGTAAACCATGGTACAATGCATACTGTTATCTGGACTACATCTTGCTAATGTATAGGAGGTTTAAGAACCAATGCAGAAGAAGGTAATGTACATATACAACTTTTGATGACTTATTGTGAATTTATTATTCCTAATGACCATACTCTTACTATGGTCACTTCATCTACTAAAAGTATTTGTTTATCTTTCAGTGCATCTCAACAATGGTTACACATCGAATTTTCAAGAGATGTCTGGACCTTTTAACTTGTGAACAGAGTACACGGATTATATTCAATTCCCTGGAGGGAAACTATGCCCTTTGTCTAATGGGTGTGTTATAGATTGAAGAATAAATACTAGAATTTTTATCCAGTTTACCTGTTAAATTATGAAAGATTCACCACTCTTGTAGGATGTTGAAGTACCAACAAAACTTACATGCTTACATCAGATGTGTTAGACCAGACTGGATGAGATATATTACAGAGATGATATAAACCAAGACACAACACATTCTGTTCTCTGGACTAGTTTTTGCTAACCAATAGGAATTTGAGAATTAACGCAGATAAATTAATACAGCAGGAGATTATAAAATTGGTTATGAATTCCAACACCCTCAGAAAGCAATAGCCGAACATAGCTAGAAAGCCACATGATCTGGCTATATGTTTTTGGGAATCTAAAGAGAAGCACAAAATGACAATAATAGCTGGTGATGATGTCAACAGTTTCAGGGCTGTCTTGTTGCATCTCTCACGTGTGTGCTAAGAAGACTGAAATATCCTTTTCTGGCATAGAATCACCTGCCACATTTGTGACGAGTTGTCAGAATTGGACATCTGATGTGTGGTCATAATTGGACATCTGTAAGTTTGTTGTTCTGTTCTTTTGGGCAGTAAATTTTCTCTGCCTCTGAGATTTTGTTTTCCAGCGTGAACACCTTTCCTGTTGTGGCTGCACTACATTGGGTGATTCTGAGCGATGGCGAGGATATAATGCAACTGTTGAAGCTCTTTAAAATAGTAACATTGGGATCCATCATACATGCTATAAGAGGCAACTAAGGATGGTTCGGCTGGTTATGATATAGTTGACTATGTTATGCCATAGATATTCGGTCGAGAAAAATAAAAATGTATAGATGAGTCACAAATGAAAACAATAATATATCTTTTCTGTACACTGTCAGCACAAAATACTTTCATTTTCTGTAAACTATCAGCACAATATACTTTCACTCAAATTATACAAATAAATCTCGGTGCTATACTAGAGCAAATGCAAACAAGAATGATGATCAAGAGTGGTCAAAGAATACAGAGGAAGAATAGTAAAGGAGGGAGGAAGGGAAATAAGTTTCAGAGGCAGAGTTACCGTAAAGAAGATATAAAAAAATAGATTTCAGTAGAGTGACAGTTGCAGTCTTGTGCTTCACTGTCATCAAGATGGTGTGGGAGCGGTAGTAGTGTTTTGCTAAATTTGACAGTATTGAATTATGTTCTAAATTTGATAGTACTGGACTATCTACTACTGAATTTGATAGTGCTAGACTATCTACTACTGAATTTGATAGTACTGGACTATCTACTACTGAATTTGATAGTGCTAGACTATCTACTACTGAATTTGATAGTACTAGACTATCTACTACTGAATTTGATAGTACTAGACTATCTACTACTGAATTTGATAGTACTGGACTATCTACTACTGAATTTGATAGTACTAGACTATCTAATACTGAATTTGATAGTGCTGGACTATCTACTACTGAATTTGATAGTACTAGACTATCTACTACTGAATTTGATGAGTGCTGGACTATCTACTACTGAATTTGATAGTACTAGACTATCTACTACTGAATTTGATGAGTGCTGGACTATCTACTACTGAATTTGATAGTGCTGGACTATCTACTACTGAATTTGATAGTGCTAGACTATCTACTACTGAATATTTGATAGTACTGGACTATCTACTACTGAATTTGATAGTACTGGACTATCTACTACTGAATTTGATAGTACTAGACTATCTACTACTGAATTTGATAGTACTGGACTATCTACTACTGAATTTGATAGTACTGGACTATCTACTACTGAATTTGATAGTACTAGACTATCTACTACTGAATATTTGATAGTACTAGACTATCTACTACTGAATTTGATAGTACTGGACTATCTACTACTGAATTTGATAGTGCTGGACTATCTACTACTGAATTTGATAGTGCTAGACTATCTACTACTGAATTTGATAGTACTAGACTATCTACTACTGAATTTGATAGTACTGGACTATCTACTACTGAATTTGATAGTGCTGGACTATCTACTACTGAATTTGATAGTGCTAGACTATCTACTACTGAATTTGATAGTGCTAGACTATCTACTACTACATTTGATAGTGCTAGACTATCTACTACTGAATTTGATAGTACTGGACTATCTACTACTGAATTTGATAGTGCTAGACTATCTACTACTACATTTGATAGTGCTAGACTATCTACTACTGAATTTGATAGTACTAGACTATCTACTACTGAATTTGATAGTACTAGAATTTGTACTGTATTTCTTCTTTTTGCTTTATACTCATTTGTGCATTGCAGCGTCAGGGGTAGACGTGTTCTTTGGAGATGGCTTTTTTTGTGTGCTTCATAAATGTTTGTTTTCTTTGACACCTTTATTTCTGTAATCCTTTTTCTGCATTCATGAATCATTTGGTGATCTTCAGGCAAGTCACTAGGATGAAGCTCCCAGTCTTCTTCATGTTAGAGTGGCTGCCGCAAAGTTTTTACCACATTTCGGTCGATTGTGGCCATGTCTTGCCTCATAATTCTTTGTATTCTTGATAGTCTTGGAGTATGTTGTAATCCATCATTTGCATGGTCTGCCCCTGGCTTTGTATTCATCGTGTCTGTATAGTAATGCTGTTTTGATGGACACTGTCTGATGGTAGTCTGAAAGCATGTATAAAACCACTTAATCTTCTGTATTCTGATGTAATCCAGGATTGGCATTGTGTGTTAATCTTGTGATGTTTTCGTTTCTGATGCGATCTCTCATTGTTACTTTGAGGATTCTACCTTGAGGATTTTTACTTTGTTACTTTGAGGATTCTGTTGTTAATATCCACATTTGACTTTGGTAGCATAGGGATGATATGATAGTCATGTGTCATCTGCTAAGAACTCTCTGTTTCCTACATACTGAATAGCAACACTGTTTATCTTTCATGCATGTTGTAAGAGTTGACTAAGGGAGTTATGGGTTGAAGGTGCTGCCCATATAGGTCAAATTAACTCAACTGCCATGCGGAAATTGGATGTATCAGTCGGAAAAGCGCAGATATCGCAGGACTACATCCTGCTAATCTCTAGAAGTTTGAGAATTGACGCTGAAGAAGAAGAAGAATAGTATTAAATTATGTACTAAATTTGACAGTATGAAATTATGTTCTAAGTTTTATAGTACTAGACTCTGTACTAAATTTAAGATTTAAAGGTAAGTTTTATTTGACAGTACTAGACTATATGCACAATTTTATAGTACTAGATTTTTGCTTTATTCTTATCTACTTTTTTCTTCTTTTTTTTTTAAATAGCAAATTTGATTCAGCTGGGATTTATGGAGATGGAGGTACGGATGAATTTGAATAATTACCCAGAATTCCGTATCCTTCCTTATTGTATTAAATTGTAATGTATATTTTGTTTAATTTTGTGTTATGCTGTTATTTGTCCCCTTCCATTTCTTGATAACACAACAGAATTAAACTATAAATGAAATATTTCTGTGTGATAGACTAGTGAATACATAGATATAAATATATCATCAGATGCCATGCCGGCTGGGGTAGGTGATCATGGCTCTCCACAGCTCTCTATCTTCAGTATTATAAACATGTATGTTTACATGTATATAAAAATATATTATATAAAATACAATTGTGCCTATTCAAGAACGTGTATACTAAGAGTAATGGACTGTAATGGACGATGGACTGACGACATTAAAGATAACATGAATACATCGCTAGAAAATGCAAGCCACATCACCCAAGACAGAGAGAGGTTCAGAGAGTTCATTGGGAAGACAACATTCTGGAAGGAATACGTCACATGACAACTCTTCTCCATCAAGAAGTCCATCTTCTCATGTTTATTTGAAAGGATCAGCTAATATATCATATTGGGAATTCAGCAATGTTCTTCACTCATTTTTCGCATGAACAAAGATGATTTTTGGGTGTTGTTGATGTTTTCACAGTGTAATCATTGTTTTCTAGACCATCATTTCAATAAAATTCTGCGTGCAGCATAAATTTGTTCTCAGTAAAGTGATTTGTGTGTGTGTTTGTTTTTAAATTACCACTAGATCTCTTTTTAGCAGGACATTGGACCTACTACATTTTCATCAGGATGTAGTCTAGAGAACAGAAATATGTAGTGTCCTTGTTTTACTTATGCCAATGGCCTTACAAGTCCTACTTTGTCTGTGGTAACTAATACATCAGTGTTTTTATCACTTCTGCTGAATTGTACATCTTTAACCACATGACTAGTAGGTCAGCCATATGAGAGACCTGGTTCTCATACTATCATGTTGGTTGGTTCGTTGCCTATCCAGCGGCCCATGGGCTCATGCCCTTTGACCTAATGCCATTTAATGGCATTATATTGCTGGGAAGTCTGTGGATTTTTGGTACACCCTGGGACAGAGCCAGAGAATAACTATCACACCTCCAGGAAGGTAGGTTTCAACCTATGCACTGCTCCTAGCCACTGTAGCCGAGATAGGGTTCACTGTGCTCATTCCCTGCCACCAATTGACTACTGGTTATGCCGAACTTCTCTATTGCTCCAGGCATGCAACCAAATGTTCAAGTCAAAAGGATTGTCACGTCCTGAGTTACTGTCCCTCTATGATGGGTTTCAGTCATAGGAAAAAACAGTGCTGTCAGTTTCCTCCTCCCCATTGCTGCACAGTACATCTCTGGCTCCCTCCCAACCACAGAGTGTACATACATATATTTTCAGGTAAACATGAAACACATTTCAACAACAAAATAAAAGCATAATTTTATAAATGACGTGCCATGAAGCTTCTCTAAGAAGATAACCTCAATATAACAGCATGTCATCCACTAAGGTTTTCTGTTGCATGGGCGGGTATGTCTAGTGGGCCATTGGTGAGACCCACAGACGCAACCACATGCATATCATGTTGATTGCAGACCTCAATCTCGTCACTGTCAACCTTGCTTAGACTTGTTGCTATCTGTGTCATTATTGACAGTACCACAAGATGCCCACAATAAATGTGTTTTAAGAGTAAATGTCTTTTTTCTTTATTATGTTTAGTCATTTCCACGTTACCAATATGATCTCATTCTGTGATCAATTAGCATGCATCTAATCTTATATCGGTCATGTACACAGAGAATATTTCTAGGTATTTCCATACAACTCAAATACTCCAAGGCACTCGAATAATCCCTGTAATTCTCTAACGGGAAAAATACAGTATGACAATTCTATATAATGTCTATATAACTTGATTTACACATGCTTTGTTTTATGTCTGTACTCTACACCAACATTGTGGCTATTTACCGTTTGGTGCATAAATTTCATTATGTTATGCAGACATTCTGTGTTTGGTCCCATGCCACTTGGACCAGTGTTTTTAGACTTTGACAGTAATGTACTATCTCATGATACTTGCCTGAAACCTATTATTTTGGGGAAATTCTGAAGATTTTCTTTATTTTGAAAAATACAAAATGTATTTTAATGGGAAAATAATTTTGTTTGTATCATCATCTTGATGCGACTAGAAGTCCAAGATGACATTCATTTGTTCGTATTTCTATGTTTTCTTAATGTATGCATTGTTTTGAGTAAAGTTGTTTATTTGTAATTACAAAAAATACATGTTTAGAAAAATGATATTTTTACTTTTAAGAAAACTATAAATCCAGTAAATAAGGCTGAGAAGAAGTCTATTGTCTGTCACCCGGGTGAATTTTGGTTGATAATATCCACAATTGCTGTTAAACATAGGATAGGGGACCTTAGTTATCGTTCCAAGGCCAAATGTGCTGCCTTGGTTTGGTTGCAGTGTCCATGTTTTTTCAAGTTATCTTGATGTTTTCTATCCACCATTTTCTTCATCTGCCTTTGCTTTTATGTCCAGATACTATTTTATTATTATTGGTATTTGATTTGGTTCCTAATCATAAGTTCTATCAGCTCTAGTGTTTTGTTGCTGAGACCACATACATTTATTAAAAAGTATTGTAGAGAAATGATGATAATTTTCCTCTATAGCTAGCAAAAATTGGCATGATATTGAAAAAAGTTAAATTAGGTTTGGCAGAGTCCTTCGATGGCTGAGCAGTCCAATCCAAGCACATAGAAACCTGTTGCATTGTGAAAAGTAATGGTCTTGGGATGAGAAAAAATCTGACCTCTCCTTTCATTTTCATCTCAAATCACCTGCAGTGTTGTACTCTGTTCAAAACTTTTAATACCTCAATGATCTGAGCAAATCAGGATGGGTGGTCAATGATCTGAGCAAATCAGGCTGGGTGGTCAATGATCTGAGCAAACCAGGCTGGGTGGTCAATGATCTGAGCAAACCAGGCTGGGTGGTCAATGATCTGAGCAAATCAAGCTGGGTGGTCAATAGCCATTGTTTCCCAAGAGTTTGAATAAATGCTGCAGTGCTAGAAAGATGTCAAGTAGTCCTTGAAACAATTTTTTCTTATCTCAACTTGAATGCTTACTCACACACAGTTCACCATAGAACAGTTTCTTTTGAAGACATTTGTCTTCATGTTGTAAAAATAGTGAATAAATAAATAACCATTAATATAAAAATAGTGAATAGATAAATGAACTAATAATATAAAGATTTCAACTAAAAATCTTTTTCTTTATTGCAGGGTCTAGTGGAGAATACAACAAATTTCATGGTAAGTTATTGAATATAATATAAAAAGATTCAAAAATATAAAATGATTATTGAATTTGTGTATATTATGAAAACCAGTAACAAAATGATTATGTGCACTATATTTCTTTAAAATATTTCATGACTGCCATGTTAATTTTTTGGTCAACATTCATGCAGCTATTGGAAACATATTTGTATAAATAGGTAAATATGTATTTTCACAAAACTACTACTAATGATGATGATGATATAATCCCACTACCTGTGAGTAGCTAGTTCCTGACACATGATGATGATGATATAATCCCACTACCTGTGAGTAGCTAGTTCCTGACACATGATGATGATGATATAATCCCACTACCTGTGAGTAGCTAGTTCTTGACACATGATGATGATATAATCTCACTGCCTCTGAGTAGATAGTTCTTGACAGCCCACAGCCTTTCTGACAAAAGCACAAGTTCTTCTCAGTTGTACAACGGAGGCAACACCCTGATTCACATAATGTTGTCTCATGCATGGTTGTATGTGGAAGGGGGGGGGGGGTTATTTAATATGTCCCATCAGGGCAGTATTCCGGTGTGCCAGTATCCAAGGACTACCACTTCCTGCCAGGAGCACACCATACACTACTGGGCCAAATATATCATAATACTTATGTCAGATTTGTTGACCCATCCACAGTGATGACAAAATTCTGTCACCTAAGAGTCCTTCACAAAATGACAAATGTGCAATACTTCCGCTTGCCTGCATCCCTTTGTCATCCATGAGGACTATTTGACAGAAGACAAAAACAGGAAATTTAGACAAGATCTGACAATGATTTTGTACAGGTGACAGGTTGCCAGCCTATCCCCTCAACTTCCCTTAGTCACCTCCTGTATCATGCCTGGAAAGAAAACAGTAGCACTATTCTCTGCACTGTGGCACCAAAGAGCCAGTTTCCACATGAGCGAAACTTCTACTAATAATATTAATAATAGGCTGTCTGGTAATTATATGGCAGCTAACTAATCATCAGATCTTCTTCTCCAGCTGTCTGGTAAGTATATGGAAATAGTCTGAAGTAAGTCAACATCAAAGTATATGGAAGCATTCTGAAGTAAGTCAACATCAAAGTATATGGAAGCATTCTGAAGTAAGTCAACATCAAAGTATATGGAAGCAACTGAAGTAAGTCAACATCAAAGTATATGGAAGCATTCTGAAGTAAGTCAACATCAAAGTATATGGAAGCAACTGAAGTAAGTCAACATCAAAGTATATGGAAGCATTCTGAAGTAAGTCAACATCAAAGTATATGGAAGCAACTGAAGTAAGTCAACATCAAAGTATATGGAAGCATTCTGAAGTAAGTCAACATCAAAGTATATGGAAGCATTCTGAAGTAAGTCAACATCAAAGTATATGGAAGCAGTCAACTTATTGAAATATATGAGAACCTTGATAACAGCAAATGGACGAAGTATTAAAGAAGTCAAATGTAGAATAGTTCATGCAAAGGTAGCATTTCACAAGATGAAAAAAACCCCATTTAAATTGATAAACATCTTTTGTCAATTGAAGCACCCTGGTACATAAATAATTGTGTTGTTACTGATTATTGTAAAGTAAACATGAGTTCATAGATATAAATATAGACGGTTCACGACAGGTGTGCCCAACACTGTTTTTTAACTTCATACTTTACTCATAAATTTGTTAGATTGACAGGTGTGTATCACCATATTGCATCTTAATTAAATTCACAAATAAATTTCAATAGGTTTCACCCCTCTACTGATAAAAAACAAAACACTACTCTTCTTTGGTGCATGTCAATAGTATTATGTCCATCTTTAAACTGCCATTATGAGGTCATGTTCGTCTGCACCAAGATGGCACGTGCAACACACTTTTGATATCCTTAACAACAATATTCAGAGGTTACAAAACTATGGTTTATTTTAATTTCTATAACATTTTTAAGGTTCTTAATTGAAGCACATTTGCATTTCATGTTTTCTGCCAACATATTTCATACTTATTTTTAAGGTTCTTAATTGAAGCACATTTGCATTTCATGTTTTCTGCCAACATATTTCATACTTATTTCTTGTACAGTCTGTGATGATTAGACTGTTGGAGAACTGCCACAAATATGTTCAAAATAAAAAATCCAACTTAACACACTGGCATCCTGTTTTGGGTTGGTTTTCACAGAAAACAGATCAGAGGCAAGTGATATTTGTTGTATAATTTTGATCCTATTTGGTGTATAATATAACCTATCATTATAGGATTCTAAAATAATACCCAATTTTAAAAATATATAGATCCAGGAATAGGGTAAATAAAGTTTTGCTAATTACTAGAGACACACATAAATCGACGTTTCGACCTAAAGGCCTTTATCATACAATAGAAACAAAATTAAAGCATATAACAGAAAACAAACAGTAATGACATTGGTAGTCACATTGGTATGTGTAGTATAGATTGACCGGAAGAGGTGAAATGACACCAGACAAGGAGAATACAAAAATGACTACAAACCTGCGACACGAAACAAACAGAAACTATGGATCTAGTCATACATGAGACTGGTGCTCATTAATGCCGTCGAGTTTTAGAGTCCCATATTGGTAAATGTAGCAGTTCTCAATCGCCAGACGGGTCCGTTTGTCAGAGAATCATGACTTAATGGCCGTAACCTGAATGTCCTGGGCGCAATGATGGCCCATACCATTGAAGTGGACATCTACAAAACGTACATATTATTGATTTAAAAATATGTGTACACTGGTTTCTGTAGTGCTCAGTGTTATGTTGTTCTTAGTGGCATGGATTCATAGAAAAATTGTGAGTATACTTAATATGTATACATCATTATTTTCTGCGTCAGTTCTGCTACTGAATGTAAACAATTTAATCGTTTGTCAATTTCTATTTGCAGCATTGTGATGATTAGTTTTGTTCAGTGCTTCAACTTATTAAATGTATTTTTTAATATTATTTCTATTGATAGTGTTATGAGTATTAGTTTTGTTTAGTACTACCTCAATTTATTAATTGCATTTTTTAATATATTATTTTTGTGTGGTTGTTGTGAAGACATGTTCTCTAGTTGTGTTACATAATGTCATGGTTTCTGGTGCGCCTTTCAGTCTGGTATTTCGACTTCCGCACCAGTGATTGCTTGGTCAGGACTATGGTCCTGCTCAGTGTCAGGGATGGCCTGACCAATCTTAGTTTCTAGCCTTTGTTGACTGGAGTAAGCCTCCTTGTCCACTTCAAGTATTTGGTCTCGATGGGGATATAAATTAATGAACCCAGCATTTCTTGAATAATTTGAAGTGTTAAATTTGCATTCTATACACACAAAAAAACACCACAACTACAGAAAAACCTAACATCAGCTATGTTAACCAACAATATATTCTATGACAATTCAGGCACACACACTTTCGAAATTAGGCTTTATTTTAGAATCCCATGTACACACACTTTCAAAATTAGGCTTTATTTTAGAATCCCATGTACACACACTTTCAAAATTAGGCTTTATTTTAGAATCCCATGTACACACACTTTCAAAATTAGGCTTTATTTTAGAATCCCATACCATATTTTTTAAATTACCCATTTGTTGCCTGTTTCCAAAAGGAAAACAGAGCAGTAACCCTGCCACCTGCCATGCATGTCATAAGAGACGACTAAGGAGGTTTGATGTGACGTTAGCTCCACAGTTATGAAGTCTTCCAAAGACCTATGACTGGACTGTTGGGAAGAAATAAACCTTTTTACATCCAGAGTGTTTCAAGATTTTAAGAAAGTAACTAAATCAAGATTCTATGATCATTCTAATATGGATATGAGTCTTGGACAATAAACAAACAGGAAAGTGGGAAATTAGAGGCAATAGAGATGTGGTTCTATAGAAGAATGATGAGAATACCATGGACTGCCAGAAAAACTAATGTGGAGGTGTTGAAAGAGTTAAATGTGAAACGGATCTTAATCAACAATATAAGAAGAAGACAATCTTCATATTTTGGCCATTTCATGAGACAGGGAGGTTTGGAGAACAGAGACAGAGGGTGACAACATGAGAAAATATTACACTGTTTGACAACCTAGCACAGCAGGGAAACTACAACAATCTTGATACATAATACTGGAGACAGAGCTGTGGAGAGCCATGATCGCGTACGCCACCATGCCATGGCACCTGATGATGATCATCATCATTTACCCATTATCGATTGTCATTATATATACTGCTACTGAATTATCACAATTTATCACAAAAGTACAGATTGATCATAAGTACCATATTTTTAAACAAGTAACTTTAAGATTCCCTCAATTGTATCCACAGTCTCCATGAGTCTATGTCATATGTTGTCCGTCAACTACAGCTGCTGTGGAGTGATAAATTGATCCGTCTCATGTTTGGTACTTTGCTAGAGTATACTGAGAATAGCCCTGTGGTGGAAACTGGGCATCCCCATATGAGAAGTAAAAGTTTGTATAATAGAGAATAGTCTTTTATTGAGTTTTTATAATGGAGAATAGTATTTTACTGATTTTGTCTATACACGTTTGTATACTGAAGATTAATCTTTTACTTCTTCTTCCGCGTTCGTTCTCAAACTCCTGCAGATTAGCAGGATGTAGTTCGGAGAACGGAATGTGTTGTGTCATGTTTACAGCATTGCTGTGATATCTACGCCACTCTGCCTGACACATCCGTCTTCAGCATGGCTTTGGGTCACTAACCCTTTATGGGATGGGACAGCCAACTCCATCCCATAACCTCCTTAGTCGCCTTTTACGACATGCGTGGAAGGTAAACAGTGTTGCTATTCTTTGCTCCCCTTTTGGGCCCAGGAAACACACGGGTGACTAAGGAGGTTTGAGGATGGAGACTGTCCCACCTTGTAGTCAGTAACCCAAAAGTCATGTAGATGTTGAATGTTTGGCTGAAAGGTGCAGATATCACAGCCAAACTGTAAATTATGTAAATGTAATGTCATGGAGCGGTGTTAAACATGAACAAAGGGCTATACACGGAGTAGGATTCATTGTTGATCCAAAGCTGCCAAGACTATAAACAAAATATAATTCTATAAGGATAATAGTCATGCAACTTTACACGGAGTAGGATTCGTTGTTGATCCAAAGCTGCCAAGACTATAAACAAAATATAATTCTATAAGGATAATAGTCATGCAACTTCTAAGAAGTGTACAGAATATGACTGTCATACAAAAAATAAGCCCACAAACAACAAAAACACAGCAGAAGAAAAATACCAATACTTCAACTTGTTATCAGATGTCGTTGAACAGATTTCAGATCAAAATGATCTATTTGTAATGGGAGATCTCAACGGTCAATGGTAGGGTAGAGATAAACACTATGGGAAAACCAGATAGGCCCATTTACAGATAACAGCAGAGATAACACATTTCTGTTTTTTTGGACTGCATTCTACTAGAAATTAATGAAACTGTCCTACTACAAGAGAGTTCTGATGTGATTTTAAGAACAAACACAGCAGCCAACATAAAGAAAATATAGGGATGAATCAATAAATCTATAAAGAGCTATTATACTGAATCATGATTAAATGAGCACATATTCCATGCATCATATTCCATAACAGAGACAGAGGGCAACAATGTGAGAAAATATTAGACAGCGTGACAACCTGGTACGGCAGGGAAACAATAACGATCTTGATACATAATGCTGGAGATAGAGAACTGTGGAGAGCCATGACCACCTACGCCAGCCGGTATGGCACCTGATGATGATGATGATTCCATGCCTAGAAATGTTTGAATTCACTGAGAAGCAGGAATTCAATTTTGTGTATCCTAGTCAGTAGTAAAACTTCTCAAACTTATGTGGTCTGGCCATGTGATCAAACATGACTCCCTTTTCCAAAACTATCTTGCAGGGGACAGTTGAGGATGGATGAAGAAGAGGAGAACAGAAGAAAGTATCAATTGATCATATCAAAAATTGATCGTATTGAAGATTTTTTAAACAAGAAACTGATAACAGGGTGACATGTCTGGATTTTTTCATTGATGTTTCTAGAATGGCAGCACTAAAACTGAAGGGTTATGAGTTTATGTAATGTAAATTTAAATTTCTTTTATACCAAAGCTTAATTTTCTAAATGATTTGTAGGCAGATAAAAAGAGAGAAAAAAGTTTTAAGGAAACAACTACCTATGAGAATCTGCTAACTATGACATTGGAGCAAGTAGAAGAAATTCGTCTAGAGTGACAGTGAGGACACATAACAAAGGACTCATCGCATTTAAAAATTAAGAAAATTCTTATTTGTACATTTGTAAGATATTTTACTTCTTGCAGTATAACTATCAGTTAGTATTATCTTTCAGATATTCTCAAAAAGGCTCTGGGAAAAAGATCATCGAACAAAATGTCATCCACACAGAAAATAAACCTGGACAGTGATATAGCATTTAGTACTTGTCTGCCGTGTTCCCTGTACAGACATGCTATCAATACATTAACCCAGCTAAAGATGGATATACTTGGTGGTGAGTTGCATATGTGTGTGGCTATACTAGAGGTACTTTGTGTTAGCAATTACATATCAGGTACAGTACTTTCAGGTCAGTTTTGTTTAACAGGTCATTGTGATTTTTTATAAAATTTATGCCGATCCAAATTTGTGTGAAATTTTGTGAAGTCACTCACTGCCGGCTCGTATCTAGATATAAAATGACTACTGTAAGTTTATTAGAGATGTAGTAAATTTGTTACAGTCGTGAAGACAGATGCAAAGATGTGCACGCCACACAAAGCTCCTCCCATACAACCCTCCTGAATTAAAAATCTGCCGAAAACGGATGTGCAGGTCATTGGTGCAAATAAAACGGCAACACAACGCATTTCCATTTTCTGGACTACATCCTGCTGGAAATATAGATCCAGTGGGAGTTTGAGAATGAACGCTGAAGACAAAGAAGAATTAAATATATCGATCTACATCTGATGGGTAATTATATCCAAGGGAAATAATCAAGGAAAAAAGCGAACAGATTTTCCTGCCCCTGGTAAGTTGTTTCATTTTGCCGACTATGTAATAATATACACTTTTAGGTCAGTTATTCATTATCAATGCCTTGCTTCAACTTTTTTCTGCATGGTCCATTGGGAAAACTGTCTGATCCACTGGGAAAACTGTCTGATCCATTGGGAAAACTGTCTGGTCCATTAAGAAAACTGTCTGGTCCATTAAGAAAACTGTCTGGTCTATTGGGAAAACTGTCAGAGGTGCCTTCACCACAACCATGAGCAGTGTCACAGATATAAAAACTGTGACGGGTGCACAGTCATGACTGGCATCACAGGACTATTCTCATGTGTGTATACTTAGTGACTCAATGAACATGCTCCACAAGGTTAAAGCAGGTGTTTTGTGTGCATCAATTAGTACAGTTGATAGTGTAATCCCTGACCAGAAAGATAACATTTATATTTGTGCCTTGAAGTGAAAGAGTTGAGGGTAATTAGGGAGCCAATACACTGGCAAGATGGCCACAGTATAAAAAAATACATCAATGGATCAATCAGACATAGTCAATGCACTGAGAGACCTCATCCGCCCAGAACATTTTTGAAAATATGAGTTATGGTTGCTCCCAAGATTGCAGAAGGTTGGTATAAATATTGGAACATCTTATAAAGAGAAACATAATAAATATATGCAGAGACTGACAAATCATCTCTGGACTGGAACTATGAACAACTAAACTCTGATGGATTTATTGAGACCTGGTCTGGAACTATGAGCAACTAAACTCTGATGGATTTATTGAGACCTGGTCTGGAACTATTAGCAACTAAACTCTGATGGATTTATTGAGACCTGGTCTGGAACTATGAGCAACTAAACTCTGATGGATTTATTGAGACCTGGTCTGGAACTATGAGCAACTAAACTCTGATGGATTTATTGAGACCTGGTCTGGAGTACCTATAGACTTTTCTGGTGTGCTGTGATGATAATCTATAGTAATAACTCTTTTTCATTGTACATGGTATTCTCAATATTCTTTTGTATCATCTCATTTCCAAAGAAGAAATTCATCATTAAATAAATGGTACAATCACATATCTGGGGCCTACCATTGTTCACAGTTTTTAAAGTAATCTTCGCTGATCGTAATTTTTTAGCATTTTGTGATATCACTATGCCAGTTCATTCCTGGTTATAAAATGTCTACCGCAAGTATGCTGAGCTTGCCATCGACTGATAACAATGCACTACATGTGTTATACATGCGATGGAAAATGGTGACATGCTATATCATTAGCAAACTACGCTATGGGATGAATTCGATAAAAGTGCAACATTTGGAATGTCATCAGTCAGACCGAGTTCCTGTAGCTACCTTTTTTATAATTTTATTATTCTTACGCTTCAGGTGAATGGTAACTCATTCAAAGTCATACTGGAGAAATGATACTGGGGTCCCCTCCTGACCCCGGTTTGTTTCCAGCCATACAACCTTTCAAAAACACACATCGGTCTAATTAATGATACATACATTATGGTCTCATACATTATAAATAATTTCATAAATATTTACATAAACAAATAACTACCCGTCTCTGATCAAATAAACAAAATGGAAATTAATGCTATATTTCCTCGCACATATTTTGGATAATAGTTAGACCCGAGATATGTAAGGGTACCAAATAAACAAATATACTTACCTTATGTGAAGTGTGTACAAAGATTAATTGTTGTAAGCATTTGTTTAATTGGTAGCTTATTCTTTTCAGGACATAGCCATCAACCCAGCATTTTTTTGGCTGTAGTGATTTTCTCGGCAAGTTTCTATTAACAAACTTGTACTCTCTCAAGGTATGCATATAACATCAGCAACAACACACTTGTACACACATTTGTACACAGCACACAAAATATAAAATATTTACTACAAGTCTATTAACAAGCCACATATTTTTTTGTATCAAGGGTTGGCTTATACTGATATACTTTTGCCAATCTTGTGGAGGTTTCTCTGTGATCTGGGTCCTCACTGTGGCCTGAAGATCTTTATTGAGCTGCTCACACAGGCCCCTAATTCAATCATACACCCTGTCTTCAGCCTGTTGTCACTGTTTTGTGAAACAGCTTCTCACATGATCACGTAAGTAAACAACTTTTCTTATAGTAAAAATAACTTTGTTCACACTAAACATAAAATTTGCCCATAGCAAACATAATTTTTCCTATATTAAACATAACTGATATATCACACATAATTTTGACTATATTAAACATAACTGATATATCACACATAATTTTGACTATATTAAACATAACTGATATATCACACATAATTTTGACTATTAAACATAACTGATATATCACACATAATTTTGACTATATTAAACATAACTGATATATCACACATAATTTTGACTATATTAAACATAACTGATATATCACACATAATTTTGACTATAATAGACATAGCTTTTTTGCCATGGGCAAACATATCTTTACCCCTAACAAACATAACATTGCCTATAGCAAGCATAAATTTGCCTTTCGCAATCATAGCTGTCTATAGAAAATATAACTTTGCCAATAATAAATGTAACTTTGCCCATAACAAGCATAACTTTGTCAATAGTAAATGTAACTTTGCCTATAACAGGCATAACTTTGCCAATAGTAAATGTAACTTTGCCTATAACAGGCATAACTTTGCCAATAGGCGTGCAACCTCGAAGCTTTGGTGATTTACTAAGAAGTTTCAATTACTACAATGACCATATATTTGTACATCTTACAGCAGTAAAATACATATTTAACTCTTAGTACACCAGGGACAAAAGTAGCAAATAGGGAAAAAATGATAAATAGGTTGTCGTTTGGTACGAGTTAAGGCAATATACAGGGCTGTATTACATCATCTGCAAAAGGAAATTGTGTCTAAAAATTATCACGTCTTCATTTATTAAACGACCCATATATAAGCTGACCCAATGACTTTATTGAAACAAATTAAACTAGTCATAACTTTGTGTATTATTCTAGATGAAAAAATGGAACATTCTCTCTGAAACATGGCTTATTGACAAGCAGAAAAACAAAACTGTTCTACGCCATTTTGGTTCAACACACATTAATTGAAACAATTGGTTTTTCAAGACAAAACATGCTTGTTTTACAGAAATAGAAAGTGGAAGTATTCTCATGTGTAGCAGTAAAAAATTGGGCGAATATAAAACCTGTTTTAGCAATATAAATATGATTGAGGAAAACCGGAACCAATGTAATGGTTATTGGTCCTATAGAGCTTCTTTCTATTGCAGATATATCAGTGATAGGTCCTGAAAGAGTTAATAATTGCTTTACATCATTAAAACAGAGCTGCGGATTTACCTTGTAATTAACCCACTTGTTCTGGTTTAATATTATCATGCCTCATATGATTTCATTTTTTAGAACTCTAGATGAAATTGAGATGCTAGAACAGGAGAAAGTGTTCAAAGTGACTGACTATGTCAAAATGGGAGAGTTCCTTAACCTGTTTGTTTTCAAGGTTATATGGGGTGGATTGATCAGTAAGTAGAATAGTATATGTTTGTTTTATTTTCATTATTAATGTATATTTTCAATCCAGTATGATTTTTCTAGAAATATTTAGCACTGGTATTCATGTCAGATGCCAATTAATGTTGGATAACTATTGTAGTCATTCTTGTACTGTTGGACAAATATTTTAGTTGTTCTTGTACTGTTGAAAAAATATTTTAGTTCTTCTTGTGCTGTTGGATAAATATTTTAGTCGTTCTTGTACTGTTGGATAAATATTTTAGTCGTTCGTATACCGTTGAACTAATATTTTGGTGGGTCGCGTATGGTTGGATAAATATTTTGATTGTTGGTGTACTGTTGGATAAATATTTTGATTGTTGGTGTACTGTTGGATAAATATTTTGATTTTTTGTGTACTGTTGGATAAATATTTTGATTGTTTGTGTACTGTTGGATAAATATTTTGATTGTTTGTGCACTGTTGGATAAATATTTTGTTCAACTCATTAATTATTTGTTGTTTCAGTTTTATTGTTTAAGTGAATTTAATTTTTCAATTTTTGTTATTTATTTAGGTCTTGACCAAGCACTGTATTGTGATGTATTCACTTCATCGATGACCCTGCTCATGATTCTGCATGAAAGAGACAGTAGGAGGAGCTTTACACCTGCAAACCATTGGTTGATCAGGTGAGTTGTATGACCTTGTTCTATTTTTATGCATACTTTGTTATCTGATTGTAAAGAGTTTAGAAACCTTACAGTGTGTTTGTTATCAGGGAAAGGGAGCAAAGAATAGCAACACTGTAACTTGCCATGCATGTTGTAAGCAGTGAGTAAGGAGATTAAGGGGGAGAGTTGGCTGTCACACCACATGTGACGCACGAACTATGCTGAAGTTGAATGTTACAAATCAAAAGGAAAGGGCATCACAATCAAGCTAAAAACCATGACAAAACTCATTTTGTTCTCCTGATTACATCATGCTAATCAACAGGAGTTTGAGAACAAATGAAGAAGACACTAGAGTAAGTACAAAGCAATCAGATAGACAATGGTACCATATGCCTATGCTTGTTTAACGTTGAAGTTAAATAAGACGTAAGATGTGTAAATATATCGGATAAAGAGACTTTTTCAAACGGCTTAACTAATGATGTCACTATTGTCAGAAAGAAACACTAATTAACTTTTACTATGCCAAATATAAATTACATAACTTTCCCCATGCATGCCAGATTGTGTTTTGACAATTATATAATGGTCATGTGACGTATTCCTTCTAGAACGTTGTCTTCCCAATGAACTCTCTGAACCTCTCTCTGTCTTGGGCAATGTGGCTTGCATTTTCTAGTGATGTATTCATGTTATCCTTAATGTCGTCAGTCCATTGTGTTCTTGGTCTGCCCTTTCTCCTATCCCAGGTACTCTTCCCTCCATTATTTGTCTTTCTAAACAGTTGTGTCTTTAATCCATTGGAAATTTCTAGGCACAATATTCCGTAGGTTGCCATTACTTTCGGGAAGGAACAACCGTTAATCGAGCACCGTAAGAACACATTCATTCTAGTCGACCATTGTATAATACAGATGAAAAAATGCATTATTCAAATGTTTTTTAAAACTGACTGGCTCATGTGCTCTTGTTTGATCAGTATAATGAAGAGATACCTAAACCTTTCACATTTCTACTATTTCATAACCAAACTGACGTGCTCATAATATCGCCTGTGAAAAAAAAAGACCACTTATATATCGCTAATCTTGTTGATCCAATCTTAGGGTAGATCTAAGAATTTCTTCGAAAAACTTCACACACAACATCAGTTCTATTCAGCGCTCGGCAGACCATGTAAAAGATGTATCACAGAAATCAAAGAAGGCACAAGAACAAGCTTACAAACAACACACATGAAGGCCATCTCCAGAGAACTCTTCTACCCCTGAAGCCGCAAGTGATATAGCGTATAGATAGATAGATTGGTTCAAGGTTGCTGCTTTCTGAATTTTTTTATTGTTTAATGTTTCTTTTAGTTGAGAGCTTCACAAACAAGCAACATTTATTTCCTTCTATTTGTAATTAGCTATTATAGAGTATACGGAGGAGTCAGTGCATTGTAAGCTTTGTGTCCAATTTATGTTTTTAGCATTAACATTTGTTGAAAACATACATCACAAGATTTTAGGTCAATAGGTGAGAAATTGGTTGAATCTTTACTGAAAGGTGTATGTCAATATGTGAGAAATTGGTTGAATCTTTACTGAAAGGTGTATGTCAATAGGTGAGAAATTGGTTGAATCTTTACTGAAAGGTGTATGTCAATAGGTGAGAAATTGGTTGAATCTTTACTGAAAGGTGTATGTCAATAGGTGAGAAATTGGTCAAATCTTTACTGAAAGGTGTGGAGCATATAGTATGACAACCTCCAGTATGAGGATGAATATTAAGGCAGTTATGCCGACTTCAAAGGGTTCTCCGATAAAGTGGCAATAAAAGATTTTTTCCACGCTCATCCACATCGCTGAAACCGCTGGAGTACTCTGTTTTAATGTTCCCAATGTGGACCTATATGAACCTGATGTTTTTGATTGTGCATATTTCCTAATGCTATACAGTTTTTCTTGTCTCTTGTGTTTTTACTCTGACATCAGTGTCTGTTCCTTCCTCTCTGTCTATGTGGCTACCAAGTTATACATCTGTTCCTTCATCTCGGTCTATGTGGCTATCAAGTTATACATCTGTTCCTTCCTCTCTGTCTATGTGGCTATCAAGTTATACATCTGTTCCTTCCTCTCTGTCTATGTGGCTACCAAGTTATACATCTGTTCCTTCCTCTCTGTCTATGTGGCTATCAAGTTATACATCTGTTCCTTCCTCTCTGTCTATGTGGCTATCAAGTTATACATCTGTTCCTTCCTCTCTGTCTATGTGGCTACCAAGTTATACATCTGTTCCTTCATCTCGGTCTATGTGGCTACCAAGTTATTCATCTGTTCCTTCATCTCGGTCTATGTGGCTACCAAGTTATTCATCTGTTCCTTCATCTCGGTCTATGTGGCTACCAAGTTATACATCTGTTCCTTCCTCTCTGTCTATGTGGCTATCAAGTTATACATCTGTTCCTTCCTCTCTGTCTATGTGGCTACCAAGTTATACATCTGTTCCTTCCTCTCTGTCTATGTGGCTATCAAGTTATACATCTGTTCCTTCCTCTCTGTCTATGTGGCTACCAAGTTATACATCTGTTCCTTCCTCTCTGTCTATGTGGCTATCAAGTTATACATCTGTTCCTTCCTCTCTGTCTATGTGGCTATCAAGTTATACATCTGTTCCTTCCTCTCTGTCTATGTTGCTACCAAGTTATACATCTGTTCCTTCATCTCTGTCTATGTGGCTACCAAGTTATACATCTGTTCCTTCATCTCGGTCTATGTGGCTACCAAGTTATACATCTGTTCCTTCCTCTCTGTCTGTGTGGCTACCAAGTTATACATCTGTTCCTTCATCTCGGTCTATGTGGCTACCAAGTTATACATCTGTTCCTTCCTCTCTGTCTGTGTGGCTACCAAGTTATTCATCTGTTCCTTCATCTCTGTCTATGTGGCTACCAAGTTATACATCTGTTCCTTCCTCTCTGTCTGTGTGGCTACCAAGTTATACATCTGTTCCTTCCTCTCGGTCTATGTGGCTAGCAAGTTATACATCTGTTCCTTTATCTCTGTCTGTGTGGCTACCAAGTTATGCATAGAAACATGTAGCAAGAACATTTCATGTGCACAGATTATCTGACAAAATAATTTAATGTTTCAGAGAAGTCAGGCCAAGCCACTTCATGGCTGAGCTGGAAAAGCAGAAGAAGACAGCTATGTTTCTCATGCAGAGAGTTCCCCATATCATTCCATTTAATGAAGTGAGTTGCAACTTGTACAATTGTTATTTTGTCAGTTTGGAAATAATATATTACATTCTTGAAGTGACCTATTCTTGATTCTTGATTAGAAACTTGCTTCACAGCACGCGGGACACTCCCCATAAGTGCTCCGCCCTCCGCTCCAGCAAGCCATCCCAGTGTATGTAGACTCATAGTTCCGGTCAGGTGTTGATTGTGTGATTTTCAGGACTTTCCAAAAAATTTACTTTTTCTCCCCTCACCTCTGAATACTCCCATTTCTAACATTCTCTGTATGTGTACGTTCTCAACCTCATTGACATCATCTGCATCTTGAAATGAATTTATTACTGCCTTTATTAAATCTGCTTTATCTCTTCTCAGCAATGTGCCATCTATCGCCGCATTGCCTGCCAGTAAGTCGGCTCTCTCGTTTCCTCTGACCCCAGCATGACCAGGGCAGAATATCCATGTAATGCTTTGGACAACTGAGTTGTTCAATAAGTCCCACCATTCTTTTCTTGGCATGAACTTTTCTATCTTGCGCAACATGCTTTGAGAGTCTGTGAGTATTACCGTGTGTGTTGATGTATCAGTTATCAACCAATTACGAGCTGCTGTAACTCCCTCTATCTCCATCCTCATGCTCGATGTGACAGTAGAATATGCTGAAGATTTCTCAACCAACTTCACGCCATTTCTGTAGGCAACAAAACCCCAACCGCTTTTATTTGTGTTTCTGCTAACAAATCCATCTGTGTATATAATTATGTCTTGTGGTTTCGAGTGTAGTTGGGCGAGTTCTTGCACTGTATCCTGAGCCCTGACTGCCGTCCATTTTCGACACGCTTTATCTAGTTGTATTATTACTTTAGTCAGTGATTTCTTCTCAGTGTCTACCTCCACCCATTCACTGCCCTTTCCTATTTCTTCCAATTCACATACTATTCGCAGTGTGTCTTCAGCCTCTGCCATCCATGATCTGCCACGCTTAATACGTTTTCCCTTTTACTCATCTAGACGAAGAACAAGACAAGTGACCTATTGCAATATAAGACCTGTGTGCTCAATGGAAACAGCCTTCTAAAGTGAATCATTTGACTTTGTCCTGTGATTTTCATAGGCTGTTGACACAAAGAATACACACAGTAACCAATGAAAATCACAGGAAAAGTTACAGGAGTCACTTTAGAAGGCAGTTTTTCAATGAGCATCATGTCTTATAATGAGGAGTAGTTACGATTGAGGTGGACCATTCTTCTATAATTTTTCTATAAACCCATAACCCGACATGTTTGTAGGGTAGGGGTACCACATTGTATGCATCAACACACAGAGTCCTCCAGCGATTTCTATCTTCAACGATCAGGACAGGTGAGAAAAAATCTTGTCTTGTTCAGTACAGGATGTTGTCTGTCCATACTTTTATTTGTTCTCATCATCTTTTCCACCTTCGATCATTCCCTGTAGTATTGTTTTTGACAAGGAATCATGTTGGCTTACATGTCCAAACCATGCAAGTTTTCGCATTCTGTTATTGAAAGTAATGGTTCTTGTGAACCTGTATACATCTCTATTTTATTTCTTACATACACAGTTGTCTTATGCTCTCTATAAGAGGTTCATAGTATTCATCTGTAATATTTGTATTTTGAAGGCTTGAAATCATCTCTCCATGTCCGCATTGAGTGTTCATTTCTCACAACCATATATAATGTGTGCCATCATCACTGATAAAGATCTGTGCTGATGACTGTTTGGTACTGGTATTGGAACAGGAACATCCAGAGTATCATATGGATGTACTACATGGATTTATGTCTAAACATGGAAATACTTGCAATACTTGTGGTATGGAAATAACTTATAGAGCAAAGTAAAATAACGGCAAATAGAGATGGCAGCACAACTCCTGTTAACTTCTGGGTGAGTGGACAGAAACTAGAGGAAGTTGATAACTTTAAATACTTAGAATTTTTATACTTAGGAAGATGGATATGTCGGACCATTGGCGCAAATAAAATGGTGACACAACAAATTTCCATTTCCTGGACTACATCCTGCTGAATATCTAGTGGGATCATGGTTCTGCTATAAGAGAGATCCAGTGGGAGTTTGAGAATTTGTTCTGCTACAAGAGAGATCCAGTGGGAGTTTGAGAATGTGTCCTGCTACAAGAGAGATCCAGTGGTAGTTTAAGAATGTTGTCCTGCTACAAGAGAGATCCAGTGGGAGTTTGAGAATGTGTCCTGCTACAAGAGAGATCCAGTGGGAGTTTGAGAATGTGTCCTGCTACAAGAGAGATCCAGTGGGAGTTTGAGAACATTGTCCTGCTACAAGAGAGATCCAGCGGGAGTTTGAGAACATTGTCCTGCTACAAGAGAGATCCAGCGGGAGTTTGAGAATGTGTCCTGCTACAAGAGAGATCCAGTGGGAGTTTGAGAATGTGTCCTGCTACAAGAGAGATCCAGTGGGAGTTTGAGAATGTGTCCTGCTACAAGAGAGATCCAGTGGGAGTTTGAGAATGTGTCCTGCTACAAGAGAGATCCAGTGGGAGTTTGAGAATGTTGTCCTGCTACAAGAGAGATCCAGCGGGAGTTTGAGAACATTGTCCTGCTACAAGAGAGATCCAGTGGGAGTTTGAGAATGTGTCCTGCTACAAGAGAGATCCAGTGGGAGTTTGAGAATGTTGTCCTGCTACAAGAGAGATCCAGTGGGAGTTTGAGAACATTGTCCTGCTACAAGAGAGATCCAGTGGGAGTTTGAGAATGTGTCCTGCTATAAGAGAGATCCAGTGGGAGTTTGAGAATGTGTCCTGCTACAAGAGAGATCCAGTGGGAGTTTGAGAACATTGTCCTGCTACAAGAGAGATCCAGTGGGAGTTTGAGAATGTGTCCTGCTACAAGAGAGATCCAGTGGGAGTTTGAGAATGTGTCCTGCTACAAGAGAGATCCAGTGGGAGTTTGAGAATGTGTCCTGCTACAAGAGAGATCCAGTGGGAGTTTGAGAATGTGTCCTGCTACAAGAGAGATCCAGTGGGAGTTTGAGAATGAACACTGAAGAAAAAGAAAGAAAATCAGAATCATAGATAAAGAATAGATGCCATTAAGTCCAAGTGTTTAAGTGTCTTTGAATGAATTGTAAAACTATCATAGACTTTATCTGTGTGACTCGATGTATAGATATTACTAGTGTTAGAAGTCACTGTTGTCTTAAAATTATAACGGACTCTTTTTTCTTCTGCATTTGTTCTCAAGCTCCTGCAGATTGGGAAGATGTAGTCCTAAGAACAGTATGCATTGCATCATGGTTTACAGCTTTGCTGTGATATCTGTGCCTTGTGATCTGACACATCTGACTTTAGCATGGCTTCTGGATCACTTGGATGACCCTCTATGGGAAAGTACAGCCAACTACACCTCGTAATCTTCTTAATCACCTCTTATGACATGCAAGTCACAGTGCTGCTTTTCTTTGCTCCACTTTCGGACCTTGACAAAACATGGGCGTGCAAGTTGTCAATCGTTAATGTAAAATGCTCACTCACTACCCCAACCACAGCATTGGACCCTTACTTAGTTGTGTTAAGTTTATAGGATATTTCTAGGAGTCAGAAGGTGGCAAGCAAGACTTGAACCTAATTCATCCAACTTACATCTCCACCATACAATTTAACACAGAACATTTACTGACTCATTCAGTGTTTAGCTACTACATTGCTTTTCTTTATAAAGATATATTATTTAACACATTGATTCTCTCTGTAGTTGTATTATTGTAAATCAATCCATCAAGTGGCATGCCGAATGGCGTAGACGATATGCTTCTCCACGACTCTCTGTCTGTCGTGTTGTCAATAAGCTCGGTTGGTGAACTTCTACTGTGCCACAGTACAAGTTCATCTAGCAACTTTTCTCTTTGTCGTCCCCTATCTATTCTCCCCATGAGAATTATTGTAAAGTTTTCCCTGTAATAATTTTCTCACACACTCCATTCATAGATTTTTTTGGGCACTACTCTGTGATTGAAAATTCCATTAAATTGTAAAATGACCAACACATTTGATAGATTCTGTCTGACTTATTTCCATATTTTAAAAATATTAAAATTAATTTTTCTTTCTGTTATGTTTTAATAACATATAGATTAATTAAATATACATTTTTATCACAGAGAAGAAGAAGAAACATGTCAAAATATGTTTCACAATTTCTTATTTGTCCTTAGCGTGTGATAATTTTTAGGAAAAATGTAATGAAAGAAAAGGAAACCTTAGGACTGACAGAATCTGCATGTGCCTCTCCACAATCTACTCTAATAACTGTACACCGGAGCCGAATTGTAGAGGTAAGCAAATCTTTTTAGAAAGCAAATCTTGAGTGTTTTAGAATAAACGATGAAAAACAATTTATATATTTTGTTTTACCTTCTTTCATTCTGATGTGTTGACTTGCTGTAGAAGAAAGTAATGGTTAACCTCAGTTTTTTTACATTTCCACAGAGTGTGCTCTGTAAAGAAAGTAATGGTTCACCGTTTTTTTTTTTTACATTTCCAAAGAGTGTGCTCTGTAAAGGTGTTGGTGAGAACTATATAAAAATAACAATGAACAAGGGAGACATTTTGAAGTCACTATGTACGCATCTTTTGGATGTGGATACTATTGTGAACTAGGCTTATTAACCTTTAGGGCCCTGAATTAAAATTAAGAAATATCCCCCTGGTCCTGAATTCTTTTTTGGAAAATTTGCGTTATTGATGGTGGGTGTTTTGAAAACGTGATAATTTTTTTGTTTTAAAAGATATGAAAATAATGTTTGAACATCTAAATAAAAGAGTGAATAGTGAATATAATCATGTTTTTGTTGTTGTTGTATTTGTGATATAACAGTTGTGAGCAAGTTGTGAAGTTGAAAATTCGGGAAAGAAATCGCAAAACGCCATTTTCATAATCGCAAATATATCTTCTTGGTGACCCTAATACATGAGCAATGTGTGGCAACATTGATAAAATACTCATAAATACCTATACTTATTGTATATGTATTGTTTTATATCCAAACTAATATAATATGAACTAAAATAACTAATAAAACGTGAAGAAATCGCATATAATGACCAGTCCGGTCAACACTAGGTCTATGCCGACATGCAACGTAATTATTGTCCATGCACACATGTGGCACCCCTGATACATATTATTTTGGTGTTTTTGAATGAATGCACACACATTCTTATCAAATAACAACATATTAAACACAAAGAACAACAATTAGAACATGTAGTCACGATCATTTACCCATGCCACACGGTACTCAATTTGATAGTAAAATACGGCAGAAAATGGCAAAAGTCACTCCCGAAAAGCATTGATATCATTAGCCGGCTTTCTATTTTTCTATACAACGCTAATGTGTAAAAAAATTTGACCTTTACTCTGTGACGTATTCCTAGCTTCGTTTGGCGGGCTTTATGTCATCGGTTCATTACTTCGTGAAGTTCCGAGCTCGGAAATCAGGCGATATCGTATGGTGCGTGGCCTCGCCCACTGTCACACGGGAGCATGTACTCTGGGTGCGTGTCCTCACCCATAGGGGCCTAAAGGTTAAGAGATTGAAGGAGTTTTAAATGACTCAGGGAGATAGCAGACAGGGATTATTAAGGGGTATGATGAGGAATTATACAATCAACAGGCTATCAGCATACATAACTCCTATGGGGATGTACGTCAGGTGGTTCAGAAAATCACAATGTAATTTGTATTTGTTTCTCATGTGCACCCTGACATTCACCATTAAGTCATTGATTTCTGAATTTAAAAAAAAATCTGTTTCTGAATACTTTTTGGCTCTAGTTTTCTGTCTGAAGATTTCAGCTTACAAATTCATGTGTAGTTTTTCTTACAAATTCATCTGTAGCTTTCATTGCATATTTATATAATTTGATATAGGATATATCATTTTGTAGATAAATGAATATTCTCTTTTATTGTATTAATAAAGATAATAAAAATTTTGACGGATAAGAATAGAGTTGTGAAAAATGTACTGGTAGTACTAATTTGACTAGAAAAAAATGTGGCTTTCCTGGAGGTTTATAGACATGGTAAAGAAATGTAATGTGCTTGTGGTGGGTAGTGTGTTAAATCTAAATCTAAATAATTCAGAGACAATCCTAAAATGGCCACATTCAAGATGAGATATGTACCAACATACGTGCAAGGTTATTTATGTAGTAGATAATGAATATATATCAAGTGATATGTTCTTTCCAGAACGTTGCCTTCGTCGTGGATACTCTAAACACCTGTCTGTTCTGGGCAAGCAGGCTTGCATTGGCCAGAGATGTGTTCATACATTCTTCGATGTCGTTGGTCCATCATCTTCTTTGTCTTCTCTCACCTGGCACTTTGCCCTCTAGAATCAGCATTTCGATACCATCATGTCTCTTTAAGTGTCCAAAATACTGTAGTTTCTTTCTTATGATTGTATTTAGAAGTCAGCCTTCCTTTAGTTTCATTAATTTCAAAACTTCAATGTTCTTCTTTTTCTCTGTCCTTGATATTCATAAGATCTGCCTGTAGCACTTCATTTCAAATGACTTTTTTCTTGTGAATATTATCTTGTTTAAAGTAAGATCGTGAATCAACTTTTTAAAGTCTTGTTTTAAATTAGTTTGTTAGTTTGTTCCTTTTGTGCCGAAGGCGGCACACAGGGCAGAGATTTTGATTTTTCATGTGCTGCGGTCCATTGCCCGCAGTTTTAGTTCTTGTATGGTCTTGCAGGCTGTTATTTCCCCTACTTAAAGTATGGTGTTTATTAGGATTGCTTTATGCCTTTCTCATTTTCTTTTACCCTCAGGTGTCCACATAAGGGCTTGTTGGTTTATTTTTGTTTTAAATTACTCCAGTTATAATGGAGCAAGGAAAAAAACCATGGCAGGAGGTATTAAACTCTCCATTAAACGTGTCTTCATGCTTGAAGTTATTCACAGAGGCAATATCCAAACTTGTATGGTTGATATCATTTGTTTTACTTAGCATGATATCCGGGTTAATTGTTTTGACATTCAAGACTGTGATCTTCTCATGATGATACCTCTCTCTAGAGATTAGGTAGATGATAAGGTAGATGACAAATTTGTCTAAATTGTTGGAGGCAGGCACAATGTACTACTTGCACAATCTTTGATAGATAATTGTATGGGATATTCATAATGTTTTCACAGATTCTGATTCTTGGCTACATTCACTATTTCAATGTCACATGTGCCCAGGTGGTTTTGTAAAACCTCCCCCTGTCAATTCTTTCCCAGATCACACTGCATTCATAGGAACAATGTGCTATGATATGCAGTACAATCTTTCTGGCTTTACGCAGTGCTATCCCCCATAGTGTCTTCTCACATGTAGGAAATCATGAAACTCCCTTTGGACTAGACTTTACTTGCTTGGACAGGGCTAGACTCAAACCACTAGTGGCATAATTAAGCCCCATCTCCATAATAGGGAGTTTGTCTTGATTGGGGTTTTATGATTCAGAAATGAGTTTTTGTCTCCTAGTTTTGTGATTTAGAAATGAGTTTTTGTCTCCTAGTTTTGTGATTCAGAAATGAGTTTTTGTCTCCTAGTTTTATGATTCAGAAATGAGTTTTTGTCTCCTAGTTTTGTGATTCAGAAATGAGTTTTTGTCTCCTAGTTTTATGATTCAGAAATGAGTCTAGAAAATACATGACTGTATTAATTTGTTGCAGGATGGCTATAGGCAGCTGGCACAACTTCCAGGCAGAGCCCTCAAGGGAGTGATTCGAGTCAAGTTTATCAATGAAATGGTAATAGATTTAGTCGTTAACATTACTTTTTTATCATAGTAAGATCAATGAGTCCACTGTATGGCATGGGGGTGTTGAGCACATCTTCAGCAGCTAAAGTACCATGTTTTATTTTCACCCCAGGCTTTTTTGCATTCAGATCATTCATAAAGACATACCAGCAGAGAAGGAGATGGAGTAATAACATCACGACCACCCTCCACAAACACGAACTCAGTACGACTGCGGCATACATCTGGACTTGAACAGAAACTTACAGCTCCCACCCCTACGCTTAATGGCAAATGTGGATGCTATCAACCAGCTTCCATCTGGGGATACACAATAGATTGTTATTACATTTCGATGGTCGCTGTAACGGTCTGATATGTTCATTGAAACTAGTGGATGTTGCCATGTAGATTTGCAAGAGATGTGATATATTCAGACTTAATAGTTATCCATAGACTTGGATGAGAGGATGTATGGAACACAATAGAAATGATATCAAGGAGCTGCATTAGAAATAAAGGTTGACATGGTAGTAATTAAATTTGTCGTGTAACATCCAGGAAGGTTTCTTCAAAACTTCTTCAAAAAGCAATGATTTTATTTCAGATGACCGAGCCACAATGTATAGATGCCTTGTGTCACTGTGTCTCGACATTTTGCTAGATGTGTTTTGGTACAGAGGTATCAGATATATTGCTTGTCTCTTTCCTGGCAGTTCTCATTTTATCTACAGCATCCACGAACACATTCCGTAAAATTGTTAGCCAGGAACACAGCATCAGCCGCTGTATTTCTGTTTCCAGGGTGCACCCTGAGGAGGTACTTCTAGGATTATGAGCAGTATAGCTTTTTTATAAATTTGTGCAATGCTGAGGTTTGCTTAGAGTCTTTTTTTATTACCCAGATAGCTCCAACTCAACAGTGTATACAATGATTTGAGAAGTCTTAGGGGGGTAAACAAATTGTGAAGTGCTAAGGGACTTCAAAAAAGAGGAAAGCCTCATTATATGTGCATGTTCTCTATTAGCGGTTTGTTGTTGCAAAGCATTAGGTCTCATAGGACACTAGTTAAACCTTCAGATCTTCCTTATCCACAAATAAAAAAATATAAAGTTACTGCATTGAAATTTTATTTTTGTGCTTTTCTTTCCAGGGTCTTGATGAAGCTGGTATTGATCAAGATGGTGTCTTTAAGGAATTCTTGGAGGAGACCATTGCTCGAGTATTTGATCCACACCTGAACTTGTTCAAAGTACATTTTTACTTTCATATATCTTCCATTCTAAGTTTGGACTATGTGTAGAATGCAGATCTGGTACAGTACAAGTAGATACCACCATATAATCGAGTCATTTCCCTTGTCTATGTTTGAACATTTCATTTAATAATTTAAATATTTATTTATTTTAGATTTTGGGTTAGGAAAATTGTGTTTTATATCAATCAATCAATCAAGTGCCATGCCGACTGGCGTAGGCGATCATGTTTCTCCACGACTCTCTGTCTCTTGTGTTGTCAATAAGCTCGGTTGGTGAGCTTCTACCGTGCCATGATACAAGCCCATCTAGTAACTTTTCTCTTTGTCGACCTCTATCTCTTCTCCCTTTGATCTTTCCAGTGGTTATTAAGTGTTCAAGCTGTGTTCTTCTCAGCACATGCCCTAGAAACCTTGACTGTCTGCCTCTAATGTTTGATATGATTGATCTTTTTACGCCAGCATCAATGAGAACCTCTGCATTAGTTTTCTTGGCTGTCCATGGTATTTTCATCATTCTTCTCAGAAACCACATTTCTGTAGCCTCCAATTCACTTTGAATTTTCTTGTTTATAGTCCATGCTTCACATCCATAAAAAAGAATTGGTTCGATATAACATCTCAGCACCCGAATTCGGGTCTGCATTGATAGACTTCCATTGCAAAAAATGGTTATCATTTTTTGGAATTTTGATTTGGCTTGTGCTGTTCGGCTCTTTATCTCACTTGAGCATCTACCTTCTGATGTTAACAGGGTGCCAAGATATTTCACTTTTTCAACTTGTGCCAATTTTGTGTTATTAATTATTATGTTGCATCTTGGTGGTGTATGTCTCTTTGATACAACCATTATTTCTGTTTTCTTCCTGTGTTTTACATAACTAACCCTAACCCCAACCCTAAATAAATAAATATTTCAATTATTAAATGATGAACATGAAATTTACAAACATAGACAAGGGAAATAATTAAACATGGTGGCGTCTCCTTGTACTGTACCAGATCTTATTGAAAAAATTAATCGCAAAAAAATCTGGAACAAAACTCCCAATTATTTTAAAGTTGGCACCTTCAATTTTGTTCCTGGACAGGCGGTGTAGAGAAATAAGAGAGCAGACAGACTTGTATTGTGACCACAGTGGCGGTTCATAGTCTAATTGACTATGCTGATATTTTCAATGCAGTCAATGAGTTTGACCAATCAGAAGACATAGGGTATATTTCTTCTTCCGTGACTATAGCTAGAATGCAGGACCAATTAAAAAAAAAAATCATCTGTCTTAATAGTACACGATACCAATGTTATTTTTTAAAATCAATTGTCTGAATAGAATAAAACTGTAATAGAATAGGACAGAAAAAAGCTGCTTTTCAGAAAATGAAATACAGTGAATTTTGCTACACAGTTAGCATGCCGAAATTGGATGTGCTAGGCCTACAAGGCGCAAACGGTGGCACAACGTAATCACGCTCCCGGCGGAAATCGCACGGATATCCGTGATGGTTACAATGGAGCGAACGAAAAACAAACAAACAAGCTACACAGAAAGTAGAAATTTGCTACTGATAGAGTGTTGTGGAGATGAATGACAATGATCACAGCATGGCACATAATGATGATGATGATGGTGATCTAGAAACTGAAATCTGTAGAGCCACTTAGCTTGATGTTCAGCAAGGAACAAGTAGAAGATTGCATGTATTGCTGAGTCTCTGTAGAGCCACTTAGCTCAATGTTCAGCAAGAAACAAGTAGAAGATTGCATGTATTGCTGAGTCTCTATAGAGGAGCATGGAATCCTAACACTGTAACCAGTCATTCATGTTGTAATATTTGATTAAGAAAGATTGAGTACTGGATTGAATAACCCATCTTGTCGATGCAAGTGGCATAAACATGTCATGCTGAACATATGAAAACTAAACTATAAAGCCACCAGATTTAATTCTGTTAACTAAACTGTACAGCCATCAGATTTCATTTTGTTACCAAAACTGTACAGCAATCAGATTTTGTTTTGTTACCTAAACTGTACAGCAATCAGATTTTGTTTTGTTACCTAAACTGTTAACAGTCAGGAAATTTGTTTATTGCAGAAGAAAAAAAAGACTTGGATAGTAAATGTTAGGAAACATTTCTATTACTAATAATACTTAATTGACACAATCAAGAATCTGTTAATACTTCCGGTTAATACTTCCGGTTAATGGCGGGAGGATAGCAGTTGCTATAGTGCTTGCCCAAATGGAAGTAAAGTTTGGTGTTTCAATGTTTTCTAAATGGAATATGTGATTTCTTTTCTGAATGGGATAAATTAGAACACAGTTTTAACCATTTGGAGACACTGCAAGGCATAAAGGGGTATAAAGCAAAAAGACAAGAAAGAAGAAGACTCTGTTCATGGAAAGGTCATAAAGACTTCCAGCTTTATAAAACCTATTAATATCTAACTTAATCTGCGTAAAAAGTTTTATTTCTTGCTCAGGTAACAAGTGAACAGAAATTATACCCATCGTCAACCTCACAAATACAAGAGAACCACTTAGCCTTATTCGAGTTTGTAGGAAAGATGCTGGCAAAGGCTGTTTATGAGGTGATGTTTTTAAATGTTGTAATATATTGAAATATATAAATAAAAAATAATATGTTAATACTATAATAAATATTGTACCATGCGACTTCTCTCATAGTTAGCAAGGAATCTTGTATTTATTTTCATATATATCCATTTGTTGATGATGGCAGACGTGACGCAGAAGTTAAAAAGAGAATAGAAATGGCTAAACGTACTTTCAATGACATGAGGAAAATAGGAACATCTAAACAAATTACAAACAAGTTAAAAATGAGAATTATAAAATGCTAAAATGCTGGATAGTTTCACATGTGGTTAGCACCTGTGTTAGCACCTGTGTTAGCACCTTTCTGTTTAATAATTTATAACTATTAGCAACAGATTGCCATTTTAGCAACACTACCTGCAATGTCATCTCCATGTTATAAAACAGAAATAATGATAATGAACAAACAATGGAAATGTCTTTTGATATCTGATTCATAGAGATCTATCTCATTTATTTATTTTTTCCCCTGATATTTTCTTGTTTAGGGAATCATCGTAGATGTGCCATTTGCCCCATTTTTCCTAACACACATTCTGGGCCACCTGCAGAGCTCTACTTACAGTTCTTTAGATGAATTACCTTCTCTTGATTTGGAACTGGCAAAATCACTATCATACATCAAGGTACTTTGGTCTGTTTGTTTGTTTGTTTGTTTGTTTGTTATAAGTTAATTTTATGACACAGGAATGAAAGATTGTTAGTCTGTAAAAACAACTGATAGCAAACAACTGCTATTTGCATACAACTTTTGAGCACTCATTGGACAAAGAACACATTGGAATTGCATCATCAATTTAGTTAGTTAGTTTGTTTTTTTTGTGGTGCAGGAGGCACATAGGGCAGAAGTTTTCATTCTCCATGTGTAGAGGTCCACTGCCTGCAGTTTTAGTTCTTGTTTGATCTTGCAGCCTATTATTTCCTCATCTTTAAGTATGGTGTTTTGTATGGTTGCTTTACGCCTTCCTTTTTAGAATGGATGAAAATGGACTTCCTAAACAGATCATCATGTGGAAGGGCAAAAAAAATTAGGTTTCCAATAGGAAACTAAGCATAATAATCAACAGGGAAAGCTCAATATTGGGCATAAGCAATAAACAATAACTACAGCTACTTTCAACACAGTGTTCAACATGGACAGACATGACTAGTGTCTTATGTGCCATCGTCGGCCTAAAAGGAACTAACTAATGGACAAGGAAGATAAATCATATAGCACAGGTGTTTAAAATATGTAAAAAAAAAAGGAAAATTAACCCATGTCATTTATTAATCCTGTTGTGGTGTGAGATGTTAGTGATCTCAAATTTCAGTGACTCTGCTATATGAGGGTGGTAGCCATCTTCCTCTCCTTCGCAGTCTTTATTTCTCAGATTAATCCGGTGCCCAATTAAGGATGGGTTGACCCGGAAGCCGCTACAATTTGAAAAAAATTTCCAACTCAACTGGGTAATGAACCCAGGACCACTTATATGTGAAGCGAGTTGCTGCCACAGCGCTACATGACAAAATATGACCCATGGTCCTTGTCTGGTCTACATCTACAAAGTTCTTTTCTGAACTGCCTGGCTAATTTAATATTACTATATACAGCCTGCTCTGTTAGATTTTTTAAATTAAAATCACTTGTGTATTAAATGGTATAGGTTTTTATCAAAACTGATTTCTTTGGATGCATTCATTTCCACTGTTTATTTCATTTTTGGGGATATGTTAAGTGACTTTAAATATGTTGGGAAGTTTTATAGAATTCAAATTTTAAAACATCAATTGTATTCTCCTCAGCATTATGATGGTGATGTCAGTGACCTGGAGCTGACATTTTCATGTGATGAAGATATTCTAGGGCGTATTGTTACCCATGAGCTCGTTCCAGGAGGGAAAGCCATCCAAGTCACTAATGAGAATAAGTAAAGATATTTTTTAAAATCAATTTCTTCTCCTTCAGCTTCCATTCTCAAACTCCCGCTGGATCTCTCCATCTATTCTATTTTGATAATTTATGGATAACATTACTTGAATTTATATTCCCACAAAGCATATGTATTTTGTATTGTCATTTGTCTTTATTCATTTGAGTATTCACATTATTCATATGTATATAAGGTAGGATTTGTGAGAGCAGTGGGATGTAATTTCAGCCATAATTTTGGAACACAAAGTTCTTCTTCAAACTCCCACTGGATCTCTCTTGTAGCAGGACAGTGATCCTACTAACTTTTTCAGTAGAATGTAATCCAACGAATGGAAGTGTGTTGCATCCCATTTTATTTAAGGCAATGGCACAACACATCCGTCTTCGGCGAAGGATACAAAGGTATAAGGGTTAAATTAGGGACACTGTTCTACTGTTGGGTTTGTTTGTGTATGTATGCATGTGCATTCATGTATATACATTGTATATATACGATAATTACCATATCTAAATTGAATATTTATAGGATAAGGTATGTACACCTGATGGCTCATTTCCGCATGTATCGACAAATTCGTGATCAGACACTGGCATTTGTTGGAGGATTCAAGTCTGTGGTGACCCCTGATTGGTTGAGCATGTTCTCCCCACCAGAGTTGCAAAAACTGATTTCAGGAGACAGCGATTCATTAGATATGGAAGATCTCAGGTACCATTTTAAATATAGTCTCTATAATCTTTGTTTTGCTAGCAGTGTTTCTGGATTTCTGTAACTTGTTGAACTGAAGTGATAGTCTTAATTTTTCTTATTGGTGATCCTTTTCTGTTACATTGCTATCAGGTTTTCTCTGCTGCTAGATTGCAGTCATTGAGACGTACGTCGCTATCAGAGATGTATATTGCTATCAGACTTTCTTTGCTGCTAGATTGCAGTCATTGAGACATACGTCACTATCAGAGATGTATATTGCTATCAGACTTCCTCTGCTGCTAGATTGCAGTCTTTGAGACATACGTCACTATCAGAGATGTATATTGCTATCAGACTTTCTCTGCTGCTAGATTGCAGTCAGTGAGATGTATATTGCTATCAGACTTCCTCTGCTGCTAGATTGCAGTCATTGAGACGTACATCGCTATCAGAGATGTATATTGCTATCAGACTTTCTCTACTGCTAGATTGCAGTCAGTGGGATGACGTACACTGGCCAATATAAAACTCTGCACTATCCATGAAGACTAAATATTTGCTGATAATTTTTTTAGATTAAAAAGTATACATTATGCCGTCAAATGTATTTTTCCTTGAAGAGCAAAATATAATACTGACCTGCCATGTATGTCATAAAAGGCAACTAAGAAAGTTTGGGGGTGGAGTTAGCTGTCCCATCCTATTGGCAAAACAATGCAAAGTCATCCTGAAGTCAATTGTGTCAGTCTGAAAGGTACAGATTTTGCAGCCAAGCTGTAAGCAGTGACACAAAACAGTCTGTTCTCCTGAGTACATCCTGCTAGTAGTTTGAGAAGAAGACACTGTATTATGATTATCTGTTTTAGCTATCAGTTTTTATTCTAGCTGATATTATGTGCTACTCTTGGCAAATGGCATACTGCTTTGCTGAGAGGGGCAGAATACGTCAAACCAAAGTACAATGAAGTCAATCCTCTATACCATTTGAACTCTTCGTTGGTTAATATTAATCTTTTACTGTATAGGAGATCCTGTACCAACTAACGGCCAACAACAATTCTCTTCTTCTTCAGTGTTCATTCTCAAACTCCTGCTGGATTTCTCTTGTAGCAGGACCATAATCCATTCTAGATTTCCAACAGGATGCAGTCCAGAGAATGGAAGTGTGTTGTGTTGCCATTTTATCAATGGCCAGACACATCCGTCTTTGGTGGCAACAACAATTCAATGTCTTCAGATATATTTTGACTGCAAGCTAACATCCAAAAAGTTTGTTATAATACAGAATATATAATGATAAGGAATCCGCTCAGTAACAGAGGGGTACAGAAGACATCTCTTTTGCAAAGTCGCAAGGTTAATTTTTTCCGCAGACAGCTGTGCATGCAAGGTGTTAAATAAGCAATGATAAACCACTGAGCATAAATTCTACAGCAGAATAAACAGCCACTTTCATAAACTAAGACACCGCCGAAGACGGATGTGTTGGGCCACTGGCGCAAATAAAACGGCAACACAACGCATTTCCATTCTCTGGACTACATTCAACTGGAAATCTTGTAGGATCATTGTCCTGTTACAAGAGAAATCCAGTGGGAGTTTGAGAATGAACGCTGAAGAAGAAATAAACTAAGACTGGTTCCATTTCCTCTGTGCTCATGTGAGTAGGTAGCACAGACTGCGAAACATATTCTGCAAGACTGCAGTACACTAAACCAATTATTGACAGAGAACTGACTTACAGAGACAGGCGTCCACAAAATCTATATGGGAGTCCTGATGATCTCTCAAATATAGCAAAATTTATCAAGAGGACTAGACTTGATGTGTAGACATTGTTAAACTAAGAATGAGAAGAAGAAGAAATGATAGATAGGTAGATAGATACTGCCAGAAAATCACTACAGCCTAAATAATTATGTGTTGGTGACTATATCCTGAATAAGAAACGCTACCAATTATTAAAATAATGTTAATGTCAAAGTAGCATTTTAAAGAAGTTTTAACGATAAATTTGTTACTTATTTCTTCAAGACGTCACACTCAGTACTACGGTGGCTACCATAACAACCACAGAGTCATCAATTGGTTGTGGGACATTGTAGCAAATGACCTCTCCACTGAGGAAAAGGGCTTGTTTCTAAAGGTGAGTTTACTATGTAGCCTCAATAGTTGTACGTTTTTACCATACAGTGGCATACGGCTATAAAACATGACTACATGAAACACACACACACACATATATATATATATATATTATGTATGTGATGTTATGTTTATGTAATGCAATGTAATGTATGTATGTATTTATGTATGTATAAGATGATGTTATAGAGTTAAATGCTTAGAAGTTGGTAACGACCTTGATGAAAGGACATGGCAGATGTGACCTTTACATATACTCTCAAAGAGAAGATATAGATGTTTGTTTGTTGTGCTAGTTGTGTTTTTGAAGTTGAAAATGTCCTTGATTGAACAACATACAAATGTTAAATTCTGTGTTTTGCTTGAGATGAGAAGTCACCCTCAGAGATACTAACATTGCTCAATAAAGCATATGGTGATATTGTAATGAAGAAATCACAAAGATATCCTCCGTCGTCAAGGAGATTTTTGAAGCTACCTTGTGTATAGTGAGTGTATGTTGATGCTCTACACAACTCCTCACTTTAATCAAAATCCCCAGTGCAAGTTATTTTCACATCCATGAACTGAATTTTCAAAAGTGTATGTAAAAATGGTCATCATCACTTGTGATGGACAAACACACACACACACAGATATATACATATATATATATATGTCATCATTAAATGCCATCTCCGCACTGAAGGTTGACTGCAACAAACCACCATCATCCCCTGTATCTTGCCTTGATGGTGCACTCTGCTAGACTGTAACCTTTCCACCTCGTGATGTTTCTCTCCCACTTGTAAGCACATCTCACAGCTGAAAAGTTGTGTACACTCCCTTTTAACTTGTAAATGGAAATAGATTGTATATTGTCTTTCTCCAGTTGAGTGATGATTTATATTCTTTTGTTATATGTTCTTATTGGTATTTGATTTGGCTTCATTCTTATAAGATAACCGAATTATTTTACTTGCTGTCTGTTGATACATTCAGTGCATGATATTATACCTAATCTTTTCCTAATTTCTTCATTTCTTTTTCTTATTTTATTTAGTTTAATAACCATTGCCGCCTTTCTTAGACACTTCATTTCACATGTGATGATATTTCTCTGCTGCGAGACTGTTAGAGACCATGTCTGACATTGGCAGCAAAGTGTTGGTATATCTATCTATTCGCTAAACCCTTTATTGCCTTTCAGCGTCAGGAGTAGTTCTCTGGAGAGCCCTCATGTGTGTTGTGTATATTTTGGAATGTGTTGCCTCTTTTATTTCGGTGGTCCATCATTTTCATGATCGGCATATAGATCTGCCTTCACTGTATTTGTGTAGCATAGCTTGCTGTGGTATGCTGTCTGATGGTAGTCTGCTGATGTGTGCAAACCATTTGATCTGCTGGCTTTTAATATATTCCAAGATTGGGGTGGTGCCTATTCTTTGTCTAATGTCCTCATTTCTGACTCTATCTCTTAGTGATAGTCCTAGGAATCTGCGTAAGCATGTCATTTCAGCTGTCATAAGTGTATGTTTGTCTATATTGGTATATCAATTATTGATTTATTGATATTAAACTACATCCAATGGACCACAAGAGATTACATTTACTTATTAGTGTAGAAAACTATACATTTTCTCTAAACACTGAAATAATTATTTCATCTTGTGCATTAAGAACTCACTCTAATGGTTTTTCCTGGACCCACAACCTCATTGTGTCCTTGACTTCATCATCCGTGGTGAAATTAAACACTCTGATATTGTCCGTTGTTGCCTTGGGGGACCTTTTTTACAGTTAACAGCAACCAAGTCTTCCATTATTAGTTTTCTATGATATTGTCACTTTATATGGCCAAAAAAAACCTCAGTTTGTTATAATGTTGTGTAGAGAAGTGAAACTTTCTTGTATACCGTTGTCTGTAGTTTTTCATACCCATATGCAATAATCTGATACTTTGTGAGGCTGTGAAGCTGATAAACCTTGAGTTGTGCGTAATGACTATAATGTGTTATTATGTTGTTTAGGAGTCAGCCCTCTTTATAATGTGTTATTATGTTGTTTAGGAGTCAGCCCTCTTTATAATGTGTTATTATGTTGTTTAGGAGTCAGCCCTCTTCCACATTTAAAAACTGTTTATTAATATTTTTTTGCTGTTTATGTTACTCAAAATATCTTTATGTAGCATCTCATTTCAAGGGAAGAAATTCTCTTTAATAGATTCAATTAAATGATCCTGAATTTAGAAAACTCAAAGGATGATCATAAAATAGTACACATATATTACATAGGAAGTTGGAAATACAAGGTAATGAAGTTGTGCTAATTGCTGGCAATAAATTGGAAAATACATAAATTAATATTTTACCCAAAATTCCTTTACCAAGAACACAACATAGCAAATTCTGAGTAAAGAATGGAACTTCCGATGATAACATTCCAGAGCTAAATGAGCACACAAGCCAAAAGTATCATATTATAGCACTCGCTTTGAAATGAGTACCTGATGCATGAGTTCGGGGAAAATAAGACAGCAAGGAAGGGAACTGGCCACTCCATGTAATAGTTGCTGCAACTTGGTAAACGAAGAGTCATCCCTGACTGTTGCTGCCATCGAACCTACCTTTACCATTCTATAATGATCTTTGCTGTATGAAACTCCAATAATTATGAGTGATTAACTCTTACTTCCTTATGTGCAATAGCAGTGGTGACTCCAAAGCTTTATATAAGCGTTTTATATTTTTACCCAGAAGACAAACTCTCAGCAAGGTGCAATGTTTTGCGAAGTTTTCTATACATGGGGGTGGGGGGAATTCTAGGGGTTTTGTTACTTTTCTACCATTATCCGAAAATTGCAGAGTTGCAGTCATTAACTCTGCTCCACTGCAAGCATCCAGCCATGTCAGATGTGTCCATAACAACCCAGCCCCTGAACATGGTCACTGGAATGGGTGATGCAGCCAGCTTTGTAGTCTTATACGACAAAGTGAGGCCATCAGACTTTCCGCATGTGGAATTTTGTAAAAATGGTATTAAATTCAAATATTTATTTAGACTACCCTTTTTATCATTTTACAGTTTGTTACCAGTTGCTCCAAGCCACCTCTGTTGGGATTTGCTCATATGGAGCCGCCATTTTCTATTCGATGTGTAGAAGTTAGTGATGATCAGGTATGATATGTTTTTAAAAAATCTTCTTCTTCTTCTCATTCACAGTTTGACATGTCTACACAGCAAGTCTAGTTTTCTTAATGTATGCTGCTGTATTTGAGAGCTCTTCAGTGCTCCCATACAGCTTTCTGTGAATATCTGTGAAACCAGTCTTAGTCTATTTAAGTGGCAGTTTATTCTCTTGTTTCTTGTCTTGATTGATTCGGAAAATAATAATCTGCTCAGCTCCATCAAGATATTGGTAGTTGTATTTTGAGTTGTCAACTTTCCTGATAGCTTTGATGAGAGTCCTCTTTTCTTGGCTGGTGATTTCTTGGTCTTTTTGTTCCTGTGTTGCTCCATCCTTTGTCAACCTATCTGCCTCCTCATTCTCCAGCTTGTTCCTGCCAATTTCTTCAGGATCGTAATTTTATTTCTTGCCTTTGCCTCAATGTGAGGCCTCCATGTCAGTCTCTTATCTAGTGTGGTACTCAAGTACACCAGCTCCTCTTCTGTTTGGATACTGACATTTCCAAGTTTTATCTTTTCTTCTTTGTCTTTATTTGAGAGCATGAAGAGTGTTATTAAAGACTTCATTATTGATCTTTACTATCCATTTCTCTACCATGCTGCTATGTTGTCTGCTGCCTTTTGTATTTTCTTGTTAGCAATCTTTAATTTAGTCAAATATTACCCAAATGATTATCTCAGCCATATGTTGCTGGTCAAAAAAAAAAGGAGTACATATTAACAACACTTTGACTTGCCATGCATATTGCAAGAGGTAATTAAGTAGGTTTAAGGTAGAGTTTGCTGTCACACCCTGTACATCAAAGTGCCCCAAAAGCCAGATGTGTCAGACTGAAAGACACATATATGGCAGTCAAACTGTAAACCATAACACAACACATTCCATTCTTTGAACTAGATCCTGCTAGCTAACATGATTGTCAGAATGAGCACAGAGGAAAAGTGAAGTGGAGTATATGTCAGGATAGTTCTGCTATAAAGTATGTGCGTAGTACTTAGATCTTAACAGATCAATATACGTGAAATATCATTCAAATGGAGAGCAGAGATTTTGCTATGGCTACGGAGGTTATGCCAGGGAACAAGGCTTTAACATATAAGGGAGATAATAAATGTAGCTTATATGTGTTTACTCTCAGTGACAATGAGCATCATCAGAATAATATAAACAGGCTTTCTTCATAAACAATGATTTGATAAAGAGGTCAAGGCTGCACAGAGTTACTTTCATGTTCGCAGGTAAATCCAGGAATAGGGTAATGAAGTTTTCCTAATCATTCAAGTCACACATAGTAACACACACAAATCAACGTTTTGACCACAAGACCTTTAGCAAGACAAAAATTGAGACATATAACAGAAAACAGACAGTAAGGATACGGATGTTCACATTGGGATGTGTAATATAGATTAGATAATATATATTTCATTTTCGTACATGCCCTATTGAAGTTTTGTGGGCTATGAGAGAGCAGACAATCTCGTGATAGAGGACACAGGCATGCAATATGTACACACAAATACACACATGAAATATGTACACACAAATACACACATGAAATATGTACACACAAATACACACATGAAATATGTACACACAAATACACAGGCATGAAATATGTACACACAAATACACAGGCATGAAATATGTACACACAAATACACAGGCATGAAATATGTACACACAAATACACACATGAAATATGTACACACAAATACACATTGTATGCATGTTGTAAAAGTTGACTAAAGAAAATTACACATGAAACTAGCCACATCATCATGAATACCATATGCTACAGAAACTACCAATATTAGATTATATATAACTGCGAAGTAAATCCTAAGTAAGCAAGTGTGTTGAGGTGCTCTTTGAATCATTAGATTGGCCCATTAGATTGAAGTGCTCATTGAATCATTAGATTGTGGTGCTCTTTGAATTATTAGATTTGCTCATTAGATTGTGGTGCTCTCTGAGTAATTATTTAGTAAAAGATTGAGCTACCAGGAATCAGTTTTGATGGACAGAATGTTTCTTCTTCAGCAATCAGTTTTCTATGCCCTGCAGTTTATACAGGTATGTGGGCTTTCTCCATGAATTTAGTTGTTGACATGAAGTCCTCGCGATTGCCCCACTTTCAGTTCTGTCTCTTGATTCAGATTTTAGTCATCATGTCACAAAAGAGTGGATTTGTCTGCAGGATGTGTTCTGAAATCTAGGGACCCTTTTGACATGGACATTACTCAGTGTGGACAACTTTTGTTTGGACAGGACATTGATTGTTGTGACTGGCTTCATTATCTTGGAGCATCCATTGATCATTGGCTATTCTACAGTTACTGTGTTGAGCAATTGATATATCACAGTAAACGACATTTTGCAGCATTTACATTTCACAGCATTTACATTTTTGGCAGTTATATATGTTGAGCAGTACCTTCTTTTTCTCTTTCATCATTTGGTTATGTCTATTCTTGACCATGAGTTAGGTGCCCTCAAACGTGCAATCTCAGTGTGAATATTTGGTTATGTCTATTCTTGACCATGAGTTAGGTGCCCTCAAACTTGCAATCTCAGTGTGAATATTTGGTTATGTATATTCTTGACCATGAGTTAGGTGCCCTCACACTTGCAATCTCAGTGTGAATATTTATTATGTATATTCTTGACCATGAGTTAGGTGCCCCCAAACTTGCAATCTCATTGTGAACATCTGGGATGTATATCTTCTTCTTCTTCAGCATTAATTCTCATACTCCTGCTGGATCTCTTGTAGCAGGACAATAGTACTATACAGACACCTGACAGGAAAGTATGCTTGGCAGGAAGCTGAAACTCATGACTCTAATTCTGCATGTCGTGAAAGGTAGGATAGCTGCAAGACTTCTAGAATTTACGCCTGCTGAGTAGGTGACATCTTTTCAAGGCACATCAATGAGAGTTAGTTTTCTAAGTATGAACTAAAACTCTGCAGAAACTACCCCATTGCACATAGAAAACAAGAGTTAACGGGAAGTATGAACTAAAACTCTGCAGAAACCACCCCATTGCACATAGAAAGCAAGAGTTAACAGGAAGTATGAACTAAAACTCTGCAGAAACTACCCCATTGCACATAGAAAGCAAGAGTTAACAGGAAGTATGAACTAAAACTCTGCAGAAACTACCCCATTGCACATAGAAAGCAAGAGTTAACAGGAAGTATGAACTAAAACTCTGCAGAAACTACCCCATTGCACATAGAAAGCAAGAGTTAACAGGAAGTATGAACTAAAACTCTGCAGAAACTACCCCATTGCACATAGAAAGCAAGAGTTAACAGGAAGTATGAACTAAAACTCTGCAGAAACTACCCCATTGCACATAGAAAGCAAGAGTTAACAGGAAGTATGAACTAAAACTCTGCAGAAACTACCCCATTGCACATAGAAAGCAAGAGTTAACAGGAAGTATGAACTAAAACTCTGCAGAAACTACCCCATTGCACATAGAAAGCAAGAGTTAACAGGAAGTATGAACTAAAACTCTGCAGAAACTACCCCATTGCACATAGAAAGCAAGAGTTAACAGGAAGTATGAACTAAAACTCTGCAGAAACTACCCCATTGCACATAGAAAGCAAGAGTTAACAGGAAGTATGAACTAAAACTCTGCAGAAACTACCCCATTGCACATAGAAAGCAAGAGTTAACAGGAAGTATGAACTAAAACTCTGCAGAAACTACCCCATTGCACATAGAAAGCAAGAGTTAACGCTCATAATTCCTGAGGATGATAACAGTTAAATTTATCATATTAATTTTCTCAGAATGAATGTGGTTTTTCAGGACACAGGTGATACAGTTGGCTCCTACCTAAAAGGCTTCTTCAACATAAAAAAGAAAGATGCCGGTGGAAGACTTCCGACCTCAAGTACATGTTTTAATCTTCTAAAGTTGCCAAACTATTCCAAGAAGTCTGTCCTGCGGGAGAAGCTTCGATATGCCATTCATTCACACTCTGGCTTTGAGATATCATAAACTTGGTACTCTGTTACATTAGCTCTTCTGCTCTGGTTTAATCTGTAGAACAAAATAAACAAGACGAACATACAAGTAACTAAGCTGATAGAAAATACCACTAAATTGTGACTGTGAATAAAGCTAGATTATAACATTGCTATCATCATCATCATGTGCTGTGCTGGCTGTCATAGACAACCAAAGGTTTCAGTATACGTCTATTCTTTGTGCAGTATGATACTTCCCTTGGGTGTCAAACATAAATCTATAATTCCCCCCTAACAAAACTATGCCTTTGAGACTGTCAACCTTGTTGTTAGAAAAGCTACGGGCTGTAAAGAGCTACCTGCTCACAGCTAAAGGGATTACTTTAGCATCATCATAATTTTTTTGTCCTATCAATCCTGAAGTTGACATTTTTTCTTTACCACGAGTTTCATTTGTCCAAAATTTTCACCTTTCTTGTCCAACATTCATTTTGCCAATTGTCAAAATATATTCCTAACCTCCTTTTTATGACAGTCAATAAAAGGTAATACTGCTTGAAATGGAATAACAATAGTACTTACATAGAATGGAGGTCCTTTTTATGATACACTTGAAACATAACGTCTTGATTAGTAACAAGCGACACAGCACTGGGGGCATTCCCATATATGCTCTGTGTGCCGTTCCATCAGCCATCTAAAAGTGTATAAGGTCAGTGTCCCAGTCAGTTGCTGATTACGCGTTCTTCTGGACTTTCCGGAGAGGGAGCACTTCCTTCCATCGCCTCTAGGCACTCCCATTTCTACCATTCTCTAAATATGTACATTGTCTTGTTCGACCTCCTCCTCATATTCTTGTAGGGTATCCATGGCTGCATCTCTAATCATCTCAATTCTGTCTCTTCATATCACTGTGCAATTCACCAAAGCTTTACCAGCCAACACATCGGCTCTTTCGTTTCCCCTGACCCCAGCATGACTTGGACAGTAGATCCATGTAATTCATTACAAATTATATTAAATCGTCGTTAGACCACATTAAGCAAGTGTATAATTTAAATTCACATTTGCTGACAGCACCATTGACAGCACTCAAGATAAAATGAGCAGTCGCCGGAGCAACAGAGTACTTACTCTGCGGTCGACATCTGTTCTGTCAGATATTGGCTCAGGTTCTCGTTGAATTAGAAAACGCCCATGCAGAGGAGGATCTTCTGAAACATAACTATCTCTTTCTAATGTCAATAAAAGATTTTTCTGTGTTGACTTGTCTCCGCACAGCAGCATTTATTGTTTTAACTTTCCTGGGTAGTCTCAGCATTATATCTGTACAATCATATCTTTGTGAGCTCCAGAAATATTGATATTTGCTTATTCATTGCTATTGATTCTCTGTAGATATCTATGAAGTGGTCACGCCATTTCTCTTGTTTTTCACAATGTTGTAGGTTGAAATTAGGCAGCGATGTCTGATTCATATGTGAATATATTTAGATCCATGGGGATTATTTCTTGAGCCTCTTGTATGTTGCCAGTGCCTGAAGGGGGGGGGGGCCAAAGAATAGCAACACTGTGACTTATGCATGTTGTAAGAGGGGATTACGATTTTCGAAGCAAGGTTGGATGTCATATCCTATAGATCAAAGTAACCCAAGAATCATGCTCAAATTGGATGTGTCAGGCTGAAAAGTGCAAATATTGCAGTCAAGCTATAAACTATGACACAATACTCTCCAGTCTCAGGATTAAAGGTAAATGTAGGTCCCATGACAGCAACCTGCCACTGAAGATGAAGGTAACTCAGGTAATTCTTCATGTATTCAGGAATACATATATCTTAATAACAGAAGTTTGAGAATTAACGCAGCAGTATAAAACATTGACAGATTTATTCATTTATTATTTGTGCACATTGTGCCCTCAGATCTGCACTTTAGTAAAAACTACAGTGGACTGGTTGATTGTTGGTCCAAATCCTAGGTTCAGTTGTTCCACTGTTTGGTTAGTATGTTCAGATTTTACAAATATGCATATACAAGAGTTTCTCCTAATTTACAATAGTGTTTCTCTCATAGATTTGCTAATTGGTTTCAGATTTACTTATTGCCAGTTATTAAAATTGATACTCAGATCAGGATGCCTTTTGTAGCTTATTGCTTTTGGAATGTTACTTGAAATGTTAAGTAATGAATTATGCTGAAGTATATGTGGCTGTATTTTGCTGGAGCTCAAAAGGGGAGCAAAGAATGTGAAACTATCACCTGCCATGCATGTTGTAAGAGATAATTAATGGGGTTTTTGGGGTGGAGTTGATTTCCTATGCCATAGAGGGTCAAAGTGATTTGAAGCCATGTTGGGGTCAGGTGTGTCAGGCCAAAATATTCCAATATTGCAGCCAAACTGTAAACCATAACACACCATATTTCATTATTTGGACTACATGCTGCTAATCTGCAGGAATTTTCTCTATGAATGCAGAATACAACCACATTTTGTTTTGTGACATATCTATTTCATGGAGACTGACAACCCTAGTCCTTAGAATTATTTAAAGGAAACAAAGTTGCAGATAGACCGGTCAAGGAAGGAGGGAGCCTGCCACAAGAAGACTACTTAGCTATGTATGACAAAGTGAAGACCATCATCAAAGGCAGCCTGCCACAAGAAGACTACTTAGCTATGTATGACAAAGTGAAGACCATCAACAAAGGCAGCTATAGCAGTAAGTTTAATGAAGACCCCCCCAAATATAATGCAGATTACAGGTATTACCAACTGTCCAGAAGAGATTAGGTTATCTTACTGAACTTCAAAACATGTCAAAACAAAATTATTTGAGGGCATGGCCAGTCTTAGTTTTTAACCTCTATTGGCTGAATTAAGCCCCATGTTCACGACATAGATCTGGCCTTGATGGAGAGACTATGTCATAGAACCCAGAGTTTTAATCTGAGTGAGAGATGATCTGGCCTTGATTCTTGATTAGGAACAAGCATCACAGCACTGGGAGCATTCCCATATATATATACCCTGCTTGCTGTTCCATCAGCCATCTAAAAGATTATAAGCTCAGTGTCCCAGTCAGTTACTGATTAGGCATTCTTCTGATCTTTCCGGAGAGGGAGCACTTCCTCCCATTACCTCTAGCCACTCCCATTACTCTGAATATGTACATTGTCTCGTTCGACCTCCTCCTCATCTTCTCATAGGGTATCCATGACTGCTCTAATCAATTCAATCGTGTCTCTTCTTACCTCGGTGCCATTCACCAAGGCTTTACCAGCCAACACATCGACACATCAATGGATCTGGACTTGATGAGGAGACTATGTCATAGAATCCAGAGTTCCATTCTGATAGATGATCAATGAAGAAGAAGAAGAAGAATTACTTGCTTTACTTTAAGAGCAAAGTTTATCATCAGTCCACACTGAACAACTTCATACGTGCTCCGATTCTTGTCTCAGTAGATCCATCAGAATGTATGAGTAGTTGCTGGCAGGTTTCAGTTATTTTTTTTTTGACTGGTCTTTTTGTGTAATTTCTATGCTGTTCCAAATTTTATTTCAATCTTCCACCATCTTGAGAGGGACCATGATTCACCTTCTGAGAATGCTCTGAACCAGTGTTTCCCAACGTGGGGCCCACCCCCACAGGAATGCAATTTTATTGTCCAAGGAGGCAATTCGAACAAATTGTAATTAGACTTCATTAAAAATTATGTATATGCTACATGGGGGGGGGGGGGAGAGGCATCATAATTTTTTTAATGACTTAGGTGGGGGCATACTTAAAAAAAGGTTGGGAAATACTGCTCTGAACAGACAGAATACCTCAATGCACTAACAATGTCATCATTGCTTATTGATTTGCTCTCCAGTCACTCTCCTCTCACATTATCTTCTATTGTAATTTTGTCTATTCCTACTTGTGCCTTAGAAGGCATGCAATCTCAAGGTGGCCAAAATAAAACATTTCAAGAACTTGTTAAAGATCTCACTGAAAGCAGACTTGAACATAAACCATTACATGTGGGAAGTGGGAAGATGCATGAAACATATCTACATAGTGCTGCAATGAAAAAAAAAATGGAGCAAAATTGTGTGAGAAAGGAAAAAATGCAACAGCGAAGACTAGCCAGAAAGTTAAGGCAGATGAAACACTATCAAAAATGATGATCCCATGCTCAAAATGTCCAAGGACTTTTGGGACCACCACAGGGCTTATTAACCACCTACAAACCCCTTGGCAAGGAGATAACTCTAACTGGATTTCATAAAGAAATGTAACAAATGATCATCATCACTTATGATGGACGAACAACAACAACATTTGTGCCTTGCAGCTCGAGAGTCTTGACTATTTGGTGGCATCTAAGACAACATTTTTGTGTTGAAAATTAATGACAATGTGATTGTAAATATGCTCCGAGAACACCAGTCGAGAGTAAAATTATTTGAGTAGTAAGTATTTAAGAAGAATATAATCTCAGACAACATAGAAATGAGAGAAACCACTGGATAGTGTTCAATCTGTATTCTTTGTTTTATTGTCTTTTTACCTTATGTAATTATGTACACTTATATATTTTTTACCTTATGTAATTATGTACACTTATATGTGTGTATACATTTGTTCAGACACTCCCGCTGGATTTATCTTGGAGTAAGACAATGTTCCTACTAGATTTCCAGCAAGAGGTAGTCCAGTAAACATATTTCTTTTGTGTCACTATTTTATTTGCACTAATGGCCCAACTCATCAGACTTTGGTGGATTAACATTTATATAACACTCATCACTTTCATTTTAATACATTTTTATTTTACTTTTCATTTCATTTGTTACTCATTTCACTTCACTACTTCTGCATTTCACTTCACTACTTCTGCATTTCACTTCACTATTTATGCATTTCACTTCACTACTTCTGCATTTCACTTCACTATTTATGCATTTCACTTAACTACTTCTGCATTTCACTTAACTACTTCTGCATTTCACTTAACTACTTCTGCATTTCACTTCACTACTTCTGTATTACATATTCTTGAACAGTTTATATCCCACATGTGGAAGATGTGAAGGAAAGACTGTTTGTGTCAACCGTGGCCAACCACTATTCAACAAGACACTCCTAGTAGATGAGACATGTCTATATAGTGAGTCTTTTCTTGTAGGGAATACCCCACAGCACTTCATCTGTACAATTACATTTTTACCCCCTCAAAGTAGAAGACTACTTTGCAAAGAATGGCACCTCTCTTAGAGTTGTTGTCTTCTATATATTTAATTTTATGCTAATTTTTGTTGTTGAATTTTTTCTCAAACTCCTATTGGATCTCTCTTGTAGCAGCATGATCCAGAAGTAGCTCTGAAAATCCACGGGTTCCAGCCGATGCATTACAGAAAATGTCCATTTCATTGTATTATCTATATTATAGAACTTGTACAAAAATAACCTCACATTGTTCACTTCCATTGTAATATGAGCCAGTAGGACCAAAAATTGTTTTTAAATCAATGGCTTTTTTTTAATTGACTGTTGCAGCCTATGACCATAGTAAACCCATTGGAAAACCATGCTTTGAAAATTGACAGATGATTTTATTGTTTCAGTGATTGAGAGCTTCTATGATCATGCTTTGAAACTTGACACAGGTAACAACATGGTGCCAGGCATGTTCATATTAGTTGCCATCAAATTATATTACCAGTTTGTAATGTCTACCGTGAATCTATATACTTGCACTTAAGTCTCAATATTTTGTTGTTTTATTGCATCTTGACTCAGACATTTGCACTATGGATATATGTACATATTTTTTGTTGACACATGTCATGCCATTATGCCTGAAATAAACAAAATTGTTTTGCAAAATAACTGCTACTATGTTATTGTCATGAATCTATAATTGTAACTTTGTTTTATTAAAATTTCGTTACTGCATGTTTTCATGTGAAGGAGTGCGGGGAGGCTTTTTATGGGCTGTGGAAATAAAGGCCGCTTTGCCATAGCAGATTTCGTGATATGTACAGGAAGGATTTTGATTGTACCTCCGAAAGAAACAAATCCTGTCCCAACCGTTGATTTAACCAGAGACGCCCAAGGGTCTGAGAGCTGCATTCTAACCACAAGGCAATACGTTCCACCTTTGTTTTATTATAAGACTGGAATTAGAACTGTTGTTTTCATGCGGTTATAATTAAAAAAAAAGAAAAGATTACTTCCGGTAATGGCGAGGAATAGCTATTGCTATCATGCTCGCTCAAATGGAAGGAAAGTTTAGTATTTCAGTGCTTTCTAAGTGGAATATGTGATTTCTTTTCCGAATCTGATAGATTAGAACACGTTTTAACCATTTGGAAACACTGAAACAACATTGTGACAGGTCTAGCAAACCGACAGTGCAGAACTAAAAAACGCTTGTAGGAAACATGGAGAGTTTTCAGAAGACGACATTCACAAAAACATATGAAACACACAAAAATCCAGAGAACTCTTCTACCCCTGACGCTGCAAGGCATAAAGGGGTATAAATTGAAATGAAAAGAAGAAGAAATATTTGCAAATGTTGATAACTGTTGATATGTGAGAACCCTGACAGTATTATGTGAATTAGAAAACACCGAACAGGAAATGAGGAGAATGGAGATAGCATCATCATCATCAAGTGACATATTCTTTCCAGAATGTAGTCTTTCCTATGGATCTCTTGAATTCTCGGCGGTCTTGAGCAAATTGCCCTGCATCTTCCAGTGACATGCGCAGCCATTCTTGAATGTCTTTTGTCCAACGGCATCTTGGTTGGCCTTTGCCCCTGTTGCCTTCTATCATCCCCTCCATTAACACTCTCTCCATGCCGTCGTGTCTCTTAATATGACCGAAAAAAGCTAGCTTTTTGGAGATAGCATCCTTGGATTATATGAGATGATATGGTTGGGAGCAGGTAGTTAAGAGTCATAAAAGATTTCACAAAAATATACTGTGAGGAGACGAACACAGAATTGGAGTAGGCATAATTTTGGACAAGAGAGCATGATCTGTAAAGGGCTTCAGGAATATATAAGTGTTCTACTATAGATCGTACATCAATATTTGAACACCGATATAGTCTATTATCTCCGTAATTACTGAGTGTATGTCCTTCATATTTTGTTTGTGTGGATTATTTCATAATCACGTTAATGATTTATGATTGTTGCTGAACGAATTTATTGCAGCAGTCGCTATGAATATTGTTTTTAAGATAGCAATACTTTTATATTATGTGGAAATGAAATTTTACAGTAATTGTTGGTATAGGCATATCGTTCATTTGTTGTTAATGGACAAAAATGATGTACTTCGAATGTACTATTTTTCTTTCGTTGTATTCAGATTATATGCAACGAGATATAAAGTTAACAGTTAAACGTTTATGAAATTGTAATATTATTTACATTCATATTAATTTAAAATAAATGTAAACATACATTGTATTTACCATAGTCATCATCATCTGCGTCCTAATATGAACATTGTAAGTACTAGTGGTGGCTTTCTGGAATCTTCGACCATGTAAAATGCTATGAATGGAAAAATATCATCATGGAAATACAAAGGATATACATAAACAAGTGAATTCACTTAAGTTCACAAGACTTGGTGCCTGAAGTTAAAGCAGGAGTTTATCTTAATGGGAGAAAGTGAAATCATGCACATGTGGGAAGAAAACATTAAGAAACTTTACAAAGGTAGTAGAAATTAAAGACATAGAGTACAACAAGGAAAACCCCTATATATTAACTGCAGAGCTGAAAGAAACTATACAACATTGAATTACAATACATTTTTTGGATCGGGGATGGGGGGAGCTAATAGTGCGTAGAGTTCGTCTGCCAGAAGATCTATGCATTCAGTGCGACTATACAATGTGTCTTTACCGATATTTCGTTTCGTTAAATAATGTAGAATTAGTTCTATTTAAGATTAAGATTTGTTTCATTAAAATGAGGCACTTTGTCTTGTACTGTACCTCATCAAAATATCTCTGATTATTCAGACCTCCAATCGATTCCTGGCATTTTGTCTATATTTTGCATAATAGAGTCTATCTTCTGTGTACCGGGAGAAATGATCTGGTGACATCCTTGTCTGATGTCCATTTCTATCATTTGGAATTATCCACATTACTGTCAACCATTATCGCAGCTGTTTGTTTCCTCCTTACTAACAAAATAGATCTTTTTTTAAATTTACATTGAGTTTTTCTAACATTTATATCATCTCTGAATGCTTAACCATATTAAATGACTTTAATCTATAAAGCAAAGTATATGTCAATTTGTACTTCTATTGCTCTCTCCATCAATGCTCGTACTATATAGTCTATGGGGCATTTCTTTTGCGCTTCTGACAACTTCAACATTGCTCTTCCGCAGAAAACTGTTCGTTTTCTGTTATATGTTTTAATTGTTCAATTGTTGTATTGATAAAGGCCTTTTGGTCGAAACGTCGACGTGTGTGTGTTGTTATGTTTGTTTCTAACTAGCAAAACTTTATTACCCTATTCCTGGATCTACCTGCTGGATTTCAGTTTTGCGCAGTAAGTAAATTTTATCGATCTTCTGCAGTTTCTGGTTTTAATTTTCCCTTATTCATCTCATGATTACATGAAGTAGAATCTTGATCATCTGGCTTATAAGACTGAATGTTGAGTGGTATCAGTGCATAGAGCAGACTGGATGTTGAGTGGTAACAGTGCGTAGAGCGCAGATATATTTATCCAGCAGTAACCATAACCGTGCATACATCAGAGTGAGTTCTGACATAGACCACCCACTACACAGTGAGCTCCCTCATGTGAAGGGAAGCAGGCTCAAGACGCCCGTGTGTTATTGGGCCGAAAGTGGAGCAAAGAATAGCAATACTGTTTACCTTCCATGCATGTCGTAAGAGGCGACTAAGGAGGTTATGGGATGACCCGTAGAGAGCACCTGACAAAGATTTAAAAAAGAGCAGTGAACCAACATAGAACCGGAACCATCAGCCGTTATACCCTGAGAGAGTTACTGAAGCGGAATCTGAATACATATGGACGTGTCTCTTGTGCGAAGAGGATAATCAACATACCTAATACCTAGCCATAGCGACTTTTTAAATTTCCGATTAAATTAGCCACTTTTGTAACAAGGTTTACGAGATTACAGTAACGTCACAAAAGCTGCAGTACTATACCAACGTTGGGTTGGAATTGCGCATAATATAAAAATTGGAATGTGGCCACTTCTTCTTGCACTGTACCACTGAATATACAGTACTGATTGAAGGGAGGAAACAAGTACTTCAATCCATGTTAGACATAGTAGTACATGCAAGTTAATCTTTCCTAAGAGGGAGCACTTTCTCCCATCACCTCTAGTTACTCCCATTTCTATCCTTCTCTGAATATGTACATTGTCACGTTCGATTTCCTCCTCGTCTTCTCGTAGGGTATCCATGACTGCTCTAATCAATTCAATCCTGTCTTCTTATTTCGGTGCCGTTCACCAAAGCTTTACCAGCAAAAACACATCGGCTCTTTCGTTTCCCCTGACCCCAGCATGACCAGGACAGTAAATCTATATAATGCTCTGCACATTGCCGAGAGCATTACATGTCCTCCCAGTGCTCCAATGAGATGTATCTATAGCAATTTGTGTCTTGCAAACGGTCATTAAGCAAAAGAAAAGAGAAACAAGCCAATTAGCATTTTCTCTCAGAAATTGAAACTTTTTCAACGATCATGTAACGGCAACAGAAAATGTTTGTTTTTTCTCTTTCATACCCTTTAACATATTGTTCGATCCCAAACATCGTTGCCCCAACAGGTAAACTTTGCCTTCAAGCAGTCCGATTGATGTGTTTGTTGTGTCCAGGCGGCTTAAATGGAGAAAGTTCATAATCAGATAAAGAGCAGGCCAGCACAAGCCAAATCAGCATTTCAGAAAATGAGAATTATTCTATGCAATGAGTAGATGCCCTATTCTCATTACATACGCGAATTCGAGTGCTTGGATGTTATGTTGAACATCCTTATGGATGGAAAGCATGGACGATAGACAAAAGCGCGTAAGGTGAGCTTGAGGCAACTGGGGTTTCGTTTTTTGAGAATTTAATGACCGTTTATCTTACAGACGATCATTAGGCAGAAGGACAAAGGGAAAACAATGTAATATTTACATGAGAAATGAAGCGTTTGAGAAAAGCTGCAAACATTTTGGACATTATTCACGATATTTTCTCTATTCTTCTGCATGTGCACATCTCACCCATCAATTCTGTTGTTTTCAAGTTGTTTGTTGGTTATCGTGTGTTAGAGCCATACAATAATATTGAGTGGATTTGTCACTTCACAATTCTCAATTTTAGTTTGTTAATGATTTGTTTGGATGTTGATAGTTTTTTCATGTCATTGAAATATATTTAGCTATTTATATTTGTATTTGATATGGTTGCGAAAGTTGACACATGACAAAGGTACTGAAGAAGAAATTGAATTCATTTGAAAATAAATGTCTTAGAAAACTTTTAAATATTGGTTGGGAAGTATTCCAGTCAAACATGCAAGTAAGAGAAAATTTCAAACAGCAAAATGTTTCTAAAACAAGAAGAAATCGATGGGCTTTTATCGGACACCATTTAAACGGTTTCGCATCATAATTAAAATAATTACATTAATAATGGCAAATACTCTATAAACGACGATAACGTCAAAGAACTGTAAGAAGTGCGAGTAATATCCCCATTGTTATTTCCACGAAAATAGAGTTGTCTGTATTGGACATTCTAGGTCTGATTTCGTCCGTAATCATTTATGATAAAGCGTCAGTTTTTACTAGTAAGAGACTAGGAACACAGATCAGCTATCGACTGAGACAATTACTGAGTGTATATGCCTCCACTTGATAAATGGCATTGAAGAAATTTGCAGCTGCTCGATTTTTGTGGAAATCCCATAAAGATAGATCCAGACTTAGACTACTTCCTACAACTGTTTGTACTTCGAATCAGGTTTTCAAAACAACACAGACTGCAGGCATAAAACAGGAGGAGCAAAATGCACGTGTAAATAATACAGAAAAAGAAAACACAAGGGTTTGGAAAAGTTTAACTGGGAATCATCAACACCCAGAGATTGATCTAACATTTGAGAATGCGAAAGAAGCATACACGAGTAAACGAACATCAGAGATTTTCAGAGCTCTCCTTGTGTTCAATTTATGCTCCGTGAAGTTCCTTGTGAATAACAATAAACAGGTAGGCAGGCTTATGTTTTTTAACATGATAGATAGATTATACTATAGTAAATAAATACATGCTTCATTTAGTTTCTCGTTTTCCCCCCTTCTAATTTGTAGTTTGTTTTTCTCTCTATTATTAAATATATTATAAGATATTAAAGTGTTGTTTATTTTAATTAATAAAATATAATAATGATCTGCATACTTGTTGGCCTAGGGATTATAATTAGTTTGTTCCTTCGCGGCACATAGGGCAGAGGTTTTGATTCTCCATGTGTTGCTGACCGCTGCTTGTCCTTTTTTTACTTTTAGTTCCTGTATGGACTTGCAACCTATTATTTCTCCTTCTTTAACCCTTTCGCCACTTCTGATTTCAACCACTGTTTACATTTTTAACTATCTGACGCCATGGATTTCCATGTAACGCCAACGAAATTAATGGCTGCCGTGACTTCACATCCTGACAATTACTGAGTTCAAATCTAGACACAGACGAACTTATGCATAATCTGTTTCTTTTTCAATTTACATATTTAAAAAAAAATTTGTACTGAGCGCTCAGTATTTCTGCGTGCTTACACGGAGTGAGGTGCGCACACACATTAGAAATATTATTTCTAATCCTAACCTTAATCTAAGTAGTTAACCTTAAGCTTGCCGAATCACACAACAAAGGTTAGGTAATACCTCGAAACTAGAACAAAGGTAACAGTGAAGACTTATACCGTAGTTGCGCCTTTTTTCTGTTGTACAACTTTGCTAATTTCCACACTCCACCATGATGTTTTATTTTATGTCTTTGGATTTCTCTAGTGCCATATATATTTTATCATTGCATTTTTGAAAATATCCCATTCTTTTTGGATGTTATCAGCTTATTTTGGTAGGCTTTGGAAAGTTTGAGTCATTTCCTTATATAGTTCATCACTTTTTGTTTCTTATAGATCTTTCAAGTTTATAACTTTTTAAATTTATAACTTTCAAGTTTATAACTTTTTCCTGCAATTGTCTTGTTTCTTTTCTTTGTGTTGTTCTTGTTTCTTTTCATTGAGTATAACAGGTCTGTGATCTGTATCAATATCTATGTTTAAGAAAGCTCTTGCATCAGTGATGTATCTCTTTTGCCTTTTTCTAACGATGACGACATCAATTTAGGATGATTGTAGAAAGTTGTCCCATTTATACCATGTTTGTATGGGACTCCGTCTGTGTTGGTAAAAATAATTTGTTATTAGCTGTCCATATTCTAGGCATATATTTATCAGTTGTTCCCCGTTATTGTTTCATTCTATTGTTATGTCCCCGAAACTGCCTAAATGGTGTTCAAGCCATGCTCTTTTTTTTTCATATTCTTCCATTAAAATCACCCATGATGTACAACTCATCTATGTTGTTAATCTTATTTAGGACATCTGATACGCTTTCAAAACATTGCGTAGTTTCTTCTATTTTGTTGTTGTCATTGCAAGTAGTGTATATATTTGGATGAGTGTAGTTGTTCGCTCTTCCTCTGTCAGTTGTATCTGTATATCCTTTCTGAAATGTGTTCTATGTTTGTGATATATTTCGTTTTATTTGGATTAACCAAGAAACCAATGTGTCTTGCTTTTAAGTTGTTGTCTACTCTGCTCAATATTAGTACGTAGTTTTGTATGTTATCCCCTTTCTTTCTAGTATCTGTCATGTGACATATTCTTTCCAGAATGTTGTCTTCCCAATGTACTCTCTGAACCCCCTTCTGTTTTTGGTGATGCGGCTTGCATTTTCCAATGATGTATTCATATTATCTTTAATATTGTCAGTCAATTGTCTTCTTGGTCTGCCCTTTCCCCTCTTCCCAGGTACTCTGCCCTCCATTATTTATCTTTATAAACAGTTGTGTCTAGTATCTACAATGCCTAAAAATGTCTATATTTTTCTTTGTCATAAATTTGATCAGCTCTGGTGTTTTGTCACCAAGACCATATACATTTACTGTAGCCGTTTTTGTGGTCTTCATTTTATAGCCCCTATTGTAGGTTTAATGCAGTGTTTACGCACTGCCAGCTTACAAGACCTGTCACACAGGGATGTTTTTCACTTATCTAGTTTACATATCAGGATATTCACATCTCTTTCTCTCCGGATAACTCACTTTTCACACTTGAATGGAACATCATCATCAGGTGCCATGCTGGGTGGCGTAGGCGGTCATGGCTCTCCACAGCTCTCTGTCCACAGTATTATGTATCAAAGTTGTTGTTGTTTCTTTGCCGTGCCAGGTTGTCAAACTGTCTAATATTTTCTCACGTTGTCGCCCTCTGTCTCTGGCGCCTTCAATCTTGCCTGTTGTGATTATGTTCTCTAAACCTGCCTGTCTCATGAAGTGGCCAAAAAATGAAGATTGCCTTTTTCTTTTATTGTTGATTAAGGTCCGTTTTGCATTTAACTCTTTCAACACCTCTACATTAGTTTTTCTGGCAGTCCATGGTATTCTCAGCATTCTTCTGTAGAACCACATCTCTGTTGCCTCTAATTTCCCACTTTCTAGTTTGTTTATTGTCCAGGACTCTCACCCATATGTTAGTATAGGGTTTATATAGCACTGCAGAACTCTCTTTCTCACCTCTAATGACAAGGTCATATTACACAGTATTTTTATTACTGTTTTTAAAACGATGTGATTTCTATAGAAGGTTTTGCATAGAATTGCCTACCTTACACTGTAGAAGATCAAAGTAACCGAAGATACCATAATTAAATCATTTTTGTGTGTGTTCTGTCTACCTTTTCTCACCGTCCTTCAACTTGAGCATTGCAGTCATGCTTATATTTATTGACCTAAAGGACATATTGAGGTTGGACATATCAGCTGAAAGGTACAGATAATGTAGCTGATCTGTAACAACATATTTCAGTTCTCTGGGTTGTATCCTGCTAACCAGCACAAGTCATGTTTACAACAAGGATGCCAATGTATCCTGCTAACCCCACAAGCCATGTTTACAACAAGGATGCCAATGTATCCTGCTAACCAGCACAAATCATGTTTACAACAAGGATGCACATTTTCTTCATGTTGTCTGCAGTTTAACATGCCTACACAGTAAGTCTGGTGTTCTTGATAACTGCTGCTGTATTTGAAAGCTCCTCAGTGCTTCCATACAGCTTTCTGTGGATATCCATCTCCGTGAGCCATTGTTCCTCCTTTAGCTGGTTTAGTGTAATGCAGTCTTGCAGGATATGTTCCGTAGTATGTGCTGCCTGTCCACATGGACACAGTTGATGGAACCAGTCTTAATCTATTTAAGTGGCTTTTAGCCTGTTGTGTCCTGTTCTAGTGCTGAAGATAACTTGTTCAGCTCTGTCAAGATACTGATATTTGTCTTTTGGGTGGTCGACTTCCTAAATAGCTTTGAGTAAGGTCCTCCTGTCCTGGGGTGATTTTTTTGGTCAGTTTTTTTCTGTGTTACTTCATCTTCCTCTAAAATATCTGCATTTTCATTTCCTGGTATTCCACAGTGGAGTGGGTGGTGTCCACTGTAGTACTACCCTCTCAATGAGTGGAAATATACACTTCTTCTTTCTGGTAACCAGGACCTGAAATTTTAGTTCAGGATGCAAAGAATAGGACCACTGTCTTCTTTCCGGCATGTTGTAGGAGGTTATTAAGGAAAGCTGGAGGATATGCTGATAACCTGTCACCTGTGTAAAAATCATTATCATTTTGATCATTTTCTTACTTTCATCTTCTATCAAATTATCCCCTTGGATGACGAAGAGATTCAAGTCAGAGGACATTACACCTTTGTCAGAATCCTTGGTGATTCAGCCAGACATACTACAGAATCCTTGGTGATTCAGCCAGACATACTACAGAATCCTAGGTGATTCAGTCAGCCATACTACAGAATTCTTGGTGATTCAGCCAGCTATACTACATAATCCTAGACAACAATGTCTTCCAGCATGTCTATCTATTAAAATCACTTTAAATGGAAGTCGACCGCAGTTAGATCATTCATAGTGTATAGACTGGCATGTGCTAGATTTCCAGCTTGATGTAGTCCAGAGAATGAAGTTTTGATGTTATGTTTTTGCAATAATGGCACAACACACTCAAACTCAGTGGTGGTATCAAATACATTCCATGTTTTACCAATTCTTTGTGAGAGTGCTAAGGGTCTCGCATTGCTTTCGTGCAGTCCCAGGATTAGCAGATAACCAAGATCCCAAAACTACATTTTGTGGTGCACCCTGGAAATAGAAATTGATACTGCTCGTGCTGTTTTCCTGACCAACACTTTTGTGGTATATTGTCCGTGACTTTGGAGGCAGCAGATGGAATGCGAATTGACTGCAAAAACACAGGCAATATCTCCGTCTCGGACACCCTTCTGCCAACACATACAGATGCACTGTCAACACACAGTGACGCAAGACTATCCGGCTGGAACATTGGTGGAGGATTGGCTAATGCAAATCTCACGAAATGGGTAGCTGTCATGATGAATATTGAGTTATTGATGAATATAGGCTCCGTAAGGATAACATACTGAGTACAATGAGAGGGAAGTACAGTGCCAGAGGGCAGCACCACATGCAAATAGAACGGGAAAAATTATAAGGAATTCGGAACTAAAGCTATTTTGTAGTTCCGAAGTTCCTGAACATGTGTAGAGACTCGAAATTGGATGAGGAGTTAACGATGTCGGTGATTGACACCTCGGCCCAACTTTTTCATCGAGGTTTTCCTATACCGGAATCATGCTTACGAAGAGAAAAGGATAGGTACCAGATGAGAACAGGCACAATAAGTCTAATTACGTGAGACGAGTTTACTGGAAGTGGAACATCTTGTGCGAGGAAGACGTATTCGACCAAAGTCTAAATCTCAGATTACTGGCTCCTCGAAGACTGCCACCGGGACATATTTTGGTATGAATAGTTCAAGGACAGAATGGATTAGATCTGGGATGTGGTCACTATATGAAGGTGGTCAACTTTGAATATTCTACAGTATATAAAAAAAAATATTCTACAGTATATGTCTTGTTATTCTGTCGGGGTTGACGATGACCATTCATCTCAACTGGGATGATATCTCCGGTGTGCCCGACTGTGATTAATGAGTCCTATGCGTGTTTGGAATTGTCTACCACCCCCTGAGCATGTGTGGGATGAGTCCGTGGAACATTGAACGTCTCTTGCCTTTCTTCTAGAACGTTTTTGTTGCGCTGCTGAGGTTCTCTGCAGCTGCTGCACCACTCTTGTTTATGCGACGCTAATCGGATCTGTTTGTGCAAGATTCTCCCATGAATTTGTGTTAGTGGGTCAGTGATGTTTTAAGAGTGTCTTTACAACGCTTTTTCTGTCCTCCGGCTTTGCGGGAGCCAGTCTGGAGTTCTCCATATAATAACTTTTTTGGTAGGCACTTATTTTTCATTCGGACCATGTGTCCTGCTCAGCGTATCTGCGCATTCATCAACATTGTATGTATGCTTACAGACTTAGATTTCATCAGTACTTCACTGTCTGGTATTTTATCCCACCAATGGATGTTGAATATATTACAGCTTAGGTGGAAGTGGTAGAGTCTTCCAACATGCATGGCATATACTGTCCATGTTTCATAGGCATAAAGAAATGATGATATTACTGCTGCTGGTAAACTATGAGTTTGGTGGTAGCTAGTATTCCCCTTCTTTGCGATACGTTTTTTCGCAGTCTTCCAAATGTACTAGCTTTCGCTATTCTGTTGTTTACCTTAGTGTCGATGCTGTATGTTTCAGTGTCGATATGTACACATTGAGTAACAACATAATGAACAAGCTCGAAAATGAGAGGTGGGAATGTACGGCAAATTCTCTCCCCCCATCCCATAAAATAGAACAGGATATTTAGCACCACCAAACAAGTATCAAGTGTATTTTTAAAATGCTCCCCATTAGAGGTCCCTCGTAAAAATAAATTACACCCAAAACGGTGTTCCAAGCCACTTTAAAAAAATAGGGTAAGATCTTATCGTTAGCAGTCAAACTTGACAACAACAACGTCTGCCTTTAGTATGATGAGTTAACAGACACAAGCATACAACAACGTCTGCCTTTAGTATGATGAGTTAACAGACACAAGCATACAACAACGTCTGCCTTTAGTATGACGAGTTAACAGACACAAGCATACAACAACGTCTGCCTTTAGTATGACGAGTTAACAGACACAAGCATACAACAACGTCTGCCTTTAGTATGACGAGTTAACAGACACAAGCATACAACAACGTCTGCCTTTAGTATGATGAGTTAACAGACACAAGCATACAACAACGTCTGCCTTTAGTATGATGAGTTAACAGACACAAGCATACAACAACGTCTGCCTTTAGTATGACGAGTTAACAGGCACAAGCATACAACAACGTCTGCCTTTAGTATGATGAGTTAACAGACACAAGCATACAACAACGTCTGCCTTTAGTATGATGAGTTAACAAACACAATTTAAATAGAAGCATATACTGTACATATCATAACTATTGAAATACATGTATTGTTGAATAATAAGTCATCACTTAAACATCATGTCGCCAGTATAATGTGCGCTCTAACCACGAGCTAATTCCGCGAGTTTGCGAGGCGATCTCACTCAACACAAACTATTAAAAAAAAACATGTCAAGTGTTATGCGTGCAGAGGAGCCCAGAGCTGTACAGACATCCGGTTGATCAATAAACCATTAATGGGTATAACTTAATAGCATTCGAATAAAATGGAAAGGTTATTTTACTGGGAGGGTTTGGCTGAAACGTATTCGGTCTCTGATGCCCCGAAGGAGGTTGAAGAAAGCTGGCGACTTGAGCAGTTTGCGCTATTGTTCCATTGAAACAGCCCAGCATGTCTCCAGTTAACTCTTCATAACATACGGAATCTTTCCTAATGTTTGAGTAATCATCCAAGGTCACTGACTTCAGTGCGCGAATGTCATTAAACTTTCTTAATCCCCGAGGTTAAGTCTTCACATTTATGCAAAACTGCGTCAGTTAAAGCCGGGTTGATAGGATATTTAAAAATTCACGACGTAATAACCTAGTCCTGGCTTACTTTGACAATCACGTGGAATTTGACACGTGCTTCGATTAGTAGTCGTGGCCATGCATTATCTTTATCTGTGCCTGACCAGAAACAATGGATTCGGCACACTAATGTCACATTTAACAGGCGAAGCTTGGAGCAGGGAATAGGTTTGCTAATCACTGGAAACACACATAACACACACAAATCAACGCTTCGACTAAAAAGGCCTGTACCAAGACTACATACACAACAAAAAAACGGCAGAACGGCACTATTTACGTTATTACGGCAGAGCAAAGTATGCATAGGCCTATAACTTGGAAGGGTTAAAATTAGAAGGTCAGAGGTGAAACAACACGAATAGAAAATAGACAAAATAAATCAAAATATCGGTGAAACAAGGCAAACAGAAATGATGGAACAACATGAGATCATCCGTACGACTGACGGACATTGATTACAAAGGGTTTATCGTACCAATTTATATCAATATATATGTATATATAGCTGTTCCAAAGCATCTGACGGGTCCAGTCATCCGACTTAATGGCCGTCACCTGAATATCGTAGGCACCCCGATGGCCTGTGCCATTGAAGTGGTCAGCAACAGGAGTGCCCTTCTGGTTTTTGATGCTGTAGAGATGCTCACGTAATCGGTCTGTGAGTCTCCTTGCAGTCTCCAGGTTTATCCAAAGTGCTTTCACTGAGACATAGAGCGGCTGCTGTAGTGGGGAGGAGGTTGTCAGCTATCAAGCCCTGGATGGTGGTGGTGAAGACTATGGTCTACAATATGGTCTTTCTATCATGTATTGGCCTTGTAGAACAAGGAATTGGACAACTGTCCTTGACCCTCTTGTCGATAGAGGTCCTTTCGAAAGACAACAACAGCAGACCCATTATCAGCCAGCTTGATGACAATGTCGTTACGACTACGAAGTTGCCTAAGGACGCGAGACTCGGTTGGTGAGATGTTGAAACGTTTGTGGCTGGTGAAGTGGAAATGCTCGATGTCGCCCTGGGTGTCCTCGATGTAGCGGCCCAGGGTCCGGGATACACCAGGCTTAGGTGTCCAGGCGTGTTTGCGGGAGGCATACTGGGAGAATATATAATCCGTGTCGGAGAACACAGGCGCTCCTGTGTGCTGTTTGTATGCTTGTTCCTGTGGCTTCTTTGATTTATGTGATCCATCTTTTACATGGTCTGCCTTTGGCTTTATATCCGTGATGTCTATGTGTACTGTCACCAGTCACCATTACTTCTTCATCCCAAGATCGAGATGGAAGTTAAAAGACAACTGATCTACATTATATTCCTACCAACACTGTGCTACCAGTGCCAAACCTGGTCTCTCTCATCTTCACATTACAGAAAGATAGTGACTTGTGAGATGAAATGCTTGAGGAAAGCTGCCGGGGTCACCAGGCTCGATAGATTACGAAATGAAGACATCAGGGAAAGAATAGGTATAATACCTTGTACAGATTACATAGAAAGACAGCAAATCAAGTGGTTTGGCCACATTATGAGAATGCACCACTACAAGTGTTCGTACAGGCATATAACCAAAGGAGATCAGAGTACAAAGCCAGAGGAAGACCACGGAAAAGATGGATAGAAAACGCCAGGAACATCCTGAACAAACACGGTCATAGCACAGCCGAGGCCACACATCTGGCTCTAGAACGCAAACGAGCTCCAATCACCCCTACGCTTGACGGCAAGAATGGGTAACAAACCACCTCGGGAAAGACAATAGACAAATCTATGTGTCATGGCCATCTGTGACATGCTGTCTGTTGGCAGTCTGGAAATGTGTGAAAACCACTTGATCTGTTGTCTTTTGATGTGTTCCAATACTGGTATTGTTTTGGTTATCTGTCTGATGTTATCGTTTCTAATTCTATCTCTTAATGACACTCCGAGTATTCTTCGTAGACATGTCATTTCTACTGTCACTATTTTTCTTTTGTCTTGTACTGTCATTGTCCAGGTTTGGCACAGCGATGGGATAATAATAGTCTTGTATAATGCAACTTTAGTGTCTGTTTACATTTTTTTCCTTAAAAATACGTGTCATCTGTCCTAGGATCTGATGTTTTGTTGCGTCTATTTTGTATCTCATTACTGTTTTTCCCTTCACTCGTTATAATGCTTCCTAAGTAAGCGAACTCATTTAGGTGTTTATTATCGATGGAGATAGGGATATTTCTTTCTTTCTTTGCTATTGCCATTATTTCGATCTATTCAATAGTAATCTTCATGTTGAATTTTTGGCTTGTTGTGAGGTCTGTTCATATGTTCTTGCAATAGTTCTTCTGATGTCGGTCGCTATTAGTACTTGGTCGTCTGCAAAGAGTAGTTCGTTGAATTTGTCTTTCATGTTATCTTCTTCGTTGGTACTTGTTAATTTACAGATGTGGTCGATATATGTTTTAAAAAGTAGAGTGGATAGGACACAGCCCTGGCGAAATCCTGATGTGTTCAATAAGTTAATGATGGAAAGTAACAAATATAGCGTCCAAGAGTCCCACTTTGAGAACCATCGTTAGCCAACCATATGACCTTGTTGAGCAGCGCGTATTGGTCCCAATATTTGGCAATATCATTCCATCGCTATAAACTTACGTATAATGCGTTGTCTCCTATCTTCTCTGTGCAAATCCATTGATCTCTTATGATCGTTAAAGAGTCCTTGTTTTGTCAATTGTTGAACGTCTCGATTGATTGATATTAACCCATCACTTTCGTTATCGTAAAGGTAATCTCCTGGCAGCTGATAGTGTCATCACTTCACGATTAAGCTCGGAAATGATTGTTGTAGGCCTATATAATTTTCATTACGAAATCTACTAGTATTAGTAAATTCCAAGACCTAATTTCTCAAATCTAAAACGCGGACTACGCTTATTTTACGAAATGTAATTAAACTTAACTAAAGGTAGTGGTTTAAAAAAAACCCATTACATTAGGGATTTAGCTGTGACCTTCAGCTTGGTCTGTAAGACCTTTCAACAGAAAATGTAAACATGGCCTGAAAGGTCTATTTTGATTATTTCCGTGAATTTCACCGTGACTATTTTGGAATGCTACTTCAAGTATAGAAATAGTGACCAATGAAAAACACGACAGTAATTTTAAAAAATCGTAATAAATGTTGTTCTAATTAATTCTGTACAGATGTCTTCTATACAGCAGCCGGTAATGGTTGAGCCCACATAGGCTATTCCCATCTCAAGCGACCTAGGCGAAATCCGCACCTGCTTGACGTAGATGTTTAAGGGAGGCTAAATTTGTAAGAAAAATTACCATCCCGACAAAATATTTGTTTGAAGTTTTACTAACTAAAGGCGGTCATTGCAACAAGATTTTGAGAACCGCGACCTCCACAATTTTTTATGGTTAAAAGTTCTGATATAACCAAATTAAACCAACGTCTATGGTTGAAGGAAGCGTACCTCACCATAAGTGGCGCATTTCACGGCCTATACTTTAGAAAATTAACCATATTTTGTGTTATGTGACTAAAATTAACCTTATGTTGTGTTATGTGACTAAAATTAACTGTATGTTTTTTATGTGACTAAAATTAAAGGAATGTGTTCTGAAATTCCATGGACAGCCAAGAAAACGAATGTAGAAGTCCTGATACATTCTGGAGTAAAAAAGACAAATTATAGCAAAATTTATATCAAAAATTTAGTGCTTGTTGATGAGAAAGAACATTTAGTAACTGCTGGAAATATCAAGGGGAGAAGAGACAAAGAGAGAAATTTCTGGATGGGTTGTCACTGTAACACAAAAAGATGTTACCAACTGAACTTACCGTATTAATAACACAAGAGACAGAGAGTTGTGAAGACAGAATTATTGAGAAGCATGATCGCCTATGCCACTCGGCATGTCACTTGATTGATTGATTTAATGTTCTGAGTCCATCGACAATATGGCCTGTAGGCTAATTAGAAAACAGTCTTTTAAATTGACGTATTTTAATTTTCTCGTGATTCTCATTGGTCACTATGATTATAATTTTTATCGAGTATTGGGGACGTTCGATATGAGCGCCAAATATATCATAATTTCATTTGTTTCCCCAAATGTACTTCTACCCCTCTCAAGGAAGTGGCACACAATCTTCTAAGCAAATTACTCATATCATGTAACATTGACATTAAGTGGATAATCCCCTTGTATCTAGGAAAAAATGCACGTGTAAACAAGACCTCACAACCTGGAATCGAGAACGTCAACAAAAGACGACCTCTGTGCATAATTAATTAGGACTTCATTTGTTACGTTTTTTATTATTGTCATGATTTTTGTTGGTCACTATTTATGTACTTTGAGTCGCATGCCAAAAATAGTAAAGGCGACTCCAAGTATACACATAGCGACCAGCAAAGATCATGACAATAATCACAGACGTAACAAATGAAGCTCTAATTAATTATGTGCAGAGGTCTTATAAATACTGTCGAAGGTTGCGCTGGGATCATACTCATGACTTCATGTGGCAAATAATTTTTTTAGGATTGCCAAGGAACATTACACACAGGTCATCAGTGTTTATTCCCCGTCTTTATAACTACCACCCTAAATATAATGCAGATATATGGGTATTACCAACTATTCAGAAGAGACCTGGTTAAATTGCTGCGCCTTAGAACTGGTCACAACAAGATGAGACATCACCTGTACACCCAATTCAAAATAGGTACAACTGACCATTGCCATTGCAGCCTTGTGAATATGACAGCAGAACATATCTTACAAGAGTGTCCCCAGTATGCAGACCTGAGGAGCAGGACATGGCCCACTTTAATCCGCATTGATGAGAAACTGTATAAAGAGAAACGGGAAATTGCCTTGGCTATTTTTGATGTGTGATTCCAAGTATATAAATTGCAACCAACTGAAAGCCAAACAATAATCACAACACATAACGCATGAGGTCCAACTTTATTTAGCAAATGGGATATTATACTACCGATCGCTTACGATTGTACACAAGTTAACACATATCTACCCCACAACCACTTAATCACGTACGGTAGCTATAACAACTTTGCCACTATGCTAGGGTGGAGATCACATCTACATTAGGCACTTGATGCAATAGTCACCAGTCACATTTTATTTCCTGAACCACTTTACTGCTGAATTGAGCTCAGAACCTTTGGAGTGAGAGGTATGGATCTTACCTCCATATCAGAACCACTTTCTAAGTAACAACAGTCTAACTTGCACATTACAAAGCAAATGATAACAATGATTCTGAACTTGACAACATCCAGAAGCACATCAATCCCACACAACAAAATATGTTTATATTAGATTACATTATTTCTCATCTGTCTGCTATTTTATGTTCGTATTTATGTGCTAATATTTGTCTATGACCTGTTTTGCTAAATTATTGACGTAACATACAGTACCTACTAACTCATTCTATTGTCAGCAACTGAACAGTGTAACTAATTGTTGTTACTAAATTTCTGGCTTTGGATTACTAAGTTGACAGTAGTTCTTACCAAATATATGTATACAGCTCATAGATATGTATATGTCGGTTGGAGTTTCAGGTTTTCACTACAAAACTAGTAAAACAAACATAGTATTTGTGATACTGACCAACATCACGGCACATAGGACATCCCCAAAAAGTGCTCTGCCCTCTGTTCCAACAGCTATTCAAGAATATGTAGACTTGATCCTAGTCAAATGATGATTATGGGATCCCAATCAAATGATGATTATGTAATACCAATCAAATGATGATTATGTGATCTTTGAATCTGTCCAGAGAGGTCACACTTTATCCCCCTTCTCTTAGTCAGCCCCATATCTGTCATTCTTGGTATGTGTACGTTATCACCTCCCGCATTGTCTTCTTGACTCTATAAATCAATGACTGCCATTATTAGATCATCCTTATCTTTTTTCTATACTGCGGTGCCATCAACCACAACATCAACCACATCATTGCCTGCATAGTTGTCTTTAGTCTGCTTTTTCACTGCACTGCTTGACCAGTACAGTATATCCTCATGACCAGGTCAGTATATCCTCACGGCCAGGACAGTATATCCTCACAACTAGGACAGTATATTCTCATAACCATGACAGTATATCCTCATGACCAGGACAGTATATCCATGTATTGTTTTGGACAATTGAGTTGTTCAGCCAATGTGGCATATTCTTTTCTTAATATGCACATTTTTATCTTGCGCAGCACATACTTTGAGAGTCAGAGAGTATCACTTGATGAGTTGATATTTCAGTCACCGACCAATTCAGTTTCACTGTCACAACTTCTATTTCCATTTTTATGCTCGATGCTGTTGTGGAGTAGGCAGGCGGCAACAACAAAACCTCATGAACATGTGTTTCTTTCTCTGTTGACTGAGCTTGATGATTGTTATTGTCTTGTAGTTTTAAGTGCAACTGGATAAGTTCTTGCACTGTTACTTCTGTCCTGATACCAGTCCATTCCTGCCAAGCTTTCAAAAGTTATATTTACTACATTTGTTACAAGATTTTTCTCTGAATTCATCTCCAAAAGTTATATTTACTACATTTGTTACAAGATTTTTCTCTGAATTTACCTCCAAAAGTTATATTCGCTACAGTTGTTACAAAATTTCCTCTGAATTCACCTCCAAAAGGCGAACTTACTTTTGATAATGGTCATTTACCCATTTTTTTGTTCGTTAGCAATTTGTTTGTTTTAATGATTTTTTTTTGTTTTTGTTTGTTGAAAATCGTTTGGGGCAGGGTTTACCCATCTTTTGCCTAAATTCCTAGTTCTAAAAGTCATGTCCTGATTTCCTAAAGTGAGAGGGTGATTAAAACACCCCCCCCCCTTATCTATGGCCTGGTCTTTATATATAAATATGTGGAGTGCGAGCACTGTAGCAAGGCACCAAATTTTGGCATTATTTATGGCTACCCTTATTTAGAATGGAGGTTCTCTGATATTGCTTTGTTGCTACAGAAACATCCAAATTGATTACTTCCTCTAATTCTACTTCTGTAATTGTTCTCATACTCCTGTTAGTTATCAGGTTGTAGTCTGGAGAACTGAATGTGTTGTGTCCTGATTTATGACATCGGTGAAAATTGTGTCTTCACTCTGGCACATCTGACTTCAGCATTTCATTTTTGTGTTTTAGTGCATAGATATCTATGCAGTTTGGTAGCCAACCACACTGCCAAACCTCTTTAGTCACCTCTAACCACCAAATCTCTTTAGTCACATCTAACCGCCAAACCTCTTTAGTCACATCTAACCGCCAAACCTCTTTAGTCACCTCTAACCACCAAACCTCTTTAATCACCTCTAACCACCAAACCTCTTTAGTCACCTCTAACCACCAAACCTCTTTAGTCACATCTAACCGCCAAACCTCTTTAGTCACATCTAACCGCCAAACCTCTTTAATCACCTCTAACCACCAAACCTCTTTAATCACCTCTAACCACTAAACCTCTTTAGTCACCTCTAACCACCAAACCTCTTTAGTCACCTCTAACCACCAAACCTCTTTAGTCACCTCTAACCACCAAACCTCTTTAGTTACATCTAACCACCAAACCTCTTTAGTCACCTCTAACCACCAAACCTCTTTAGTCACATCTAACCACCAAACCTCTTTAGTCACATCTAACCACCAAACCTCTTTAGTCACATCTAATCACCAAACCTCTTTAGTCACCTCTAACCACCAAACCTCTTTAGTCACCTCTAACCACCAAACCTCTTTAGTCACCTCTAATCACCAAACCTCTTTAGTCACATCTAACCACCAAACCTCTTTAGTAACATCTGAAGACATGCATGGCAAGTAAAAAATAAAGGCAAGTTGAAATGTAGTTTTGCACATTTTCATTATTACAGCCACATTTCAGCTTAGTTTATTTAACTGTTAATTTGCCATAAAGTACACATTTTTTTATGGAGGTGGCTATTATGTTCAGTGACACAGGAAACCAGAAAAATTATAATCCAATCAACGAAAAGGGAAAACATGCAGTGATGAATTTTTACAATTCACCAAAAACGAATAAATTCAACATTTCGAACAAAATATCTTTAAAGAAGAAAACATATGAGACAGCAGGTCGACAACAGCACTGTCTATGATAATAACACTCAAGAAAGATTATAAACTGTACAATGTGTATATATTTCTAGTTAAATGCATGTAAGACTTGAACTGTGATATTATACGATGATGTTCCTCCTTCACAAGAAAACATGGCATTGAAAAAAAGATGAAGTTTGATTACTTCTTCGTTCATTCTCAAATTCCCGCTGGATCTCCCCTCCCTTACAGCAGGACCATGGTCCTACTAGATTTCTAGCAGGATGTAGTCCAGAGAATGGAAATGCGCTGTGTCGCCATTTTATTTGTGCCGATGGCTCGACACATCCGTCTTTGGTGGTAAAGATGACTAATGAGTGCTTAGATGACTGATGAGTGCTTCGATGACTGATGAGTGCTTGGATGACTGATGAGTGCTTACATGACTGATGAGTGCTTACATGACTGATGAGTGCTTACATGACTGATGAGTGCTTCGATGACTGATGAGTGCTTGGATGACTGATGAGTGCTTACATGACTGATGAGTGCTTACATGACTGATGAGTGCTTACATGACTGATGAGTGCTTCGATGACTGATGAGTGCTTGGATGACTGATGAGTGCTTGGATGACTGATGAGTGCTTGGATGACTGCTTACATGACTGATGAGTGCTTGGATGACTGATGAGTGCTTAGATGACTGATGAGTGCTTCGATGACTGATGAGTGCTTGGATGACTGATGAGTGCTTGGATGACTGGTGAGTGCTTACATGACTGATGAGTGCTTACATGACTGATGAGTGCTTACATGACTGATGAGTGCTTGGATGACTGATGAGTGCTTAGATGACTGATGAGTGCTTAGATGACTGATGAGTGCTTAGATGACTGATGAGTGCTTGGATGACTGATGAGTGCTTGGATGACTGCTTACATGACTGATGAGTGCTTGGATGACTGATGAGTGTTTGGATGACTGATGAGTGCTTGGATGACTGATGAGTGCTTGGATGACCGATGAGTGCTTAGATGACTGATGAGTGCTTGGATGACTGATGAGTCCTGTGATCACAAATGAGTGCTTACATGACTGATGAGTGCTTACATGACTGATGAGTGCTTACATGACTGAGTGCTTGGATGACTGATGAGTGCTTAGATGACTGATGAGTGCTTAGATGACTGATGAGTCCTGTGATCACAAATGAGTGCTTACATGACTGATGAGTGCTTACATGACTGATGAGTCTAAGCCAGACTCTGAAATACTTGATACAGTGCGAGCAAGAACACTCTGTCTTTAGACCAGGGAAAACATTCTGATCTCTTCTTTAATTTTTGTCTCTTCCCAATTAATTGCAGTTTTCTACTTTGTTCAAAACTTGTGTTATATGCGCTGGTATTACCATTGCAGGATGGATGGTCAAGGAATGTGGTTTCCCAAGTGTTTTGGTCAATCCTGTAGTACTCAAAAGATGTCTTTAAGTAGTCCTTGAGACATTGAGTTATTTATTTTTCTGTTCGTCACAATTGCTCAACATTCTCCCACACTAGTGTTTGATAAATCATATGACTTGTTTAATAAATCACATGACTTATTTGATAAATCACACGACTTATTGGGTGAACAAATGGAGTAATTTCTTGTTAAAAACCTCAAAACCTTTATAAATAAAGACTTATTTATAATCTATTAGTTATTTTATAATCCATGACATTTATTTATAATCCATGACATGTTTGCATATGGTAGAACTGATATTGTGTAGTACAAGGAGCCTCATATGAACAAATTCACTTGCCTGCCAACCAGCAGAACTGAGTTTCGAGTTCATGATTATTTATGATTTAACAAAAAATACTCCATTGGTTCACTCGGTCACAAGGAAGTAGGGTAGCACAGCTCATGCCCAGGATAGGTCAAGGAATAACACCATCACTAGTGAGCAAAGTAGTAGGTGATACTAGTCAGATGGTTGTTTGGTCTGCCACTAACTAAGCAACTCAACACTTATGGGAAAACTATGTGCTATGATGTTGGTTCACAACTCTGCCTATTTTTTTTTTTACCTATTTTTACCTCATGTGTAGCACAGAATAACTGTGTTTATTGCTGTCATAAACAACAGCTTGTTGCATATAGTTCATATAATTTTAATGATTGCTTCTTGTGTCTGAACTATTCAGTGTATGTGATCAATATCATCCATCTAATGTTCTCGGTTTTGTGATGTTCTTCCAGTTCTTTGTGTGTGTGTGTGTGTGTGTGTATCCAAGATTCTATATTAGTGATTCTGACAATGTTAGCAGTAGGCAGTAAAATTCCCAATATTGCAGCACAGTGAAGGGAGTCAGAACATATCATGTACTTCTCACAGTGAAGGAGTCAGGACATATCGTGTACTTCTCACAGTGAAGGGAGTCAGAACATATGTACTTCTCACAGTGAAGGCAGTCAAGACATATCATGTACTTATCACAGTGAAGGGAGTCGGAACATATCATCATGTACTTCTCACCTCACTATCTTATGCTGGCATTGGACAACTGGTGTTTTTGCTTTCATTGCAGCATCTTGTACTTGGTGTTTTTGCTTTCATTGCAGCATCTTGTACTTGGTGTTTTTGCTTTCATTGCAGCATCTTGTACCTGAGGTATCTGTTGTAGCAATCTCGTCATATCTGTAGTGATTAGTCACCCTTCCTGTTGCCAGGGCCCAAAAGGGGAGCAAAGACTCTTAACTACCAAACACATTGTTGGAAGTTACTAAGGAGATTTTGGGGTGAAGTTGGCTGTCCCATCACATAGAGGGTCAAAATGACCCAGAATCCATGCTGAAGTCAGATGAGTCAGGCCAAACATGTGCAAGTATATCAACGAAGCTGTAAAATATTGTACAACACATTCTTTTTCTCTAAACTATGTCCTGTTAATGTGCCTGTTTGAGAACCATCGCAGAAATATCTATCTATACACTGTGGCCCTTGTTTGCCCTGTGGTGCCAAGGGTAGAAGAGTTCTCTTGAGATAACCTTCCTTTTTGCTGTTTGTAAAATTGTTCCTGTGGCTTCTCAAGAAGTATCTGTGGTGTAAGCACTGTTGCAGTTTATTGTGTACTGTAGGAAGCCAGAAAAGTATGTCCTTTTTGAGGGTAAAACTATAATCTGACATTTTAACAACTTATCAGGAACAAATATCAGTAATGTGGCATATTATTTTCTTAATATTCACCTTTTTATCTTAGACATTGTGCTTTAGGAGTCTGAGAGTATACTGTGTGAGTTGATATTTTCAGTCACCAATCAATCTAGTTCTGCTGTCACAGCTTCAAGAATATGTCATATTTTACTGAAAACTGGGTTGTCAAAAGTTTTAATAAATACAAATTTTACTCACTGTATAAATTGATATTTAAGTTACAAATGAATTATTCAATTACCACTCCACTCACAAGATGAAATAAGAAAATAATTTAGTGTGGATGATCTACAGAAGAAGAAGAAGAAGAAAATAGAACACATACATTCCTATTATTTCCAAGAAGTAATAATACAATTAAGCCATGTGTGCTGATATTATGCAGTTGCTGCATTGATTCAAGAAGAGCACAATCCAGTAGATATTAGCATATTGCCACATTACAGGAAATGCAGATGCAGACAAACTTGTCAAAAAATATGTGACATTGCAACAAATTGACTAGTAATATCTTGTTTTGCTAAGATGCAGATGTGGGTCACATTGCTGCTCTGTGAATAGCACATTTGGTATTAGATCCCTGGATTCAGCGGTAAAGATTGTTCAGGAAGCAAACTCTGACGTTTTAACACATAAAATTAAAATCTTGTGTTTAATCTGACGAAAATGAATAAATTGCAAACAAATTAATTCTTTCAGAATAAAGGAACTGGAAATTCTATCAGAATAAAGGAACTGGACTTGAGGTGTGGCCTTGCCAAAAATTAGTGCTACTCTGGTATTAAAAGAATGTTTCCTGCCGAAGATGGATGTGTTGGTCCATTATCACAAATAAAATGATGACAACACATTTCCATTCTCTGGACTACATTCAACTGGAAATCTTGTAGGATCATTGTCCTGTTACAAGAGAGAACCAGTGGGAGTTTGAGAATTAATGCTGAAATGAAGAATAAGAAAATTTGTAAACCAACAAGGGACTGGAACAGTTATTGTGTAATGGTGGATGCACTCAGGTGGAAATTGGAGCACCTATGGATGTGTCTGGAATGCAGTAATGATCATCCGACAACGAACAGAATATGGTGTCAAATCAATTTCAGTATGTCTTCTGATTTCACTTGTATGGGGGCTGACTACCCCACCCCCAAATGACCTCATTTGCCTCTTGCAACATTTACAGGACATGTCACAGTAAAGTGGAATCTCTTTATAACAAATTGATCTGGACTAATGAAATATTTTTGTAATAACCAAAATTTGATATATATATATATATACAATTGTAGACATTAAAGAATTTTGAAAAGTGTTAAATATGGAATTTTTGAAAGTGTTAAATATGGAATTTTTCAAAAGTGTTCAATAAGGAATTTTGTTATCAACATACCATATGTCCTGTAAAGGAATTCTACTGTATTGCTATTCTTTGCATTCCATTAAGTGCAACTGACCCAGCTTTGCTATTCACACAGCAGCAATCTGACCCAAATCTATATTGACCAAAAATAAATTGATCTATACATAATTAATATTGGACTAGATGCATAGTGTAATTGTTCACAGAAGAAGGAGAAGAGGCAACATTGTGTCACAATATATGAGAAGGTTATCATCAGACTCAATAGAGCACATTAAATATGCTTATACATTCGACTAATAAATACATTTTCAAAATTCTTTTCTTATAGATCCTGAAATGGTCACAAAAAATTCTCGGTAACCGCCTATTTTGTGCAGTGATGAGGCGATCGTTTTATGGACATTTTGTGGCAGGTATAGATCAGGAAGAAATAAAACCACTAATAACCAAGAATAGGAAATATGGTGTGAAATCTATCCTGGACTACAGCGCAGAGGAAGATTTGACAAAAGAGGAAGCTGCAGAGGCTGAAATGGGGCAAGTAACTGTTACAGAAAATGTAGTCAATTATCTAATACATTGTAATCCCTATATAACAAATTAGTCTGTAGTAACATAATATGTAATAACAACATTTGCTATATACAATTATACACATAAATAATTACATTACAATATAATGCTACATTTGTAGTATATCCTATTCAGAATGCAGCCATGGACCCAGTATTTTTTTTCTATAAGTAGTTTGCCATTGATTTCTTAACAATCTGAATGTACAATTGTCTGTAGTGAGATTTGAACCCTGTACTTTAACCGTCACAGATGCACTCTGTATGTGACCAACACAGAACCTAGCAATTTGTTATAAACTAAAGATTAGAGATTCCTCTGTACTGCTTTCACTTGAGGTTACTTATTTCTGTTATGACAGGCTATGTCAGTTGCTTTAACTGACATGTCAGTTGCTTTAACTGACATGTCATTCGTTTGAAGAACATGAATCTGAATCCTGCCGGATCGTTGACGATGAATATTTGTTCTACTTATGTGATGCATGGAGAACATCATGGAAAGAGATGAAAATTTTAAAAGAGGTTTTGATTGCGTATGAGCTAGAAAAAAACCCTGCTGAAGATGGATGTGTCGGGCCATTGTCGCAAATAAAACGACAACACAACGCATTTCCATTCTCTGGACTGCATCCTGCTGGAAATCTAGTAGAACAATGGTCCTGCTACAAGAGAGATCCAGCAGGAGTTGGAGAATGAATGCTGAAGAAAAAGTATGAAAAAGGAGCTACGGTATTAAAGGAATTAAAAATAATTTTAAAAAATATTTTGGACATATTAAGATATCACATATTGTTGAAGGAATTACTTGAAGGTAGAGTTGAGGCAAGAACAAGATAGGAAGAGATACAAATCGGAGGAAAACATGATATTGACAGGATGCAGTTTGTCAGAGTGCACTGTCAGGGTATAAAACAGAGAAGGTCTGTTGCAGCCAACCTTCATTGTGGAGACGGCACATATTGATGATGCATTGCTTATACAGTTTATTTTGGTACATTAATTGCTGCATTACAGTGACATGCCTCAGAACTTGACAGTGCTGTAACACAACAGTACTGTAACACAACAGTACTGTAACACAACAGTACTGTAACACAACAGTACTGTAACACAACAGTACTGTAACACAACAGTGCTGTAACACAACAGTACTGTAACACAAGTTGAATGATAACCTAACATGATGTCTTAGCTGCTGAGCTAATCCTGATCTTAAGAAATTAGTTTTAGAAAATTTATATTCTCTGCTGAGGTTGATTATGCATTGTTTATGTTACTACCAGTAATATTGCTGTGAATCTTGAATAATTTTAGCGTATGATTTGTGTTTAATTATTGTTACTAACACCATAATTTTTCTCTTCAATTTTTAGAGGATGTGTTCCACAATCTACAGAAACTGAAAATCCAGGTGAGCAGATATTAGCATGTATCATCTATCTTGTGCTTATACTCATTACCTATAATATTATCATATTTTATCGTCATCATCGTTCATATGATTATTGTTGCTGTTAATATCCAAACGCTGCTTTGATCTACTCTTAGCAGTTGAAATGCTATTCTTAAGTGCAGGTCTTCTGAAGTTGATTTAGTGATTCATAAAGTGAAGCTATTCTGTTAATAGCCTTCAATAAAAGATCACCTGAAAAGAGAAATAGAGGAAGACCCAGATGAAGATAGATACATGACATCAGAGAAATAGAGGAAGACCCAGATGAAGATAGATACATGACAGAAGAGAAATAGAGGAAGACCCAGATGAAGATAGATATATGACATCAGAGAAATAGAGGAAGACCCAGATGAAGATAGATAGATGACATCAGAGAAATAGAGGAAGACCCAGATGAAGATAGATAGATGACATCAGAGAAATAGAGGAAGACCCAGATGAAGATAGATATATGACATCAGAGAAATACTAGAACATCAAGATTGCACTATGTCAGCGGCATCACAGTTAGCAAAAGAAAGAAGACTTCGACTCCCCATGACGCCTAGCGGCACACATAGATAAGACAAGACAAAATGATTAGTAATTGTTAAGAGTATTTGTAAAACTATATCCTTGAAGTTGAGAGGAAGGGCAGTCAATAAAGAGATGTTTGGCTGTTTACTTGTGATGAGAACAGTGTCAATAGTTTCGTGGAGTTGATACGATTTAAGTGGCTATTGACTAGCATGTCCTGTTCTGTTCATGGACATTGTCGGTCTGGGCCCGATGGTAAAGGATGTTGACATACTTACCAATCTCTCATATCCTGGTGCAAACAATCACCACGGAAGCTACAGTCTGATCTGATAGTAAGCTTCTAGCATAGCAATTCCTAAACTGTGGGGGTGCACTGAGTCCTCGGAAGGATCCATAAAGACTTGAGAGGTATTATGGGCCTTTACATATATGAGGAAAAAATTAATGGACAGATATAAAAATAGAAAGACAGAAACAAGGAGAAATGCTGCACAAATTATTTAATTTAGATAGCATTCACACAATTACATATATATTGATTACGCAGAGGTACCTGCGAAGATTGAACAAGTAAAGTTGGTACAGTCATCAAAGCAGGATTGGACTCTGAACATGGACATCTAAGAAGACCATCACATAGTCAAATATTAAAGGGTGCCAACAAGACTAAATTACTGACAGGACTGAAGGAAAGATATCCTGCTGTATCATTGATTGTCGTGTAGATAGCACACTAGAAGAATAAAACTCTGTAAAATGATTGGCTGTGATGATCTGAAGAAAGATATAAGAATAATGCGTTTAATTTAACATACATATAATTTATTCCGGAATATTTTAAAATCTGAAATATTTTGGAGGATTGCGGCAGAAAAATATATTTACGGATGGGGGGGGGGGGGGGGTTGTTCTTGTCAATTCTCAGGAATTGTGAGCAACTTGCACTTACTTCCTGTGTGCAGTGGGGTGATTCTTCAGAGTTTTCTTTCATACCCAGGAGATTTCAGCTTGATGCAGTGCCTATGAAGCTTTCTACTTGAACAGGGTCTATGTTATGAGACGAGCTGATATTTTGCCTGGCCTTGTACAGGAAGATCATTCCATTACCACCCTTTGTGTTCTTAGTTCCCAGACCCTAATTTCTTCTGTATGAGCCATGTTGGGCAATGGCAGCAGTCAGATTAGGCTAGGGTTGATACACCTTAGATGAGATGCTGCATTGCCAAACACGTCAGGGATCTGGGATATGGCTTGTTCTCAAAGACAGGGAATTTCTCTCTGTCTACATTTTGCTTACAACGCCCAGAGTCCTAGCCTCAACACTGATGTGGTCAGAAATTTGAACAATATGTGCTCCATGAGATTTGTTCAATGCTTTTCAGTTATTTATTGGCAAATTGTATTCAAAGTTTTTTTCTATACCTGGGAGAACATGCTCAAGTTTGTATTTCCAGCATTCTAATCATGGCTCCTACTTTGAATGGGGTCAATTGTGGTGAGATGTTTGCTATAGAACTCATCGATTTGGCTACTCTCTGTTCTTGACCATGAGCAACACTTCAGCCAACCTGTCTTGTGCTGGAAAATTCGTAATTCATTGTCACTTTATCTTTTCCTTTGCATAGCTTTGCCCTCTAGTGCATGTTGTTTTCACCCTTGCACAGCTTTGCCCTCTAGTGCATGTTGTTTTCACCCTTGCATAGCTTTGCCCTCTAGTGCATGTTGTTTTCACCCTTGCACAGCTTTGCCCTCTAGTGCATGTTGTTTTCACCCTTGCACAGCTTTGCCCTCAAGTGCATGTTGTTTTCGCCCTTGCATAGCTTTGCCCTCTAGTGCATGTTGTTTTCACCCTTGCATAGCTTTGCCCTCTAGTGCATGTTGTTTTCACCCTTGCACAGACTACCGGGTATGTAGTATTTGTTTGCACTGGGCTGTTGTCTTATAAAAACTTGCTTATCTGGCCACGGTTTCACAAAATTTGAGAAGCACTGCTATATAGGATATGCTTAAATTATTGTATGTGTGTGTCATGCGTGTGTGACTGAGTATGTGTATATATTATGTGATTTCAGATGTTAACTACATACATTCTTGACCACAGGTGTAGCCAGTTCCAAGTTCCGAGCCCATGAAGAATTTAGTGACAGACGTGATAAAGTGACAAGTGCAAGGACATATTTTTATGAAGGAGAGGAACAATGTGACAGAAACATGCAGATATTTCTCAACTGTATCGATGCAGTCTCTCGTATGTATTATTTTCGTATTATTTATTGCTCCAATAAAAATATCTGTTCTGCCCTGTGGTAACCATGGTCTGTACTTCTTGTTTAGGGTGCAAGGAATAGGCCCAGTGTCTTCTTTCCAGGCATGTCGTAGGAGGAGACTAAGAAAAAATGGGGGGATAAACTGACATTCTGTGAAAAAATCATCATTATCACTGCATGTCTTGTCTCGATATCTTACTTTTGTCTTCTATCAGTTTTCTTGTCTTGATGTTGTCTATAAGCCAACTCTCTTCCATCTTCAATGATTAGAACACTTCTTGATTAGTCTTCTATACTTGGTATTCTCAATATCTATCTTTAATATTTCCATAGGTGTCAACTAGTACAGATTTTTCATATTAATACGGATTTCGGACCAAATAAAAATTAAAAATGAAAAAACCCTTATTTTTTTTAGTGGGAATTTTTTTTAAAAAAGGTCACTTGGTGTTACATTTCCTAGTAATTGTTACTGATGTGGACGTTTCTAGCTCATATTCTCATATTGAAAGGGCAAACAAAAAAAATGTAAAAAAAAATTTGGTGGATTTTTTTTGTGGGTGCTAAATACTGAATTTTTAAAAATTGAAATATGGAAATAAATTGTTAAAAATGCAGATTTTTGAAAAAAATTAGTTAACACCTATGCATTTCATTTATTTCAAAAGAAACAATTTATTTAGCCACTGCTTCAAGTGTCCATATTTCACAGCCTTTAACCTTTAGGACCCTGAATTAAAAATTAAGAAACATCCCTTTGGGCCTGAATTCTTTTTTGGAAAATTTTCGTTATTGATGGTGGGTGTTTTGAAAACGTGATAACTATTTTATTTTAAAAGATATCAAAATAATTTTTGCATATCTAAATAAAGGAGTGAATAGTGAATATAGTCATGTTTTTGTTGTTGTTGTATGTATGATATGACAGTTGTGAGCAAGTTGTGAAGTTGAAAATTCGGGGGGAAAATCGCAAAACGCAATTTTCAAATCGCACATGTAACTTCTTGACGACCCTAATACTTGAGCAATGCGTGGAATCATTGATAAAATCCTCATAAATACCTATACTTATTGTATATATATTGTTTTATATCAAAACTAGTATAAGATGAACTAAAAAACTAATAAAACGTGAAGAAATTGCATATAACGTCCGCCCGGTAAACACTAGGTCTATCCCGACACGCAGCGTAATTATTGTCTATGCACTCACGTGGCACCCCTGATACATATTATTTTTGTGTTTTTGAATGACTACACAAACATTCTTATCAAATAACAACATATTAAACACAAGAAACAACAATTAAAACATGTAGTTTATAAGAAATCGCATATAACGTCCGTCCGGTAAACACTAGGTCTAGCCCGACACGCAGCGTAATTATTGTCTAAGCACACACGTGGCACCCCTGATACATATTATTTTTGTGTTTTTGAATGACTACACAAACATTCTTATCAAATAACAACATATTAAACATAAAAAACAACAATTAAAACATGTATTCACGATCACTTAGCCATGCCACGCGGTACTCAATTTGATAGTAAAATATGGCTAAAAAATGGCCAACGTCGTTCCAGAAATTCGCTGACAAAACCAGCCGGTTTTCTCTCTTCTTGCAGTCGTAATGAGTAAAGTAACTTGACCTTTAAACTGCGACGTATTCCTAGCGTCGTTTGGCGTGTTTTATACGTCACGGGATCATTACTTTGTGAAGTTCCTTACTCGGGAATCGGGCGATATCCTATGTAGCGGGATTGCGACTGCAGGCACAACGGAGCTGTTCTCATAGGCGCATTATTGCAACCGCAGAGTCGTAAAGGTTAACAAATGCATTGCCACACCTTTTTTTTATTCCAACTTTTCCCCACTACATCACCATTTTTAGGTGTGATGAGTTTTGAGAGTGATCATTTTAAGAAATCATTAAAAAACAATCAATAACATTAGGGCATTGACACTTTCAGAAGATGTTCAGACATGAATAAGCTTTCCAAAAATGTTTATCGCACATTTTTATAGAAACGTTTCATTTATTTTATGAATGATTTTGTCTAGCAATGGCAGAATCAAGTTCCCTGATGGGTTACGGATTTATAGATATAGATAAATGAAAATTGACATTTATGATTAGCCTTTTGGTTTCATTAGGATAGATGTGTGTTTTGAAAATTGGTGCCATTATTGACATTTATAATAAACAGTAATTCCTACATTGAATAATACTAGTCAATAAAATTCCCAATGCAAAAATCATATTCATGTGTGACAAAAGTCAGTGGCGACAAGGAAATGGACTTTTCACTTCAATGTCTTTTGTCGGCTATGACAGTAAAAGTGTTAATTACCATTAGAAATGTTCTTGCTCTATTCATATATAATTTCTGCTGAAGACGGATGTGTCGGGTCACTGGCGCAAATAAAACGGCGACACAACGCATTTCCATTCTCTGGACTACATCCTGCTGGAAATCTAGTAGGACCATGGTCCTGCTGTAAGGGAGATCCAGCGGGAGTTTGAGAATGAACGAAGAAGAAGAAGATATATAATTTAACTTTACTACTGATGCCTTGCTATAGTTTTTTTCATTCTGCTCTCAGATGCAACTGAAAAATCAGGATTTGCTGCAATTAAACTGACAGCTCTAGGGCGGCCACAGCTTCTGGTAAGTAATGTTATTCTGTTTCCATGTAGATTGTGAAATAGTAATGTAGACTTAGATCTTCCATGTAGATTGTGAAATAGTAATGTAGACTTATATCTTCCATGTAGATTGTGGAATAGTAATGTAGACTTAGATCTTCCATGTAGATTATGGAATAGTAATGTAGACTTATATCTTCCATGTAGATTGTGAAATAGTAATGTAGACTTAGAAGATCTTCCATGTAGATTATGGAATAGTAATGTAGACTTAGATCTTCCATGTAGATTGTTATGCACTTTAGAATCAGTGTATCTACCAATTTGATACATTACAGCTTTTTTAAATTAACATCCATAATTCCTATGTGTGGATATCCTGTTGTCTTGTCATTTTTCTGTTTGGCTTTGTCGATATCTGTTCGTATTCTCTTAATTTCATATTTCGTTTTGTTCCATCTGTATCCATCTAGTTTTTAATCATATAAACTCTTCTGGACTTCCATTATAATGTGATAGTAGACAGTGACATTCCTTTCTCATCATGTGTCTTGTTGTGCTCAAGATAAAATCATTTTCTTAAAAACAGCTGTGTGTGTTATCATGTGTGTTACCAATGATTTGCAAAACTTATACCCTTTTCCAAGTTTATACATGTATATTGTGTTTTTTTTAAATTATAAAACATCAGAAAATGTATCCACTCCTAGTTTTATTTTTTCAAAACATCAGAAGATGTATCCACTCTCCTAGTTTTATTTTTTTAAATAATCATAAAATGAATTGACTCTCCTAGCTTGAGATATGAGATAATTATGTCAGCTGCAGAAAATATTGCTGAACAGAATTAAAATAAAAGGGATGGTGGTGATGTTGATGTAATCCATTCAGCTGTAGGCGCTATGCTCTTGACAGCCCATATCTTTTCTGACAAAAACACAACAATATATTCAATAATATTTCCAGTGCAATGTGTATAATTAACTTTTGAACGTGAGCAGGTTTTATCAAATTGTAAATGTGAGACAGGCCAGCAGTCACTCTATAACCTAGTCAACAATTGGACATAGTAATAGAAAGAAAGGGAAGAAAGTCTCATGTAGGAACATACCAGGTGAAAGAGGAAGGTGAGGAAAATACCAGATGGGAGAGGAAGGTGAGAAAAAATAATTGTGAAAATCTCAAACAGCATGCAAAAACATGTGCAACATTGACATCATTAGACTATTGTGAAACTGATGGTCATGATCATTAATGTATACTCCAGACTTGATGAAGATTAAATGTTATGATAAATAATTATTCATTGAAACACATCCTGTGCAGGACACTGCTATTCAACTATTGTTGAATATTTAGATGCCGCTAATACATTCAATCATATCGCCAGTACAGTGTGGACAATCAACTGTCAAGCCACCGGCTATTTTGATTGAGTTGGGTTTATGACATTAAGAATGCCAGCGCATGTCACTAAAAGAGACGGAACAACTTGCTCAAGACCGTGGAGAATTCAAGAGATCCATAGGAAAGACTACGTTCTGGAAAGAATATGTCACCTGATGATGATGGGTTTATGGGACTCTACCAGTATCTGACTCATTGACTTGTATTTTAGTTCACGGTCATAAATTGGAGGAGGAGGATTTGGGGGGAGGGGATCCTTTTCTCATAAATATAAAAATTGATTCACTTTGAGCTATACAAAATATGTAAAATAATTATGTAAAATAAAATGGTACTATACATTAAAAAAAACACGTCTTTTGCACAGATTTAATGTCACATTAACCGGATGATTAAAAAGAAATTGAGAATATGTACCTATGTCTTTGTTTGGTTTACAAACAATAATTTAATGTTTAGTCATCATAATCAGGTGCCATGCCGGCTGGCGTAAGTGGTCATGGCTCTCCACAGCTCTGTGTCCACAGTATTATGTATCAAGGTTGTTGTTGTTTCCCTGCCGTGACAGGTTGTCAAACTGTCTAACATCTTCTCACGTTGTCACCCTCTGTTTCTGTTGCCTTCAATTTTGCCTGTTGTGACTATGTTCTCCATACCTGCCTGTCTCATGAAGTCTGGCAGTCCATGGTATTCTCAGCATTCTTCTATAGAACCACATCTCTATTGCCTCTAATTTCTCACTTTCCAGTGTGTTTATTGTCCAAGACTCGCACCCATATGTTAGTATAGGAGTTATATACCACTGCAGAACTCTCTTTCTCACCTCTAATGACAAGGTCATATTACACAATATATTTTTCATTTTTCTGAATGTTGTAAAAGTTTCAAACATTAAAAAAATGGCATTGTGAGTTTGGAAAATTATATTTAACAGCATTACATTTTCTACCTTTGAACTGGTTGGTTCGTCAGTAGGTGATTAAATTCACTTTGGTGTGATGTGCACACTTTCAACAAGGATGCAAAATAGATGCAAGTCCATTTGTTAAATCAGAGTGTGTGACCATTAAAAAATAATGAAGTTTTGATTTCAGATCATCATATCACCACAACATCTGAGTAATACACACTTCATCATTTTCAGTTGCAAATGTCTGAAGTGCTAACAACAATCAAGCACTTTTTTACAATTATAAGGAAATCTCAGGGTGAAATTGATAAAGGAGAGCTGCGATTCGGATTGGAAGATTTTGACTCAAGACTGAAAGAAATTGGTGTGCAGCTAAAAGAAGGAGAGAAGAGGACTTGGGTATCTGTAAAGGATATATCTCGTGCTGGGTAATTATGATATTCATTATTTTGCTGTTATGCATTGCTTTCCATAATTTTTTTAATTTTTGGTCTTTTTATTTATAATTCTGCTAAGTATTATTTGATTATCAGCTTAATCTTGTTAAATGATTCTTAATTTTTAACTTTATCCTTGGTACTTCTCTAGTTATATTCATTGGGGATCTCCTTGGTGTAGTAGTTAAGCCATTTGCTATGTACTCATGGGATTGCAGGTATGATCCTGGGTCTTGTTTACAATCACATTTTTTCTGAGATGCCAGGACAAATTTCTTTAAGCTTCAGAGTTATATTCTATGAGTGGTGATCTTGGCAGGTGGTGTTTCGCTTTACTGAGAGACTGAGTACATATGGTTAAATCTGAGTGGAATTAAGTCACTCCTCTACACCTTTTGTGTTCTTTTGGCCTTATTATATTCTAATTTATTATTTGAGACTTACCTCCACTTGTCTTATTATATTCTAATTTATTATTTGATACTTACCCCCACTTGTCTTATTATATTCTAATTTATTATTTTAGACTGACCTATCAGTTTCCACATGTCTTATCCTTGATCTCCTGCTTTGAGGATACGTTCACTATCGGTCTATGTTTTTCTTGTTAGTAGACCACTTGTTAGTAGATTAGTTTACATTGGACAGATTAGAAGATTGAATTTAATATTTCAATTAAATAGTTTAAAGTTTCATGTTGTCGAACTATAGCATTTAAAATATTATAATGTCCCTAAGAAATATAAGAAATTATATTTCCAGACAGTGGTGAAATGCAGTTGTTTTATTACATAGTCAGGCATGATTCACTTTCCAATACTATCCTGAAGGGGACAAATGAGGAGGAAGAAGAGGAGGACTAAGGAAAGTGTGGATTAAGAACTGTCCAGGATTAAGGTTCTCCATACTCATACAAACGGTTAAGAACAGAGAAACATGTTGAGGTTTTTATTTGGATGTCTCCAGAATTTCATAAAGGGGTATTAGTTGGTTTCCATGATGGATGAAGAACAATCTAGCCTTTATATGAGGTATATTGTGTGCTTTAGAGTCACATCAGTTGTTAGTGTACTGGTTTTCTAACCATGTGGTTATAAATGCTATATCAGTAGTATGTGTTAAACAAAGCTAGCTAAGCATTAATGAAACTGCTAATGCTAAGAACTTTTTATTTTCCGATTGCAACATATGGATGTGAAACATGGACCCTAAGTAAAACAGTCGCAAAGCAGATCAATGCCTTTGAGATGAAATGCAATAGAAAGATACTTAGAATATCATGGAAGGAAAAAAAAGAGAAACTCAAAAATTATAAACATATTGAAGATTCCAGGGTGTTGGTTACTAAACTCAGTAACAAAAAGAAAATGACACCTGTTTGGTCATATAGAGAGACACAACTGTTTAGAAAGACAAATAATGGAAGGCAGAACACCTGGAGGAAGGAGAAATGGCAGACCAAGAAGACGATGGACTGACAACATTAAAGATAACATGAATATGTCATTGGAAAATGCAAGCTGCATTGCCCAAGACAGAGAAGGGTTCAGGGAGTTCATTGGGAAGACAATGTTCTGGATAGAATACGTCACATAACACACACACATGCACACAGAGACAGACAGGAAGGCAGGCAGGCCACACACACACACAGAGACAGGAAAGCAGGCAGACCACACACACACATGCACACAGAGACAGACAGGAAGGCAGGCAGGCCACACACCATACACACACATGCACACAGAGACAGACAGGAAGGCAGGCAGGCCACACACACACACAGAGACAGGAAAGCAGGCAGACCACACACAGATGCACACAGAGACAGACAGGAAGGCAGGCAGGCCACACACCATACACACACATGCACACAGAGACAGACAGGAAGGCAGGCAGGCCACACACCACACACACACATGCACACAGAGACAGACAGGAAGGCAGGCAGGCCACACATCACACACAGATGCACACAGAGACAGGAAGGCAGGCAGGCCACACACACACACAGAGACAGGAAGGCAGGCAGACCACACACACACACACACAGATATATATATATAATCAGCTGTGCACTCATCCTTATGAAACTCAACTATCACATTTCTGAATGTGAAACTCAACTATCACATTTCTGAATGTGAAACTCAACTATCACATTTCTGAATGTGAAACTCAACTATCACATTTCTGAATGTGAAACTCAACTATCACATTTCTGAATGTGAAACTCAACTATCACATTTCTGAATGTGAAACTCAACTATCACATTTCTGAATGTGAAACTCAACTATCACATTTCTGAATGTGAAACTCAACTATCACATTTCTGAATGTGAAACTCAACTATCACATTTCTGAATGTGAAACTCAACTATCACATTTCTGAATGTGAAACTCAACTATCACATTTCTGAATGTGAATCTCCACTATCACATTTCTGAATGTGAAACTCAACTATCACATTTCTGAATGTGAAACTCAACTATCACATTTCTGAATGTGAAACTCAACTATCACATTTCTGAATGTGAATCTCCACTATCACATTTCTGAATGTGAAACTCAACTATCACATTTCTGAATGTGAATCTCCACTATCACATTTCTGAATGTGAAACTCAACTATCACATTTCTGAATGTGAAACTCGACTATCACATTTCTGAATGTTCAACGCTGAAGAAACTCGACTATCACATTTCTGAATGTTCAACGCTGAAGAAACTCGACATCACATTTCTGAATGTTCAACGCTGAAGAAACTCGACTATCACATTTCTGAATGTTCAACGCTGAAGAAACTCGACTATCACATTTCTGAATGTTCAACGCTGAAGAAACTCGACTATCACATTTCTGAATGTTCAACGCTGAAGTAACTCGACTATCACATTTCTGAATGTTCAACGCTGAAGAATCTCGACTATCACATTTCTGAATGTTCAACGCTGAAGTAACTCGACTATCACATTTCTGAATGTTCAACGCTGAAGAATCTCGACTATCACATTTCTGAATGTTCAACGCTGAAGAAACTCAACTATCACATTTCTGAATGTTCAACGCTGAAGTAACTCGACTATCACATTTCTGAATGTTCAACGCTGAAGAAAGTCCAGCACTGGATAATGTTAGAAAATGTTTCTCCTTTTTAAAATGATAAATGGAACGCCCATATAAAGAAATATTATTTCTTTATATATTATTTCACCATTACATGAGTTCCACATAATTCAGGATGAGTTGACCTGTTGGGTAGTACTGTCATGTCCGCTTACTGTTAATATTTTGTCCTTACAGATCTGAAGTTGATCTATTGGATTGGAGTAACTTGCTAGAAATCAATAGATCACTATCTAAGCTGCTTGTGATTCCTAACTTGAAAGTAAGGGAATTTATTTTATGTTTTTCTGTCGTAAGAGAAACAAGTTGTAGTGTTACTTAAAGTGTGTAACTGTCAGAATGCATAACATGTTCTTTCTCCCCAAGCAGGCATAACTTCTTGGAGAATCTACTTGCAGAGACTGAACACCTGATGTGCAATGATTCAATGCCATAAGCAATAGACAGTAACAAATATATGTTAGTAAGACTTTCTTTGTACCGTGTTGTTATTGTTAATATCCAATTGTTGCTGAGTAGTTCTACTCTTGGCAGCTCAATGCCATTCTTAAAAAATTTCAGGTCTTCTGAAGTTGACTTAGTGATCCATACCTTAAGTTAGTGACTGTTAAGGGTGTCTGTAAAAGTTTGTTCCGCAGCTGAAAGGGAAGGACAGTAAATAAGGAGATGTTTGACTGTTTTGTTGGGATGAGAGACGTGTCTACAAATGGATACTTCACTTTGCAAGATGTGAGGATTTTTACTTTGAGTCTAAACTTGTACAAGGAACTTATATGGACCAGGTATAGTGTCTGCTCTTTCTTATGTGATTTCTTATTACCAGTTGTTATAATTCTGTAATCCTTGTAATCGTGTATGATGTTTAATCCTTGTAATCATGTATGATTTTTTAATCCTTGTAATCGTGTATGATGTTTAATCCTTGTAATCGTGTATGATGTTTTAATCCTTGTAATCATGTATGATGTTTTAATCCTTGTAATCGTGTATGATGTTTAATCCTTGTAATCGTGTATGATGTTTATTCCTTGTAATTGTGTATGATGTTTAATCCTTGTAATCGTGTATGATGTTTAATCCTTGTAATCGTGTATGATGTTTATTCCTTGTAATCGTGTATGATGTTTATTCCTTGTAATCGTGTATGATGTTTAATCCTTGTAATCGTGTATGATGTTTATTCCTTGTAATCATGTATAATGTTTAATCCTTGTAATCATGTATGATGTTTTAATCCTTGTAATCATGTATGATGTTTTAATCCTTGTAATCATGTATGATGTTTATTCCTTGTAATCGTGTATGATGTTTAATCCTTGTAATCGTGTATGATGTTTATTCCTTGTAATCGTGTATGATGTTTAATCCTTGTAATCGTGTATGATGTTTATTCCTTGTAATCGTGTATAATGTTTAATCCTTGTAATCATGTATGATGTATTAATCCTTGTAATCGTGTATGATGTTTATATTACTTTTAGATTTTCATTCATCGCAGGGTATCTTCCTGGCATACTGTTAAACTGTTCACTATGTACTCTAAAGGTCGCTGGTTTGTAGTTGCTGGAATCTGATACAGTTTATATGGCTATTGACTCTTGCATGTCCTGATCAAAACTAAAAGATAAAAGATAAGGGATTGATCTCTCCTGCAGAGTTTGTTTATCTTATCATTGTCTCTCGGCCATGTAATTTAACTAAATACATTTTGACCAGTTAGCCCATTTTTCCATCTGTTCAACCAGATTTCCCTGTTGCTATAAACATGTGTAGTAAGACAACATGTAGTTTACAACAATATTTTCTCATAAACTCTCTCCCTAAATGCTGAAGTATAAATTATGTACATGATTGTAGGCACATTACTCTGGTAGTTTTCCATTGCTTTTTTGGAGGAAATCCATTTACCAAATAGCACACACAGAAAACACAATCATTTTCTACACCATTTTTTGTCAAAAGTTATAAAATTATAGCAAAACTTAAAAGCAGAACAACAACATTATTAGGGCATGTGATGAGAAAAGTAAAACATTAAAATTTAGTAATCACTGGAAAGATCAAGGGGATAAGAGACATGGGAAGACAGAGAGAGAAATTTGCACAAAGATGTCACCAACTGAACTAACACAAGAGAGATTGTTGTGGAGAAGCATGATCACCTACACCCCTCTGCATGGCACTTTATTGATTAATAAATTATGCATAAATTTTATTTTATAAAACTGATGTACATTTTTACTCAACAGACAGGAAAGTTACAACCATTGGTGGAGAGTATCACGGAGAAGGAAGAAGATCAAATGAAGGGTATGCTGAGAAGAGTGAACACCCTTGCTAAAGTGAGACTTCAGATTGCCAACTTTAGTTAATTCATGTGTACAAATAATGAAAAATTCAAATCATTCAATTTTTAAATTCACTTTATGCTATGTTGATTTAGTGTTTTTTTCCAATACTAGTTAGTAATTTTTAATTTCAGAGGTTGTCACCTTACCTATCTTGAACTATGCTGTGGACACCTATGACAAGGATATTGAGAATACCAGTGACAGTGAAAAAAACAAATCTAGAAGTGTTAAGAACATTACATGTGGAAAAGCGTTGACAATAACATTATAACAAGAAAGCTGAGGTTTATTGATCATATAAAGAGACATAACAGTATGGAAAAACTAATAATGGAAAGCATGGTTGCTTGCAACACAAGAAAGGGTCATTCAAGACAATAATGGACATAAGACATTGCAGTGTTTAACCTTCTTGGGACAACCCAGGTCGATTATTGGCCCATGCTTACTTAGCGAGAAAGACGAAAGACGATCCATCAGCCCAGAGAAAGAAAGTTTCTGTATGGCTAACTATAAATAACATTAACCAATCAAATGATAGCTTTAATTTGCTGCGCATTTGAGCATATCAGTAGAAACTACCTGGATAGTTTACACGTGTGTTTGGTTATTGTTTTGAATATTTGCAAGCTCTCAAGTGTGTACTTTTCAGAAATGTCTGCAAGTGGTTTTGAAAGTGATATGGTGTCCAGTGATTCGAATGTGACCAAGATTTATGTGTGAGATGCTTTTGATAGTGACTTAGATATCAGCGAAGATTGTAACACTTTGGAAGAATTAGGGGGAAATAACGATAATGTTTTCCAATGGTTTAGAGTTACATGGAACTGAGCTGGATAGTGACCTCTCTATTCACTCATGGAAATAATTGGGCCTAAGCACATTCCCACATATAGCAGTCCTCCTGTGGCATATAAAATAGTTATTTTTTTTTTTACAGTAGTTTCAACTAAACTGTTTGTCAAAGAAACAAACACGACAGATCAATCCAGATCATTGATGCATATGTAGGAGTGTCAGACATCACAAACATTGATGCATATGTAGGAGTGTCAGACATCACAAACATTGATGCATATGTAGGAGTGTCAGACATCACAAACATTGATGCATATGTAGGAGTGTCAGACATCACAAACATTGATGCATATGTAGGAGTGTCAGACATCACAAACATTGATGCATATGTAGGAGTGTCAGACATCACAAACATTGATGCATATGTAGGAGTGTCAGACATCACAAACATTGATGCATATGTAGGAGTGTCAGACATCACAAACATTGATGCATATGTAGGAGTGTCAGACATCACAAACATTGATGCATATGTAGGAGTGTCAGACATCACAAACATTGATGCATATGTAGGAGTGTCAGACATCACAAACATTGATGCATATGTAGGAGTGTCAGACATCACAAACATTGATGCATATGTAGGAGTGTCAGACATCACAAACATTGATGCATATGTAGGAGTGTCAGACATCACAAACATTGATGCATATGTAGGAGTGTCAGACATCACAAACATTGATGCATATGTAGGAGTGTCAGACATCACAAACATTGATGCATATGTAGGAGTGTCAGACATCACAAACATTGATGCATATGTAGGAGTGTCAGACATCACAAACATTGATGCATATGTAGGAGTGTCAGACATCACAAACATTGATGCATATGTAGGAGTGTCAGACATCACAAACATTGATGCATATGTAGGAGTGTCAGACATCACAAACATTGATGCATATGTAGGAGTGTCAGACATCACAAACATTGATGCATATGTAGGAGTGTCAGACATCACAAACATTGATGCATATGTAGGAGTGTCAGACATCACAAACATTGATGCATATGTAGGAGTGTCAGACATCACAAACATTGATGCATATGTAGGAGTGTCAGACATCACAAACATTGATGCATATGTAGGAGTGTCAGACATCACAAACATTGATGCATATGTAGGAGTGTCAGACATCACAAACATTGATGCATATGTAGGAGTGTCAGACATCACAAACATTGATGCATATGTAGGAGTGTCAGACATCACAAACATTGATGCATATGTAGGAGTGTCAGACATCACAAACATTGATGCATATGTAGGAGTGTCAGACATCACAAACATTGATGCATATGTAGGAGTGTCAGACATCACAAACATTGATGCATATGTAGGAGTGTCAGACATCACAAACATTGATGCATATGTAGGAGTGTCAGACATCACAAACATTGATGCATATGTAGGAGTGTCAGACATCACAAACATTGATGCATATGTAGGAGTGTCAGACATCACAAACATTGATGCATATGTAGGAGTGTCAGACATCACAAACATTGATGCATATGTAGGAGTGTCAGACATCACAAACATTGATGCATATGTAGGAGTGTCAGACATCACAAACAATAAAGAGAAAGATTGCTGTATTTTTGCAGCAACAGGAAAATTCTAGAGGAAGAAAACCAAGCCTCAAGATGCATAGCAAATGTCAGAAGGGAGTCCATTGCCCATATCCCCAAAACATAAATGTAGATATTATTTGTTTGTATTGTTCAGACAAAATAAATATTTTATTTCATGAGTTTTATGTGTTTTTATCAAATATCTGTCACAGGTTGGACATGAAAAAAAAATAATTAATTGCCATATGCAAATTAGATGACATAATTTATATGTGTGTTTTCAACCTTCAGAAGTTCATAAAAAGGTACCTCAATATATTTCCTCCAGGAATATATATACTTTTACTATGTTTAAACATAGTTTTTATGTTGTTTAAAGAATTTTAAAAATTGGACCCATGTCCTTTTTCCCCCTGGAAATGAAATGGCTCCGTCTTTTTGTTTGGTAGACGGAGAATTATTAGAAGAATTATTAAGCTCTATCCTCAAAGGGTTAAACGTGTCATTTCCTGCAGCAGGCCAACTTTCACAGAATCATAAGCATCCATGAAGGAAAGAATATGTCACTTGAGTAACAACAAATAATGAACATAAATACATACAGAAAACATCAATGACAATATAAGCTAATGTTCTACTACCTGTTGCCATACAGGAAACATCCATGACAATATAAGCTAATGTTCTATTATCTGTTGCCATTTTTTAGTATGCTCAGAGTAAAGAAGTGCGAGTGATGATTGATGCTGAGCAGAGCTACTTCCAGCCAGCTATTCGTAGGCTGACCATGGAGATGATGAGAAAGTTCAACAAAGACAGAAATGTCATATTTGGTACTTATCAATGTTATACAAAAGTAAGATATGTTTGTTGTACTAGTACACATATATTTTTACATTTATCTTATGCCTAGCTGACAGGTGTTCATTTGTGATTCTAAATTTCTAAATTGTGTACACAAATTCATTTAAAAATTACAAAAGGTGTTTGAGTTCAGCATCCTGTGATTGAAAGCTCAAAATCTATTTACTGCATCCAGAAAATAAATAATTAATCTATATTAGGTACTCTACAAGGATCAGTGACCAGGTTTCTACGGAACAAAAGCTAATATAATTAAACTAAATGAAATTCTGATAAAGACTCATATACCACTGACGCATCCAATGTTTTATGCATTTCGTGATGAGGGCCCCCCCAATCAGTAGATATGTGCAAACATACTGAGTTGGGGGGGGGGGGAAGGTTGGGTGGATGGCTGGCCAGTGCGTTGCACAAATCGCTAGATCAGTATCCGAAGTTATGACTTTTTAAATTTCAGAGAAACTGAAGCTCTGTGCAATAGCGTTTGAAATTTAAAAGTTGGTATGTTGTCACGTGATTTGGTCACCGATCCCTGTATTGATCCCTGTATTGATCCCTGTATTGATCCCTGTATTGATCCCTGTATTGATCCCTGTATTGATCCCTATATTATGTGCTTCTTCTCATTTCTACTGTTATCAGTGACAATATTTCAGCTTTATTTATTGTTCTCACATTCTTCTTCAGCATTCATTCTTAAACTCCTGCTGGATCTCTCTTGTAGTAGGACCATGATCCATTCTAGATTTCCAGCAGGATGTAGTCCAGGGAATGAAAATGCATTGTGTCACCATTTTGTTTGCATCAGAGGCCATAGACATCTGTCTTCAGTGGGTTCTCACATTCTAAAAGTCAGTTCTAGATTTTATTTTAATATTTAGAACATACATTTAGGACTTACATTCACACGTATGTTGTCAGCGACGAAAGGAAAAATGAATAGCAGCAATGTGACCTGCCATATATTTATAAGAGATAATTAAGGCTGTCTCTTGCTATGGAGATTCAAGGAACACAGAACTCATCCTCAAGTCAAATGTATAAGATTATAATGTTCAAATATCTCAGTCAAGCTGTAAACTGTGACACGAAAACATTCTGTTCTCCAGACTACTTCCTGCTAATTGTCAGGAGTTTCAAAATAAATACAGAAGAAGGACCTCCATTTTAATGAAATATTTTTGTTTTAGCTTTCACCAGTTTCAATATAAATGAATGATTATGGTAGTTTCCTCTTCTTCTTCTGCATTGCTCTCTTGTAATCACATCGAATATATTGTGTGATATCTGCCTGGGAGCGTGAAGTATGTTGTGCTGCAAGTTCCACAGTTGAACTGTGTTATTTGTGCCTCGGTTGGTTCACTTTGTGACCGGAACATCAGAGGCCCAGCATATCAGTTTTCGTCATGCCTTTAATTTGGGTAGTAGGCTTCCTAAGCTAGTGACCGCCTGCCAATCTGTCGATGGGTCCGCAGGTGTATACTGACTCTTCGCTGAGATGATGTAGTTTTCTCTAACCACGGGTAACTAGCATCACTGTTTCTTTAAGGAGAAGAGTGTTTTTACAGGTTGAGGTTGTTAAAAGTCTAAAATCCAGCCTACAGGAAAGGGATTTCATTTTTAGTATGCCCCTCGCATGTAATATGTCTGCCCTGGATCATCCTACCAGGAACACATCTGTTCCTTTCATTTTAGCTAACTGAATCATCATACCAGGAACATATCTGTTCCTTTCAACTTAGCTCACTGAATCATCCTACCAGGAACATATCTGTTCCTTTCATTTTAGCTCACTGAATCATTACAATGAACTTCTCCCCCTTAAAGAGAACTCTGCTTCCGTGGGATGCCATCATACTGTTGTGGACATGGAAATGAAATGCTGATGATCTGATGAAAAAGAAATGAGCATGTGTACAGGAAGATGAGGTTTTGTATCTGGAAAAGAAGAGAACTATGAGAACTATAGAAATATCAGAAGTGGCGCTGGGGCAGACATATTGGCCGGAGGAAACAGCACTGGAATCAAAGCTCTATGGGACACTGTATGAACTGCAAAGGACGGTGAGTTTTATTAAGGAGACAGAGTTACAGATATAGACATGTTTCAAGTGAACGAAAGAAGAAGAATCAGAAGTGAAAATAACTTGACAAAAGACACCTACCACTATCTAGACCGGTAGGGTCAGGTCACTATATTTCACCAGAGAACAGGACACAACAAACTGTATAAACACAACCCAGGCTATGACTTATCTACTACACCACTGTGCACTTCTGCAACAAATGAACACACCTCTGAACATATCTTGCAGAACTGTCCCGAGTATGAACAATTGTGAGAGCCATATTGACCTAACAGATCAACCTTGCAACTGAAGATGTGATGAACAAAATAAGAGCTTCAGGCAATGACAGTGTTCATGAAGAAGACTTGTCTGACAGTGTACACATCAGCAGCAAACAAAATAAAGGAAGAAAGACTTCTTGATTAGAAACAAGCATCACAGCACTGGGGGCATTCCCATATATGCTCTACTTACTGTTCCGTCAGACATCTAAAAGTGAATAAACTCAGTGTCCCATTCAGTTGCTGATTACACATTCTTCTCACAATTGCTACAACAAGGTATTACAAGGTAAAGATCTTGCTTGAAGGAAATAAAGTATATTAACAAATATATTAATTATCTCCTTATCTCTCACAAGCTGCTAAAGCAGTCAGTTAAGCAAACCCTTTCTGCTGGCAATCCATTAAAACCACAATTTTTATAGCTACTTCTAAATATATTTTGGCAGGGTGGGAAAACTCTTACAGAGATAAAGAGTTATTAAACATGTTAAATGAACAGATAGATATTACATACTTAATGATCAGTTGAAAATGTTTTGCTCTTATTGACCAATCATGTTTAAGTTCATATCTATACATTGATTTGCTTAATACAGGAAGCTTTTAATGATATTGTTGTTGATATGGACCTTGCAAGACGTGAGGATTTCTATTTCGGTGCCAAACTTGTAAGAGGAGCTTATATGGACCAGGTATATTGTCTGCTCTGTTAAAGTTATTTTTATAATTTTGGTTCTTGTTTGGAATGCATACCCCCAGAAGTGATTATTGCCCTTTGCAATGTTTGTCAGTTTATGTTTATCCTTTATTAATTTTATTGTCTCTCTCCTGGTGGACAAACATTAATAATTAATAGCATCTACTCTTGCCGTTAAGCGTAGGGGTGAGAACTGTAAGTTTCTGTTCAAGGCCAGATGTGATGCCTGAGTCGTGCTGAGTCCGTGTTTGTGGAGGGTTATCGTGATGTTATTTATCCATCTCTTTCTTGGTCTACCCTTGGCTCTGTATTCAGATGATCATTTATTAGAAGCTCTCAATGGTATTTGGCCTGGGTCCATTCTCACTAGGTGACCAAACCACTTTATCTGCTGATGTTTTATATATTCAATACAAGGCATTATTCCTACTCTTCTTCTGATATCCTTATTTCTTATTCTGTCCAGTTTGGTAACCATAGCAGCTTTTCTCTAATACTTCATCTCATGTGATGATTTTTCTCTGTTGCGAGGTTGTTAAAGACCATGTTTGACACTGGTAGCAAAGCGTTGGGATGAAAATTGTATACATTGCCTGTCTCTTTATGTCAATATTGATCTTTGGATGCAGGAGTAATGGTGAATGTTGATAAGTCACTGTGTTTGCCTTTGGCACCTGGTTATATTTCTCTGTCTAGTTTCCCATTTTCAGAAAATACACTTCCTAAATGTTTGAATTCTTTGGTTTGTTTCACTGCTGAGTCATCTATTGTAACATTTATTGTTTTTGGTGACTTGCTGATTAATTTTAATATAAATTTGTTTAGAAGTTGGGGTTAGAATTAGTTATGTAAAACAAAACTTCTCCTAACCAAAAACCTAAAATAATTAATAGTTAAATAAATAATTGATAAATGTCAAGTGACAAACATTGCCAACGGAAATAATCAAATTAATAATCACATCATGGGGTGGGATGTATGTGTTCCAAACAAGAAGCGTGATTTCTTATCATCAGTTATTACATTTCTATTTTAGTTAATCATCCTTATAATCACGTATGATGTTTATATTACTTTTTGTTTTCCATCAGTAGCAGGGGATCTTCCTGGCATAGTGTTAATCTGTCCAGTTTGTACTCTAGAAATCGCTGGTTCAAATCATGTTCATGATGTCCAGTTTACAAATTGAATTTTTTTTTATGATCGCTGGGGATTGTTGGGGATTTATGCAGGAGCACATTAAACAAATTTTTATAGTCATTTATGGTAGTATTTGAATTTTCACAATTTCTCAATCACTGTTGTGTCCACATGAACAATTCTGACAAATATTCCGAAATGGATAGGAAATAAGACTCAGTTTAGTTTGTTTGCTTACATACAATATTGTGTTAGTTATGAAAAATTTACTTAAGAAAAAACAAGAAAATATGGGGGAAAAAACAAGAAATTTGTACATACCCAAGCTTGTATCCCAGACGACTGAATCATAATCCATTTATTTTGAAATAAAACACATCTGCATATATCCTGAACCATTTTGTGATGCATACAAGTATTTATATATACAGAATTACTTATAAATGTCACATTGTCTTGATATGAGCAAACGCATGCAAAATATACATTTTCCATAAAATATTATATTCTTTAGGCCTACATTTTAGTGCCGAGGCCTTATTTACAAAACTGTAGATATACATAATACAAATTTCTATGCCTTATGTAAAGGATGAGTATTCACATCCAAATGTAATACTTCAAAAAATCATGTTTTTGAATGTAGATAATGGTGATAGTCATGTATATTGCCCTCTCAGCTTTATTAACAATGAATCAGAATTTCCATCAAAGTGAGATTGTAATAATTATTAGGCCTACAATCGCCATCTTCTCTAATATCGGAATAATTACGTAACGTATTTTGGAACATTTCAAAAGTCTAACTAGCTGTAAAACATCAAGGATGTCTAGATTTCATTACTTCAAATACAAGTAGCAATAAGTTACACAAAATGAAAATGTAAACACACATTTGTTTATATGAAATTAGTACTCATATATAATCTTTATTATTGTTAATGAAGCATGCCTATGTAGATCGATTATCTCTGGATCAGAAGTAATGCAATAGAAACGGTTTGTTTGATTTTACAGGCATCGTGATATTTATAATTCAAGATACTAAATTCCTATCAAAATGTAGATTTAAGCAGCTTTTAGCATATCTGGCCTCCGAATTGTAGATTTTAGTGGCTCAGTGAACAAGAGGAGATATTAATAAACATGAAAATTCATATGATTTTTGCCAGGAGCATAGATATATTGTGCCACATTATTCATCATGTAGGCCCAGCACAGCTGATTTCGGCATGAAAAAAAGTTTACTTATTACAAATACAATGTGGAATATTAATCTGTAATAAATGTATTTAAAAAAAAGGTTTGGAATAGTAATATCTGCTATAAGCTTACTTAATGGAAACACAATTTGAAATATTAATCTGCTAGCTTAATCTTCTGTAAACAGAAAAGATGCAGAAATATTGACAAACTTTGCTCCTGAAATTTTCATAGGAGCGAGAGCGGGCTGCCACAGTTGGATATGAGGATCCAATCAATCCAACATTTGAAGCAACAACAGCAATGATGCACTCAGTGATTGAGGAGGTAATGAGACAGATACATCTGCGGCCCACAGGGAGAATAGCCGTCATGGTTGCCTCTCACAATGAAGACACTGTCCGATACACTATAGAGAAGTGAGTATAATGCATGTATATCTGCACAATATAGCAGCAGACCACACCAAAGTTTATGTTGTAGAATATAGCCAAGATAGCAGCAGGCCATACCAAAGTTTATGTTGTAGAATATAGCCAGGATAGCGGCAGGCCATACCAAAGTTTATGTTGTAGAATATAGCCAAGATAGCAGCAGGCCATACCAAAGTTTATGTTGTAGAATATAGCCAGGATAGCGGCAGACCACACCAAAGTTTATGTTGTAGAATATAGCCAAGATAGCAGCAGGCCATACCAAAGTTTATGTTGTAGAATATAGCCAGGATAGCGGCAGACCACACCAAAGTTTATGTTGTAGAATATAGCCAGGATAGCGGCAGACCACACCAAAGTTTATGTTGTAGAATATAGCCAGGATAGCGGCAGACCACACCAAAGTTTATGTTGTAGAATATAGCCAGGATAGCGGCAGACCACACCAAAGTTTATGTTGTAGAATATAGCCAAGATAGCAGCAGGCCATACCAAAGTTTATGTTGTAGAATATAGCCAGGATAGCGGCAGACCATACCAAAGTTTATGTTGTAGAATATAGCCAGGATAGCGGCAGACCACACCAAAGTTTATCTTGTAGAATATAGCCAGGATAGCGGCAGACCACACCAAAGTTTATGTTGTAGAATATAGCCAGGATAGCAGCAGACCACACCAAAGTTTATGTTGTAGAATATAGCCAAGATAGCAGCAGGCCACACCAAAGTTTATGTTGTAGAATTTTGTGTGAATACGTTTCTATCTCTTAACATTCTGACTACAAGCATACACTGTTGTTCCCTTTTCTCTCCCCAACCACTTTTCTCACACCCATCAGGTTGTTGTTGTTTAAATCCCCAGGAGTTATGAGTTATTAGCTCTTATACATCAATCAATATCAATAAAACCCATAACCCTTCAGGGTCGTAGGGGTACCACATTGGAAGCTTCAGCACACAGAGTCCTCCAGTGAATTCTATCCTCAGCGATGCGGATGAGTGTGGAAATATCTAGCCCTGTCCATTCCTTGATGTTGTCTGTCCATGTCTTTATTTGTCCTCCTCTGCTTCTTCCACCCTCAACAGTTCCCTGCAGTATTGTTTTTGACAAGGAATCGTGCCTGCATACGTCTTATACATATGTGATGTGCAATCAGGTGGTTTCTCCAGAGATTTATTTTATACTCAGAAGACTCCAACTTTCAGCTGTGAGCAATACTTTGAAAAGAAGTTTCCTACTTGGGAGGGGGTAATGCAAGAGGTTAAACAAATAAGAAATGTCATAGGTTATCCGATTCAGTTCTCAAGTTTAATGTGGTATGAATAAAAGTAGATAAAATTAAAGTGTTGTCAACGTGGAAAAATGCACATGTCAGATCTGTCCATTTGAGCAAATAACATGGCAACACAATGCATTCCGTTCTCTAGACTAAATTCTGCTGGAATTCTATTAGGAGTATTGTCCTGCTACAAGAGAGATGACAACACTTACATTGTTGCAGTGGATGGAGCATGCTGGGAACATGATCATAGGAGTGCCACTCTGGAAATATTATTATAGGAGTGGCACTGGAAATATTATCATAGGGGGTGTCACTCTGGAAATATTATCATAGGAGTGCCACTGGAAATATTATCATAGGGGGTGCCACTCTGGAAATATTATCATAGGAGTGCCACTGGAAATATTATCATAGGCATGCCACTCTGGAAATATTATTATAGGGGCGCCACCCTGGAAATATTATCATAGGGGGTGCCACTCTGGAAACATCAACTCACACAACTTCTACCATGCCTCTCTGTTCTCAGATTTTGGTCTAAGTGTTGAGAATCTTATTCCTGAATAGGATATGCTACCAATTAAAAAAAATATATATATACATGTCTCCATTGTGTGAGAAGTGACTTATGACTATTTAAATATCTTCATAGATATTTTGTATGAGAAAATCTTTGTTTCAAACTAATAAGAATTGGTTCTTGTTTCAAACTAATAAGAGTGGGTTCTTGTTTCAAACTAATAAGAGTGGGTTCTTGTTTCAAACTAATAAGAGTGGGTTCTTGTTTCAAACTAATAAGAATGGGTTTTTGTTTCAAACTAATAAGAATTGGTTCTTGTTTCAAACTAATAAGAATGGGTTTTTGTTTCAAACTAATAAGAATTGGTTCTTGTTTCAAACTAATAAGAGTGGGTTCTTGTTTCAAACTAATAAGAATGGGTTCTTGTTTCAAACTAATAAGAATGGGTTCTTGTTTCAAACTAATAAGAATGGGTTTTTTGTTTCAAACTAATAAGAATGGGTTCGTGTTTCAAACTAATAAGAATGTACTCTTGTTTCAAACTAATAAGAATGGGTTCTTGTTTCAAACTAATAAGAATGTACTCTTGTTTCAAACTAATAAGAATGGGTTCGTGTTTCAAACTAATAAGAATATGTTCGTGTTTCAAACTAATAAGAATGGGTTCTTGTTTCAAACTAATAAGAATGTACTCTTGTTTCTCTCAGAATGAAAGAGTATGGAATTGGACCAAATGACAGACTCATCTGTTTTGGTCAGTTGTATGGTATGTGTGACCAGGTCAGCTTTCCACTAGGTAAGTTTAGCCTCACCATGTTCATATGTTTTAGTTTATATGTATGCTAAAAGTTCTTCAAAATCAACAGCTTCAACAGATTTGGTGGAAGGATGTACATTTTGAATATCTATAACTTTTAGTTGTGGGCTGGATAATCAGAGAAACAGATGAAAGATTGACTAGGATATCATGTTGTTTAAGGGAGACTGCTTTGCAGCTTTTCATTTGAACACATCAAACAATTTGACATAAGTAAATGAAGCTGACTGGTGGTTATTTTTTCCTGAGCGGCTAGGACTGAAAGGGTTAAGCAAATGGTGAACAGTGTGTATACCGTTATTGCTTCCATCCTGCACTAATTTTTCTTCTAATTCAACTCCTGTTCTTGCTCTTCCCATTCTTGATCCCATTTGGGTTCAGGAAAGTGTTTGTTCTGTTAGCTACCCCCCGTAACTTCTAGGTAACTTACATGATAGTAGTTAACTACCCCCTGTAACTCCTTGGTAACTTACATGATAGTAGTTAGCTGCCCCCTGTAACTCTTAGGTAACTTACATGATAGTAGTTAGCTGCCCCCTGTAACTCTTAGGTAACTTACATGATAGTAGTTAGCTGCCCCCTGTAACTCTTAGGTAACTTACATGATAGTAGTTAGCTGCCCCCTGTAACTCCTTGGTAACTTACATGATAGTAGTTAGCTGCCCCCTGTAACTCCTTGGTAACTTACATGATAGTAGTTAGCTGCCCCCTGTAACTCCTTGGTAACTTACATGATAGTAGTTAGCTGCCCCCTGTAACTCCTTGGTAACTTACATGATAGTAGTTAGCTGCCCCCTGTAACTCCTTGGTAACTTACATGATAGTAGTTAGCTGCCCCCTGTAACTCCTAGGTAACTTACATGATAGTAGTTAACTGCCCCCTGTAACTCCTAGGTAACTTACATGATAGTAGTTTTGTTTTAGTGACTAATTTTGAACATTTTCTAATTGTTCTTTTCCAGGTCAGGCCGGTTACTCTGTATACAAATATGTCCCTTTTGGCCCCATTGAAGAAGTATTGCCGTATCTATCCAGGCGAGCTGTAGAAAATCGGGGAGTTCTTGCTAAAGTGAGGAAAGAGAAGAGACTGTTGAGACAAGAGTTAGTGCGGAGAATTCTCAGTGGGCAGATCTTTTATAAACCAATTCCTCCTACATAGTTCAGTGAACAAGTATTAAACCCTTGGGTAACAGAATAGAGATATTTGTGGGTGAAATATCCCTGTATTATTAAAGCAATTGTTTTAAGTATACTTTTTATCAATTACAATATGTTGGCCATATCAAACGCTATGACAGCCTAGAGAAGATCATAACGGAGGGGATAATGTCAGGGAGATGAACAAGAGGCAGACCAAGAAGAAAATGAATGTAATTCATCAAAGACCACCTGAACATGACAGTAACAGAAGCAGGAAGACTGGCTCAAGATTGACAGAAGTTTCGAAAGACTGGGATGTCTGCTACATCCTGTTCAGGATATGTCACCTGATGATGATACATTTTTACTTAAGTCCATGTTTTTAAAAGAATTGTTTTAAGTATACTTTTTTTATTAAGTTCATGTATTGTTATAGCAATTGTTTTAAGTATACTTTTTATTAATTTCATGTATTGTTAAAGCAATATTTCATAGATGTAAATGGTAATGGTAATATGAGTTATAAACCAGCGTCATAACACACGGTTTCCCATAAGTACTCGTCCGCTTGGTCAGTGGTTGATTAGAAACCGCCTGACTATCATCACCCACCACACTTGCCCAGTAGTGATGATGTCTTACTTCGACCTTCTCAGAGCATGAGTCATGATACCCTAATTCCTGGTGGCAGGGTGAGCTATGCAAGTCTTTTGTATTTTAAACCACAAATAATGAGTGAATTAAAAAAACCGTGACTGGTGGTCAGCGGATGAGTGACTTAACATTACACTACTGCAGCGTATATAGTTTTGTTGTTGAAACAATGACTTGACATTGCACTGCCGTATCTTGTATATGTATATTGTTGCAACATAAAGTATAAATGACACAAGATATTCCTCATACAATAACATTGTTTATTCTTCAGCTTTGATATTCATTGTGTAAACCATAGTAACCTATGTAATGTAATTCACTTTCAGGAGAGTTTAAGATCAAGTCTTTACAAATCAAAATTTTAGTTATTGTGTTATTTTCTCAGGAGAGTTTAAGATCAAGTCTTTATACACCAAACATTGAGTGAAGTCTTTATACACCAAATATTTAGTGAAGTCTTTATACACCAAACATTGAGTGAAGTCTTTATACATCAAACATTGAGTGAAGTCTTTATACACCAAACATTGAGTGAAGTCTTTATACACCAAACATTGAGTGAAGTCTTTATACACCAAACATTGAGTGAAGTCTTTATACACCAAACATTGAGTGAAGTCTTTATACACCAAATATTGAGTTATTATTTTATTTCTCAGGAGAGTTTAAGATAAAATTGTTGTAAATTAAAGTGTGAGTTATTTTCTTTTCTTTGAGAGTCTTAAAATAAAATTTTTACACATCAAATTTATAGTTAATTTCTGTGAAAAATGTAACATAAAATCTGTACAAATCAAAATTTGAGGTATACATATTTCTCTATACACATCAAAATCTGATTTTCCTCAAAAGCTCAACACAAAAACTTTACACATCAAAATTACATTGTATTTTCTCAAGAGCTTAACATGAAATCGTGACACATCAAAATGTGAATTGTTGTTACTTTATTCTACAGATTTAAATATACAGTTTGTACAATCATACAATCAAAATGTAATAATGTGTAAGTTAATTTGATTGTGTCATGAGATTTGATAAAATAATAAACTAAATATGTATTGCTTGGATAGAAATTCATCAAAATATCCAAAAACTGTGTCAGGAAACTATACAGAATAATTCATTCGAATATGGTTAGATCCTCTGATCAGTGTCTGACAAATGTTTGATCATTTATCTTTTTCAAACTGTCAATGCCATGTTGCCAGATTTTGTATATTTATATTTATTATGTCCAAAAATATAAACATGTTCTTCTTCCCTTCACCAGACTTCCTAATTTTAGTTTCAACCATAAACTTATACTTTTCTCCCCCTAGTATTGACTTTTATTAATTTTACTTTTAACATAAATTATATTTAACAATTAATTTTACTTTTAACACTAAAATTATAACTCTTCCCCCTCCTGATTTTATTTAGGTTTAGTTTTGAAGCTATACAGTACTCTCTCCTTCTTACAAGAATGTATGTTTATACTTGGCAGCAATAACAATGAACATTGTCGTACAACTTTCAGTATACTAAAACATGATGTTGTTTATTCATATTTTGTTGTGTATTTGTTTCTGCTTCATTGAGATTTCAAGATTTAACTGAAGTTGTGACATTTATTATAACCTGCAAAGGTATAGTTATGTTGTAATTTTATTGCTATGCACCTATGTGGTAGTGTGAGGAGTATGTTGTTTAACCTGTAGCAGCCCAGCTAAAAATAGTGCATATTTCCTCTGACATCCAACCATTTTTTTATGACTTCTGGTTTTTCTGCACGTTTTCGTTTTTGGCGTAACATTTTTATTTATTGATTTCAAATTTGGGGAGACAATAGAGATAAGTGGATGCTGGATATGATTTAGAAGTGTTATTTGCTTGTGTGTGTCAGTGTTATGTTGCGTACAACAAAAATTAAGAATATGCAGAAATGCACACAAAAAACTTTAATATAAAGAAAGAATTACTAAGAGAAATAAAGGTCAGGCAAATAAAATATTTTGGATACATTAAAAAGCTTATTGTGTCACATAAGGACACATTATTGAAGATCTTACTTGAGTTTAAAGTCAAAGGGAAGAAAGCAAGAGGTAGGCAGAGATGCAAGTGGGAGAGTAACATCACAAGATGGACAGGTTACAGTCTAGCAGAGTGCACCACCAAAACAAGAGACGGGATATTGGAGGTCTGTTGCAGCCAACCTTCATTGCGGAGATGGCACTTGATGATGATGATGACACAAAGAACTTACTGTGTCAAGGTCATGCGTAGGCCTAGCTGAAGAAAACACGGCTTCTCAAATTCCTTGTCGTAAAACACATCAATTACATCACTATTGAATATAAAATCTCTCTCAAATATCATACGTTATCTACAGTAACTAAAATGCTAAAGCTTTAAATTTGTCCTTTTCTGAATCATAATCTGTGAAGAATTTGTGAAAAATGATGGCATTCATGTTAGGCCTATGTGGTTTGGCTTGCGAACATGAAAAGTCGAATAAATTACGACTGCGTATTTATATTGCTGTGGAAAACTAAGGAACAATCACTCTAGCACACACTTACTATACGAGCATGATGGGAAATAAACATGGACGATTGTTGTCCATAACTACAAATGGCTACCTCGGTGTAGACATTTGTCGACAGTAGGTTTCTATTGCTAGATTACATTTGTCGAAATTTTTCTAATCTGGATTGCTACAGGTTAACATACTAGCAAGCCACCTAAATGATACATGAACATCCTCGGCATCTAATGCTAGAGTCTATGGGCCAATGATGTCAGTTTTTAACCAGTCTCATTTTACCTTGAATATTGACCACATTATTAACAAATCCACATGCAAAAATGTGATATTTTTTATTTCAAATTTACTTTCAATATATAACAAATATAAGACCAGTATTTATCAGTGCTAAATAGATTGTGAACTTATCTCCTGTCTTGTTGAGGAGGGGAAATCTAGTGTGTAAGTGTGCAGAATTTCTACAATACAATGTGTACCTTTTTATATTATTTAAACATTTTTTAATATTAATCTGTATTTAAATTCTTTTTGGGGTGACAGTGGTTCAATGCATTGAACCAACCATCTGGAAGTAAGAATATATTAAGTAAGTATACCAAACTATGGCTGTACAGCTTTAGTGTAATATCTGTATTAACATATGGTTGCAGAAGCTCGAAAACAACAAAAAGCACTGAAAAAATGAAATTCATTTGAAAATAAATGTCTTAGAAAAATCTTAAATATTGGTTGGGAAGAATTCAAGTCAAACACATAAGAGAAGACACAAAACAGTGGTATTTCAACTACAATAAGAGGATAATAATGGACTTAGATTAGACATTACTTAGAGTGAATTAAGATATACAGCCCGTACTAGCATTAAATGGGTATCAGATGACCACAGCAAGAAAGATCAAGAGAAAGGCACAAGAAAATATATATTTAAATGAAAAACAATTTCTAATGATAAAGGTGGAAATTATTTATAATGATAAAGCTGAAAAATTATCTGTAACTTGCACATGAGTCCATAACTTTTTAAAAAAATCAACAGGTTAGGGGGGAAAGGACGACAAAAGAAATTTTGTACCAAATGGGGGCCAAGAGCTAATAAAAGATTGCAAACCACTGTTGTAGTGAATCTAATTTTGGGACCTCCATGAAAATTTATCAGTGAACGATATTGTTTTGAAGCTGTGGGTTTGAAAACAAGCAGTGACATTTGGTTCACAAGTGAATTATTTAATATTTCTCTGAGGATTATCATTTAACTCTATATGTCCACTGAGCCGCTAATATCTACATTTTGGAGACCCACTATGCCGAAAAGCCGCTCAAATCTACATTTTAATATAAATTTACTATCGTGTTCGGCATAGCAGGAAAACCGTACGGAGACAAAGAGTTAAGCTGTGGAGTTACATGCACTGTGTGTGATAATATTCACGGTGCATAATATTCTATTGAGCGAGACTGCGTAGGTATGGGGAAATTTAAATACAATGAAGTCATTCCTCTAAAGTGGGTTTATTTATATATATATATATATATATATATATATATATATATATATATATATATATATATATATATATATATATATATATATATATATATATATATATATATATATATATATATTGTGAGTCATTCATTAAATTGGGTACCAGACTTGAATTAGTTTGGGACGGTAAGCATACGGAAGAGCACTGGTGCTCTACCTCAAGGAAAAGCTAATGCGTAGCACTGTGAAGCAGTATGGATTCAACATTTCTCTCCTTCCCCCATCACAGTGTGATATTCTATATAACTAGGAGCATGGTTAGAAACATACAAGTGGGCTGCATTTATTGACAGTGACTAGACAGTGGGGAGGATGAAGCTGCAAGGAGTCACTTTCATTTTCATGCCTGACCATTCTTTGTAGCAGTGAAAGAGCAGAGGAGTTAGTGAAGCCTGTCACTGTATTGAGTTCTATAGCAACATATTGATTTTTATAGCAACGTATTGAGTTTTATAGCAACGTATTGAGTTTTATAGCAACGTATTGAGTTTTATAGCAACGTATTGAGTTTTATAGCAACGTATTGAGTTCTATAGCAACGTATTGAGTTTTATAGCAACGTATTGAGTTCTATAGCAACGTATTGAGTATTATAGTAATGTATTGAGTTCTATGGCAATGCATTGTGCTAACATATTGAACTCCTTTCAGAAAATAGCACAAAAAATGAGGTTAATAAGAGTGATGATTATGTATATGGGGATCTCCCCTTTGTAGCATTTAAGCTGTTATGTGATAAAGAGATCGCTGGTGATTACCGCTTGAAGCTATAGAGTTATGTCCTGTAAGTGGTACTCTTGAAAGGTAGCATGCCACTTTGTTGAGAGAGATGAGTAATATGTGATAACAATAGTGCAATGTAGTCAATCCTCTATGACTTTTCACAGAATAAAGGAGCTGGAATTGAATGTGGTGATGCCAGAAATGAGCTTTGTGGGTTTCAATGTTTATCAACAACAGAGAACTGAAACTGCTAGTAACTGCATACTGATCACAAGAGAGATCAGAGAACCTATGGACATGTCCTATGTGCAATGATGAAGCTCTTTCTATGTAACTATGGTTACCATTTATTAAAATGCTGTTTGACATTGCTCCTGGTGATCATCAACTTACATATTTTTTAAGATGTACACAAGAGATGTACACAAGAGATGTACACAGGAGATGTACACAAGAGATGTACACATACATTTTCAAGAGATGAGTGTAGCAAATACAGTAAAGATTATGGTTCTGTTATCGTAATATTTAAATAAAGTAAAGATTATGGTCTGGTTAGCATAATATTGACATTAGGTGAAGATTATGGTCTGGTTAGCGTAATATTGAAATAAGGTGAAGATTATGGTCTGGTATTGAAATATTTCTGCAGAATCTCAATCTCATATTATGAATTTTTATTTGTAATTAAGTGTTATCTATCCTGAACAAATAGTCAATCTATTTACATCTATAGGAAACATGAAAATATATACTCTCTGCACAAACCTACTTGTTGTTTTTGATTTATATATATATATTATCCTTGATAAAGAGCTTTTGGTCGAAACATCGATTTGTGTGTGTGTGTGTGTGTGTGTCTATGTTTGTTTCATATTATTAGCAAAACTTTATTAACCCCGTTTCATGCTTTACCTGTAGGAAACCCTTCAAGTACATATATTTCTTTATGTTCATAATTGAATTGAAGATTTGAGAAGGACATTGGTTATGCTGTTGCTACTGACTCTGTTGCTTTTAAATATGGCTGTCATTTCTAATAATTCAACAATATAACCACAGTGTAACTTTTATAATTAAATTGTATTTGATATTAGTGGGTTAAATTATTTGATTTGTGTAATACTTGTGTCCGGTGCTTAATTTACTGTGCTCACTAAGTATTTATTTAGCATTTAGAGTAATTGTTTTGAGAATATTGAATTTGGGTTATTACTACTATAAAATTCAAATTCATATTCTGGGAAGCAGCGTTAAATTATATAATTAGATTGGTTGAAATTTATACACTATAAAGACTGCATTTTATTCCATGTTTTTGCTTAGAGATTTATACACCACAAGAACTGCATTTTATTACGTTAATGTGATTGGTATGATATTACACTGCAATTATTCTTATTTTTGAACTCCAAGAATATTTCAATATAGAAATCATAAATCAATGATTAAATCAATGATTAAAAAAATATTTCAATATAGAAATCATAAATCAATGATTAAAAAATATTTCAATATAGAAATCATAAATCAATGATTAAAAACAGGCTGCTATATAATTCTCATTAATTTTTGTCTTTAAATTTTGTTCAATACTTTACTGACCAGTAATCCAGAGTATATCAAGGATGTACTATATATAGGTTACTCTATATATATATATACACACAAGCGTACTATAGGGTACTATATATATGTAGTATATCAAGGGTCCCACTATCAAGGATGTTAGAACATTTAGAGACATCGACAAAGTTGTCTTTAAAAATCATATACAATGAAATTCATGACGTTTACTGTGTCATAATGAATGTTTGCAATTTCTGAATGAATTTGAAAGCCACAGTTATTTCAAAAGTTAAATTATAATAAATTATCTTTGGCGTGGGTTTACATTATTTTCTATGCATCCTTACTTTTCACCTTCTAGAATTTCCGATGTTTAAAGAATAAAACTCATAAACCACTTCGAGAGACTGTATTTCGTTGGTGTCGCCATTTTGTAATGACATACAATCCTGGATGAGCTATTCTTAGTAATACTAACCGCATTTGCCATATTTCTGATGTATAACATCTTTGACAACCATCTAAATTAATCATCAAGGATATATAAAGGAAATTTTGTGACTGTCGAAGTTGGTCATTTTAAGGGTGTTTGATCAGACCTGCTTTTGTCATAAGCAAAATAATTTTCAGAAGCATTTGTGGCTAATGTTTGGTCCCATGGTTGTAACCTATCAACATGGATGAAGATAACTGTTACAAACTTTACCTAAAATTAAACAGATTATGCCTTGTAATGATGATGTTCGTCCGTCGTGATCGACGATGACCAAAAACTCAACCATAATAATAATAACAATAAATAATAAAGTTAATAGTGCGTTTTTAAATGACTAGCAAGTCCAATGCGCGCACAAAATGTTCTTTTACAGAATTGACAACAATAGAAGGTATCTGTGTGAGCTTGAGATGTTTTTTTTTTCTACGTGTCCGCTTCTGTCTTGCAGTTTCTTGTCTGAATTCGTCCGCCCTAGTGCTCCCGTTCTAATGCTGTAACGCCATGCTGTTCTATCCTGAGCGAGGCTCTCCCAAGCACCTACGTAAATGTTAAGATGTTTCAAGGATGACTTGAGCGTGTCTTTGAAACGCTTTTTCTGTCCACCAGCTTTTCGAAATCCTGCCTTGAGTTCTCCATAATATGTTTGTTTTGGCAAACGCGAGTTCTCCATACGCACAAGATGGCCTGCCCAGCGTGCCTGCACCTTCATAAGTATTGTGTGGATGCTTATTGAGGTTGATTTTTCCAAGACCTCGTAGTCTGGTACTTTGTCCCACCAATGGATGTTTAGTAATTTATGTAGGCAGGTAAGATGGAAATGATTTAACTTTCTAGCATGTCTAGCATACACTGTCCACGTTTCACAGGCGTATAGTAAGGTTGGTATAACAGCAGCATGATATACTTGTAGTTTGGTGGTTGTTCTTATACCTCTTCTGTCCCATACATTGTTGCGTAATCTGCCAAATACAGCACTAGCTTTTGCCAGTCTATTGTTAATTTCCACAATTTAATTATTGTTAATTTCCGCCTTGTAATACATGTATAGTTTCAGACAAGATCTACAAAAATTAATGAAAATCTAAAAACTGTGATAAAGCTTACATCAGTGATGTAATGGTTACACTGTAAATTATGGCTGGAAAGGTGAAATTGTGAGGCAATACCCTACAGGTAGACAGGTATGCAAATAGCAATCTCATTGTATACACGTAACAGATCAAACTTATATTACAGAAGTTTATCACAAAATATTTGTGTCAATGTTTCCTCAATTTATTATTAATTGCATCTCAGCAATTGTTATGTTTCTGTATCAACTATTTATACAGCTGTAAGGATCTTTTATTTTAGTTTGTGTGTATTTCCATTTTTCTTTATGTAAAGTATAAAACTGAAACTTGATGAATTTGATCTTTATTGCAAGCATCATACTATGTTGCATGTATGTGACAGTTTGTGAAGAGTCAGGACATTAATGTTGCATGTATGTGACAGTTTGTGAAGAGCCAGGCATAATCAGGACATAAATGTTGCATGTATGTGACAGTTTGTGAAGTGCCAGGTATAATCAGGACATAAATAGAAAATTATATCAAAAGTGAGCATTGACACAAATTGGCACATTTTGAGGGTGCCTGATCAGACCTCCTTTTCTCATGAGCAAAACATTTTTCAGAAGCATTTGTGACTAATAGTATGTTCCCTTGCAGCAACCTACCATTGGGGATGAAGATAACTCTTCATGTACTAAGCCACAGCAACTATTAGGTGGGGTGGCCAGTTTCCTTCCTTCCTATATTTACCTTCCATAACTCATGCGAGTGTGGTGCATGGCCGAGAGGTTAGAGCAATGGTCTCACATCTATGAGGTCCGAGTTCGATCCCCGGTAAGGGCTGGGTTTTTTCTGTCGGAATGTAAATTAACTCATCCTGAACATGTGGCGACAGCAAGGCAATGCGGCTTTTATCACACATGACACTCAATTATTCCCTATAACTCCCTATGGGAAAAGTACAGTATCGCAGTTTTAATGGTTTTACAAAAAACTCACGCGTCAGGTACCCATTTGCAGCTAGATCGAGTGAAGGGGCAGTTGTGTCCTGTGAGAAATTAAGATTTTTTTTTCTTGTCTGGGCGAGGTTTAGAATCTGACTCCTGAAAGTTGTGTCATCTCTCTTTCTCTCGCTCTGTCATGCATGCACTCATGCTTGCACACGCATACACATATAACAAAAACACATAAACAGTTAAACGACAAGCAAATAATCAGTATAGTAAAAAAAAAAAAAACCAAATGATTTTAAATGAAGCACATTTATTAATCTTAAAAAATATGCATGTATGGTAAAAGAATATTTTTAAAATCAAGTGTAAAACAACTAATTGTGACTAACTGCATTGACAATGAGCACATACAAAAAGTATACTTTAGTCAATGATTTGAGAAAAGAAAGTGTCAGGATTCTCTGATGTCATGGTTGATTTACAGAGAAGCCGTATGATGGGAAGAACCTGAGAAAAACATGAGACCAACCATTAATGTGTACAATGGAACTGAGTAATAGACAGATCACATGCAAATAACTATTGCATGACACATACCACCAAAGATGGATGTGTCGGACCATTGGCGCAAATAAAATGGTGATACAGCACATTTCCATTCTCTGGACTACATCCTGCTGGAAATCTAGAATGGATCATGGTCCTGCTGTTAATTATGGAAGTTTTGGATACACTACAAAATGATGAAGAGGTTGTTATCATGGATACACTACAAAAAGATAATGTTGTCATGGATACACTACAAAATGATAATGTTGTCATGGATACACTACAAAAAGATAATGTTGTCATGGATACACTACAAAAAGATAATGTTGTCATGGATACACTACAAAATGATAATGTTGTCATGGATACACTACAAAAAGATAATGTTGTCATGGATACACTACAAAATGATAATGTTGTCATGGATACACTACAAAATGATAATGTTGTCATGGATACACTACAAAATGATAATGTTGTCATGGATACACTACAAAAAGATAATGTTGTCATGGATACACTACAAAATGATAATGTTGTCATGGATACACTACAAAATGATAATGTTGTCATGGATACACTACAAAATGATTAAGAGGAGACAGAGACAGACAATGTTCAAAGAATGATGTAAATTGGAGCAGCCAAAGAAGAAGGAAAAAGTATGCCTTCTGTTTAAAGATCAGAATAAACTCCCAAAACAACAAATGACTGGGACTCTGAGCTTATATACTCTTACATTGCTGATGGACTGGCAAGCATAGCACTTGAGGGGGATGCCTTGTGTCATGATTTTGGTTCCTAATCAAGAATCATGAGTGCTATTATGACATGATTTATGTTAAACTGTTAGACACATGTTAAACTACGAGTCTTGACAAACATATTTAAATACTATCACAAACATTAATCAAATTTCTAAGCTAATCCCCTTAGACACATGTTAAACTACGAGTCTTGACAAACATATTTAAATACTATCACAAACATTAATCAAATTTCTAAGCTAATCCCCTTAGACACATGTTAAACTACGAGTCTTGACAAACATATTTAAATACTATCACAAACATTAATCAAATTTCTAAGCTAATCCCCTTAGACACATGTTAAACTACGAGTCTTGACAAACATATTTAAATACTATCACAAACATTAATCAAATTTCTAAGCTAATCCTCTTAGACACATGTTAAACTACGAGTCTTGACAAACATATTTAAATACTATCACAAACATTAATCAAATTTCTAAGCTAATCCCCTTAGACACATGTTAAACTACGAGTCTTGACAAACATATTTAAATACTATCACAAACATTAATCAAATTTCTAAGCTAATCCCCTTAGACACATGTTAAACTACGAGTCTTGACAAACATATTTAAATACTATCACAAACATTAATCAAATTTCTAAGCTAATCCCCTTAGACACATGTTAAACTACGAGTCTTGACAAACATATTTAAATACTATCACAAACATTAATCAAATTTCTAAGCTAATCCTCTTAGACACATGTTAAACTACGAGTCTTGACAAACATATTTAAATACTATCACAAACATTAATCAAATTTCTAAGCTAATCCCCTTAGACACATGTTAAACTACGAGTCTTGACAAACATATTTAAATACTATCACAAACATTAATCAAATTTCTAAGCTAATCCCCTTAGACACATGTTAAACCACGAGTCTTGACAAACATATTTAAATACTATCACAAACATTAATCAAATTTCTAAGCTAATCCCCTTAGACACATGTTAAACTACGAGTCTTGACAAACATATTTAAATACTATCACAAACATTAATCAAATTTCTAAGCTAATCCCCTTAGACACATGTTAAACTACGAGTCTTGACAAACATATTTAAATACTATCACAAACATTAATCAAATTTCTAAGCTAATCCCCTTAGACACATGTTAAACTACGAGTCTTGACAAACATATTTAAATACTATCACAAACATTAATCAAATTTCTAAGCTAATCCCCTTAGACACATGTTAAACTACGAGTCTTGACAAACATATTTAAATACTATCACAAACATTAATCAAATTTCTAAGCTAATCCCCTTATAGAAAGCTACCAGTAGACTGCTACTGATGCACTCATTAAGTAAACTTACAAGATCTAATGGTATATGTGACAGGTTATTTGATGTCACACAAAGCTGCAACACCTCTCAGAATCCAATGGTCTGGACTTTGAGTTGTCTTCATGAGAATTGATGTAATAAAAGTCAGGTCTGTCCTTTGTGGTTTCTTATAGACTGGACACTGGTACAGTTTTGGGTCCTTTTGAATATAAAATGTAAAATCATAACTTGTACAGCAAAAAAAAAAGTAATTGGAAAGAAATGAGTATTCTGTTTATTATGAAATAGGCAGTGAATAACATTCAAGAAATAGACCCAGAAGAACATTCAAGAAATAGGCCGTGAATAACATTCAAGAAATAGGCAGTGAATAACATTCAAGAAATAGGCAGTGAATAACATTCAAGAAATAGACCCAGAATAACATTCAAGAAATAGGCCCTGAATAACATTCAAGAAATAGGCCCTGAATAACATTCAAGAAATAGGCCCTGAATAACATTCAAGAAATAGGCAGTGAATAACATTCAAGAAATAGGCCGTGAATAACATTCAAGAAATAGGCAGTGAATAACATTCAAGAAATAGACCCAGAATAACATTCAAGAAATAGGCCCTGAATAACATTCAAGAAATAGGCCCTGAATAACATTCAAGAAATAGGCCCTGAATAACATTCAAGAAATAGGCAGTGAATAACATTCAAGAAATAGACCCAGAATAACATTCAAGAAATAGGCAGTGAATAACATTCAAGAAATAGGCAGTGAATAACATTCAAGAAATAGGCAGTGAATAACATTCAAGAAATAGACCCAGAATAACATTCAAGAAATAGGCCCTGAATAACATTCAAGAAATAGGCAGTGAATAACATTCAAGAAATAGACCCAGAATAACATTCAAGAAATAGGCCCTGAATAACATTCAAGAAATAGGCCCTGAATAACATTCAAGAAATAGGCCCTGAATAACATTCAAGAAATAGGCCTTGAATAACATTCAACAAATAGACAGTGAATAACATTCAAGAAATAGGCAGTGAATAACATTCAAGAAATAGGCAGTGAATAACATTCAAGAAATAGACCCAGAATAACATTCAAGAAATAGGCCCTGAATAACATTCAAGAAATAGGCAGTGAATAACATTCAAGAAATAGACCCAGAATAACATTCAAGAAATAGGCCCTGAATAACATTCAAGAAATAGGCCCTGAATAACATTCAACAAATAGACAGTGAATAACATTCAACAAATAGACAGTGAATAACATTCAACAAACAGACCCAGAATAACATTCAAGAAATAGACCCAGAATAACATTCAAGAAATAGGCCCTGAATAACATTCAACAAAAAAGGCTCAAAAGACATATAATATTTGCTTCAGTATACTTCGGTTTCCTCATAATTACTCCATCACTTTCAACAAGTGAGTTATTTCTCAGAGAATAAATGTGAGTACTCAGTTCTATTAGTTATTTCTCAGAGAATAAATGTGAGTATTCAGTTCTATTAGTTATTTCTCAGAAAATGAATGGGAGAATACAATTTTTATCAGATATTTCTCATAGAATGATGAGAGATTTCAATTTTTACTTCTGAAACATGTGTAAATACATGATTTCTGTTGTTTGGCAAGAAATTTTTGTGAGCTCTGATTATTGCCAATAACTCAGATCCATAGGTCGACACTTGTTTGAGCAGTTCCTAGCTATCCTTGCCTGCATGTCAATATTTTATTTTCAAATATAATCACCACAAATATACATGATTTTGGGCTGCAAAGGGAACACAGAAGAAGAAGACATGGTTTTAAGGTTAACTTACCTTTGCTGCTGTGGAGTTAATTGCATACATGTGTACCACAGGCAGTGAAATAAATAGAACTTTAGGGTGTGACTCGCAAAGGCGAAGGTTACGTCTGTCCCAGCCTGCTCCATCCAGGTATAGACCATAGATATACACTCCTTCCTGTTTTAATTAAAAAATAAACTTATATTGAGAATATCGTTGCGAGATAAGTGAATATTACCAGTTACTCCTCTTTTGTCTATGCATTATACAACGAGACATTCATTTTTAGCCCCATTGCAATCTCCTGTTTATTTGTTTTTTCATTTTTATACATATTATTTTCTTGTTATGTTTCTTGATTCCAAGGGTCTAAAATTTCCTGTTATCCATTTCTTACATTAATTGTTTTTCGTGTTTGGGAATATCTTGCGTTGAAATATAGATATATTTTGTGAATTTCTCAATTTGTCGTTCAATAATTTGTCACTCAATAATTTGTCACTTCTCTTTTAATCTAAGATTAGTGGCACCACATATTTCTGACTATAAGTTGAAAAGTTGTGTATTTTTTTTCTGCTATTGATTTAGGGGTTTCTGCTTATATCATCATCAGGTGCCATGTCGGCTGGCGTAGGTGATCACTGCTCTCTGTCTTCAGTATTATGTATCAGAATCATTGATGTTTCCCTGCCGTGCCAGGTTGTCAAACTGTCTAATATTTTCTCACATTCTGTCTCTGTTGTCTTTAATCTTGTCTGTTGTGACTATGTTCTCCAAACCTCATTGTCTCATAACGTGGTCAAAACATTAAGATTGTCTTTTTCTTATATTATTGATCAAGGTCCCTTTCACATTTGACTCTTTCAACACCTCCACATTAGTTTTTATGGCAGTGCATGGTATTCTCAGCATTCTTCTGTAGAACCACATCTCTACTGCCTCTAATATCCCACTTTCCTGTTTGTTTATTGTCCAAGACTGGCATCCATATGTTAGTATAAGGGTTATATAGCACTGCAGAACTCTGTTCCTCACCTCTAATGACAAGGTCATATTACACAATATACTTTTCATTTTTCTGAATGTTTGTTTTGTCTCTCCTACTCTGCTTCTTATTTCTGTTGAATTTCTTCCATCTGCTGTAATCGTTGTACCTAAATACTTGAATTGGTGAATCTCTTTTAATCTGCTTATGTATGTGCACAATAAAATAAATATAAAAAATTACTGGTAGAAACAGAAATAAATGATAAACACAGAATACCGGTAGCAACAAAAAGAACAAAATTTAACCGGTACGAAAAGTCATTCAAATCCTTTGGTCAGAATCGCTGTATGAATTCTGAAACAGTTCACTAATTTCATCCTCTGTCATGGTAACATCAGGTGAATACCATCAGTCAGTCTCTCTCATTGTCTACCGGCACACTGTTGTCATTGGAGTCATCTTCAAAGATTGTGTTCTTTTCACTTCCATCAGTTGTATTACTGATGGAGCAATGTTTTAAAAGATCTAATGATTATTTCAGAAGAAACCTTTGACCAAGATTCATTTACCCACTTAGCAATTGTAATGATGTCTGCTTTTTTTTATGTTGCCACCTTTCATCTAGAAAGGGAGATATCTAGTGGCTGCAGGAGTGATGTAAGGTTCCCAAGAATTACAGACACATATAGCCCATCTCACTGCATTGTTTTTCCACTTTCCTGATAAGAGGTGCCTGAAACAAATCTCAGACTAGCATGTATGGTTTTCTTATATCTTCCACTGCACCCACACTTTATCTAGCCATTCTTGAGCAAACGTGCCCTATCTGCCATGCAACCTACAAAAATTGTCAAATGCGTCTTTACAAAAACAGTTTTCACACCTTTTTGTTCCAGTGTGCAATTTGAAAGCAAATCTAAAAGTTGACCGGATTCATTCATTGACTAGGCTGTGAATTTACCATAATGACTGATGCTATTTTTGCATCCATCTTTGTTGCTAGTTCATCACTGAATGAATGAATTCAATATCTCAGAATACTCTGGTACCTGGTGGTTGTGTCGCTGATTTAATGAAGTTGGCAACGCCTCCAGGAAGGGGTCATACTGTATTATCATTGATGTTGTATTTTATGTACGGTGGGGCAAATGGAAGAAATGAACTTGCGTCTTACCATTGTTAAAGTTTGTGTTTTATATAACACCTATATCATTATTATATACTATACTATATTATTTTATATTAACACCTATATCCATCACGGGTGCCATATTGGAGAGAATACAAAAAGCCACCCAAACACCTATATTCTTAGCTCTTTGTACGAGTGTTGAAAAAAAGTATGTCTGGACTATTTATTGATGTCAGTCCAGGATTTTCTCTGACTCCCTCCCTTTCACTTTCACCTGTTCCTTGTATAATAGTTTGAGGAAGTTAGTCGTGTCTCGTTACATGACACCACAAGTTTACACTGTTTCACCACCCCTAAAAGTGGCTTGTGATAACCTGAAAATATGTGTTTATGTGCTGATAAACGAGCATATTTCCCTTATGTTCTATATAACTGATTTGTAACAGATGTATGTATCACTTATATTCAGAAACTTGGATACTCTTAGATTGCACATAAGTGAATTGTGATTACTGATACTTTCTGACAGTGATATTACTTTCTGACAGTGATATTACTTTCTGACAGTGATATTACTTTCTGACAGTGATATTACTTTCTGACAATGATATACTTTCTGACAATGATATACTTTCTGACAGTGATATTACTTTCTGACAATGATATACTTTCTGACAGTGATATTACTTTCTGACAATGATATACGAGGCGTGTTCAAATGAAAACGGGACTTGTGGATTTATTTAAAAAGTATCATACGCAATTTAATATTTTCAACGGAATTGAACAAAGCAACCACTTGTGAATAAGAATGCACCTGGGTTCATCAGAAAAAATCTCCGTATGCATTTAGGCAAGCATCCCACTGTTTAGGTAGACGTCGAATGCCGTCCGAGAAAAAGTTGCGTGGCTGTTCTCTGAACCATGTGGCCACCGCTGTCTTCACGTCATCACCTGCCACAATGCTCAACAGAAATGCATCACCCTCTGCCCTGTAACGCATCAGGTGGTTCAAACTCCACCCCATCCGTTCTTCCTTATGGTGGTCAGTCAACATCCGTGGGACCCACTGTGAACACACCTTCCGATAGTTCAATTTCTTCCGAACAAACATGTGGGCTGTCCCAATTGACATATGGAATTCTTCTGCAAGCGAACGAATGCTCCGACGACGGTCAGTCAGTACTGCTTTATCAAGCACGGCTATGGCTTCTTCTGTTGCAACAATATGCGCCTGACCTGGCCGTGCAAGATCTGCCGTTAACTCACATCCGTCTTTAAACATACGCACCCACTCCATCACTCTGGTCCTCGACAAACATTTGTCACCATATGCTGCCTTCATTCTCCGATGAATGTCTACTGCTTGACATCCTTCAAATGAAAGAAACTGGATCACAGCACGCTGATTCACTTTGGACGGGTTCGGAATCACACCCGCCATATTGTTAACAGTCTTCTGCAGCACATATGCATGCTGGGAAGATGAACACGTGACCGTATGTAAATTATTGGATACTCATTACTAGTGCAAAATGTCATCAATATCAGTGCGCTCTATCACGCGTGGTGTAACAAGTCCCGTTTTCATTTGAACACGCCTCGTACTTTCTGACAGTGATATTACTTTCTGACAATGATATACTTTCTGACAATGATATACTTTCTGACAGTGATATTACTTTCTGACAATATCACTTGCTAAAAAAAATAGCATAAAAGGTGAAAAGAATTGACTTCAATTGGCTCTTGTTTCTCCATACACAGGGCTACTTTGTCCCTCTCAAAATAGATCATGCTACCTGCTGAGATTATCCTTCTGATCATGTAATAGCACAGCTTAAGAGATAATCCTCAATCACATCCTAAAAAAACTCAATTGTAAAAAAAAAAGATTTCAAATCCACAAGACGTGACCAATTCATGCAAACGATTAACTGCTATTATTAACTGTGTCTCTCTGCAACATCTCGATAATCCTTTGTACATCTCAGGTAGATGTATCATCTCATATGAAATGCTCATTATTTTGTTTATTTCTCTTTGGAATTTATTTTAGCCTTATTTTGAATTTTTACAGAAAAATAGGTAGTTCTAACTCAATAAGAAAGCCTTGTGATAGATGGATGTATAGTAATAATTTAAAAGATTGCCTATTTACATACATTTGTGGTAATCTTTTTTGTATTAAAGTATCATGTATGCTGACACTGCTATGTTGTGAACAATTAACACACAATAAATCCAATCCAACTTTTCTAAATTGTTGTGTTCTAATCTGTTGTTTTCCAACAGAAAAACATGTTTTATTCTGATTATTGTTATTCAAGAACCATTTCTGTCTTCAAATTTCAGATCTTGATACATGTTCATATTTTTCCTTACAATTTAAAACAACAAAAACATACAAATTTGTTAAAAATGTATTCATAAAGCATTTCCAATTTCTTAAAAAAATGACATAGTAAGTTCCATGGAGTCTGTTTAAGGTAAAATATTGAACTCATGTATTCAAGATTTCTGTAGCTACAGAATAGTTGCATCCAAATTATAAAAGTTACATGCTGAATGAGTGTAACTGTATAATTAGAGAACATAGTAACAAGTGAAATCTCTGTTCATACTATCAAGGATCATGGGAAATTTGGGGTTACACTCATATTATTCAGTGACCCACTAGATGTGAGGTCAGCATCATGCACATGGAGCATAGGGCAAATGGTAAACTTAATACAATCACTAAGAACATAGAAGCTAATACAATCATTCAGAACAGAAAAGTTCATACAATCATTCGGAACAGAAAAGTTAATACAATCATTCGGAACAGAAAAGTTAATACAATCATTAGGAACAGAAAAGCCAATACAATTATCAGGAACAAAAGATAAATACAATCACTAGAAATAGAAAAGCCAATACAATAATTAGTAATGGAAATGCTAATACAATGATTAATATAAATAACCAAATGGTCAGAGGGTGTCCGACAAAGTGGATGGTGCCGCAGTAACCTAATGAACAAATAGTCAAGCAAAATGAATTAAACAGGTTACTAAAATTGTTATTACAATTTTAGTAACCTGTTTAAAATTGTAATTGTTATTACATGTTATTGTATGTATTTTTAATATATACTTTTTTATATATTTTTATTAATAGGCAAGATAAGTGTTTTAGTAACCTGTTTAATTCATTTTGCTTGACTACAATGATTAAGCATTGAATTGCCCAAGTGTTGCTGAGACCCGAAAGGGGAAAAAGGAATAATGACATTGTTACCTGCCATGCATGTTGTAGAAGGCAAATAAGGAGATTTTTGGGGATTGTCTTTTCCATTGCATTATGACTCAAAGTGATACAAGCCATGCTGAAGTCAGATTATGTCCGACTGAAGGGCACAGGCCATGCTGTAATTATGACATAATATATTCTGTTCTCTGGATTACATCCTGCTAATATACAGGAGTTTGAGAACAAAGAATAACAAGAAAAGAAAAGTTATACAGTTATTAAGAGCAGAAGAGATAATACAATCATGAAGAACAGAACAGTTAATACAATCATTTATAACAAACAGAACAGCTAATACAATCATTTATAACAGAACAGCTAATACAATCATTTATAACAGAACAGCTAATACAATCATTTATAACAGAACAGTACAATTGATTAAAGAACAGTCAATCAATCAGAAGTCTTACAGCAGGACTAGAGATGATTTCCTCTTTGGCAAATTTTGTCATGTCATTATGAAGTGCTACTGTATCTAGGGCCCATCCTTTATGAGCACGGGTTACCTCTTGTCTCATGGCAGTCAGGAATCCTTCAGAGAAGAGACGGTAAGAATATTGTTACAAAACAATTCATCAGTGACATATTTGTAACAATATGTAACAATATGTAACAATATGATCGTGTTCTTCTTTTTTCTGTGTTCATTCTCAAACTCCTGGTAGTTAGTGAGATGTAGTCTGAAAGATAGAATGCTTTGTATCACGGTTTATAGATAGGCTGCGATATCTGCTGTTTTCACAGTGCCATGATAAGCCTTCAAGTCACTAACATTGATTTATTTGAAAGAACAGGCAATATCACAGTATTTTCTATACTCCGCCTGCGCAGACTTAGATGGCTGGGACATACTAGGAGGATAGAAGATGGCAGAATCTCTATTAGAAACTAGCTTCACAGCACGTGGGGCATTCCTATAAGTTCTCCGCTCTCCATTTCAGCAGCCATCTTAATGTATGTAGACTCAGAATCCCAGTCAGGTGTTGATTGTGTGATCTTCAGGACTTTCCAAAAAATTTACTTTTCCTTCCCTCACCTCTAGATACTCCCATTTCTAACATTCTTTGTATGTGTACATTCTCAGCCTTAGTGACATCATCTTCATCTTGAAATGAATTTATGACTGCCTTGATCAAGTCTGCTTTATCTCTTCTCAGCATTGCCAGAATCTGAAGGGTATACATTTTTATGGAGAATTACAATCTGGGAAAGGATCTCAGAGATGACCTCTTGTCTGGTACAACTACATATGTAACTGTGTTAATGATATAGACATTGGTACAGAATCATGGGAACAGGATGCCATGGACTGTGTTGCATGGAGGAAAAACATCAGGAATATTATAAAAACAAAGGAGACAGTGATAGCAGATAATTCAAGAGTTGCACCATCTAAGAAGACACAATAGCACAGAATGGTGCAAGCGGGCATGTAATTGTTTTGTACATACTGTGCAAGTGGGAATGTGATTTCTTCTAGATAATGTGCAAGTGGGAATGTGATTTCTTGTACATACTGTGCAAGTGGGCATGTGATTTCTTGTACATACTGTGCAAGTGGGCATGTGATTTCTTGTACATACTGTGCAAGTGGGCATGTGATTTCTTGTACATACTGTGCAAGTGGGCATGTGATTTCTTGTACATACTGTGGAAGTGGATGTGTGGTTTCTTGTACATACTGTGCAAGTGGGCATGTGATTTCTTGTACATACTGTGGAAGTGGGCGTGTGATTTCTTGTACATACTATGGAAGTGGGTGAGTGATTTCTTGTACATACTGTGGAAGTGGGCGTGTGATTTCTTGTGCATACTGTGCAAGTGGGCGTGTGATTTCTTGTAAATACTGTGGAAGTGGGCGTGTGATTTCTTGTACATACTGTGCAAGTGGGCATGTGATTTCTTGTACATACTGTGCAAGTGGGCATGTGATTTCTTGTACATACTGTGCAAGTGGGTGACTGATTTCTTGTAGATAATGTGCAAGCGGGTGAGTGATTTCTTTTAGATAATGTGCAAGTGGGCATGTGATTTCTTGTACATACTGTGGAAGTGGATGTGTGGTTTCTTGTACATACTGTGCAAGTGGGCATGTGATTTCTTGTACATACTGTGCAAGTGGGCATGTGATTTCTTGTACATACTGTGGAAGTGGATGTGTGGTTTCTTGTACATACTGTGCAAGTGGGCATGTGATTTCTTGTACATACTGTGGAAGTGGGCGTGTGATTTCTTGTACATACTATGGAAGTGGGTGAGTGATTTCTTGTACATACTGTGGAAGTGGGCGTGTGATTTCTTGTGCATACTGTGCAAGTGGGCGTGTGATTTCTTGTAAATACTGTGGAAGTGGGCATGTGATTTCTTGTACATACTGTGCAAGTGGGCATGTGATTTCTTGTACATACTGTGCAAGTGGGCATGTGATTTCTTGTACATACTGTGGAAGTGGGCGTGTGATTTCTTGTACATACTGTGGAAGTGGGCGTGTGATTTCTTGTACATACTGTGACTGAGATTGATCTTGTCAGTAACATCAATCATCGACATTGATGACAGATTATATTTCTTATAGCACATCACAAATATTATTTGTCTAGAAAGATGAAATAGTACATACTACATAGATATGTCTTTGGTAAAGGGTTTATCCCAGAAAATATTACATACTACATAGATATGACTTTGGTAAAGGGTTTATCCCAGAAAATATTACATACTACATAGATATGTCTTTGGTAAAGGGTTTATCCCAGAAAATATTACATACTACATAGATATGACTTTGGTAAAGGGTTTATCCCAGAAAATATTACATACTACATAGATATGTCTTTGGTAAAGGGTTTATCCCAGAAAATATCTATGTTCTGTATATTTGCAAGACTTTTAATAATATTTTGTGGGGGAAGACTAAGGGTATGTTTTCACCTTAAGTGTACTCATTTCTTAGTTTTAGAGCTAATTGTCCATATTCTATTTTCATAAGGCAGTATGGGTGGGAAGGATTCAACACACCTGATTTCAACATGATACAATAACAGGTTCAATACAGGAAACAGTGGAAAATTCATGTGACAACAGTCCGACTTTTTAATTTCATATGCTATTGCACTGAGCTTTCGTTACTTTGAGATGTTAAAAAATGTTTTACTGATCTAGCTATTTGCATGCAACACACTGGACAGCCACCCTCACTCAGTGTGTAGCGTGCATATCGAGTGATTGGGGGCTCTCATCACCAAACGTTTAGAATATTGGCTGTGTCGGAATATGTCTTTATCAGAATTTCGTTCTGTTTAATTATGTTAGCTTTTTGTTCCGTAGAAATCTGGCCCACTAATCCTTGTATAGTACCCAATAACATTATATATTTCTTGGCAAATTAAGTTCTGACAAAAACACTGCCATAAATGAATGAACAGTTTCATCCATGTGTCACCAAACTCAAAAGGGGAGGAAAGAATAGTGGCACTGTTACCCAGCACACACATGGACGAAAGTGTTGGGGTGAAGTTGGTTGTTCCATCACATACAAGGTTAAAGTGACCCAGAAGTCATGCTGAAGTTTGATGTGGCAGGCTGAAAGGTGCATATACAGCAGCTAAGCTGTAAACCAAGGCACAATACATTCCATTCTCAGGACTATATTCTGCTAATATGTAAGGAGCCTGAGAACAAACACAGAAGTAGTAGTCATAAATGGTTAGTAGTAGTCATACAAATTACAATACACAACACAATTTCGACCAAGAGGACCAACGTTAATTTTGTTGTTGTGTTTGTTTGTTCATTTTGTTGTTGTTTGTTTGTTAATTTGTTGTTGTGTTTGCTTGTTAATTTTGTTGTTGTGTTTGTTTGTTCATTAATTGGTGGATTAAAACCTCTTGGCCAAAGCATGACTTATTAAACCTAAGACCAGTCTAATTATTCAATTATATCAACTTATGTTACCTTGTGGATTAAAAAATCCAGTCATCCAAAACAGATTTGGTCTGCCTGAGAAGACCCAAGAATGGAACTGAGCATTTCTCTCTAGTAGTTCTGTAAACCAGAACCCAATGGTTGAGCTCCTCCAGGAGAACTTGATCCAACGATTTGGAACACGAGCATCAAACAAGTTGTCTAAGGCATCACGCAAGATCTGTGTATTTTCACCGTAAGAAATGAATTGTCAATGTTTTGTCGGTTAATGAAGTCAGATCACAAAATAGTATAAACATTTCAGACATGCCATACTCTTTTTGTACTGAGTGCACAAAGTCACCGCTCATTTAAATTGGTGGTGACACATCATATTGTGAATATTTAATGCAAATCTGTGTGACGTCTGTGACAGTACATCAAATGAATTGTGAATATTTAGTGCATAATACACAATGACTTTACACAATGAATTTCATAGTGCATAATGACTTTTCACTTCTTAGGACATGCATGGCAGACCATAGTGTTGCTATTCTTTGCTTTCTTTTCAGGTCCAACGCAAGTATAGGTATGTATGCTCAGCTGTGGCTGAAATAATAAACAAATTATTAGCCCAGAGATTACACAACAATAACCTTTCAGAGATTACAGAACAATAATCTTTCAGAGAACCAATTGATCAGCCTACCTCACTCATGATGATAGTGCCTTCGATTGCAAGTTTGAGATCCAACAGGGTGGATCTCACTATGGTGATTATCTTCTGCATGCGGTCAATCTCTTGCTTCAGGAAGATGTTTAGTGGTTGAAGATGACCCATTTTTTTTAGTTGAGCTTTTACCTGTGTGAATGTCAAACGTTCTCCTCCATTATCTCAGTATTACATACATTCATACATACATACGTGCATACATACGTGCATACATACATACGTACATACATTCATACATACATACGTGCATACATACGTGCATACATACGTGCATACATACGTGCATACATACGTGCATACGTGCATACATACATACGTGCATACATACATACGTGCATACATACGTGCATACATACATACGTGCATACATACATACGTGCATACATACATACGTGCATACATACATACGTGCATACATACGTGCATACATACATACATACATGCATACATACGTGCATACGTACATACATACGTGCATACATACGTGCATTATTAAGTACGTGCATGTAGATATACAATGAAAATGAAAATCTGCTAGATATTTGCTACCACACATAGTATGTTGATTAATATCGGCTCAATTCCCTTTTTAATCCCACCCAACTCGTCTCCTCCCCTTTTCCTGCATCTTTGGCATTCCCCCCCCACATCTGTGCTATAATGAATCCGTAAGAGGCATGTTAACTTTTTTCCAGATAAATCAATCATAATGCAGCAAATGGGATTTGAACAAAGTATGCTCAGATAACACCTACTTCCTCACACCTTGAGTCAACACGTTTTCTTCCTTCAACCACACAGCATCCATAAAAGAGTTTATATTCACAAGCTGCTATGAATATGGACTGGTCTAACGACACACAAACATCAACGATACACAAACTGCACAGGTATGTAAATTCCTCAAGAATCACAGACATTTTAAGATCAGCATGTGCCAGAAGGCCTTAAATAATACATAAACACACACAAGGTTGCTTTATATGTGACATGGGTACATGAATAATATAAATATAGAAGCATTGACGATTTAATATTAAAGAAAAATTAATTTGAGTCATTAATATCACATCAGAAGCAACCTTGCTCATGGTGTCATCGAAGACCGAAGATGAATGTGTTGTCCTGTTACAATAGAAATTCAGCAGCAGTTTGAGAATGAACGCCAAAGAAGAAGAATCACTAAGTGTGCATGTATGAGAATAGTCCTATGATATCAGCCATGATAGTGTCTTTATCACAGTCTATATCTGCATCCTAAGACTACTCATGGTTATAGTGAAGACACTACAGAGTGACAGTTTTCTCACCGGGCTACGCAGAAAAAGAACAAGAACAGCGTTGATGAAGAATAACTAACCCATAAATGTAGATGGTTATGTCACTTTTTGTAGTATTATAATTAATGAGTGCCCTGATGTCTGCATTCACAGAAACCAGATTTTTGTCCTGTTGAGTTTGATGACTACAGAGAAGGTAATATGTAAGGCAGATTGGGTATCCACTCCTCTCCATGATCAATGCAAGCAGGGTCACCACATGTGTGTGTGTGTGTGTGTGTGTGTGTGTGTGTGTGTGTGTGGTAGCAGCGGAATGATGAGACTCAAGCAGATGTTTCAAATGCACTCTGTACTTCTCTACAATAGAATAAGACTCCAGTGGATGTTTGAAATGAGCTCTGTACCTCTCTGCAATAGAATAAGACTCCAGTGGATGTTTGAAATGAGCTCTGTACTTCTCTACAATAGAATAAGACTCCAGTGGATGTTTGAAATGAGCTCTGTACCTCTCTGCAATAGAATGAGATTTAGTTTATTTATTATTGACATAATCCTTCTTTATAGATGTGAAGCATGGACAGTGAACAAAAGAGCTCAGGATAAACTGGACGCAACTGAGATGTGGTTTTATTTGAAGAATGATGAAAATTCCATGGACAGCCAAGAAAACTAATGTAGAAGTTCTGAGAGATGCTCCAGCAGATGAACAGATAAATTATAGCAAACATTAGCAGTAAACGATTTTTAGGGCATATAATGAGAAAAGCAAAACTTGAACATTTAGTAAACACAGGAAAGATCAAGAGAAGAAACGGAGGAGAAAAAGAGAAATTTCTGGATCGGTTGTCACTGTGGCACAAAAAGAAGTCACCAATTGAACTTATTAATAACACAAGAGACGGAGAGTTGTAGAGGAACATGATTACCTATGCTACTTGGCAGGGCACTTGATTGATTGATAATGTACAAAGAAAAAAAGACGCACAACATTAAGGAAAGCTTACATCCCAGGGATTGTAATCAGGTGGGAGCTTGCTTAACATTTCTTCTGCCAGTCTGTAAACCACTGTCTCACGTGTCTCTCCTCCATCACCAGAGGAATCCTTTGGTTGAATACTAATAATTGTGTCTAGAACCTGTTTGGCAGTGTTTGTCTGGTACCTGCAAAAAATGGCAGAAATATCTTTGATAGCTGGAGGTTAAAGACATAATGTAATTATAAATTAAGTGTTCTACATCTGTGTGTTGCCAGGATCTGCAATGGGAGCAGAGAATAGCACCACTATCACCTGCAACATGTTATAAAAGGTGACTTAAAAATGTTTTGCTCCTTCTGATGTTCCTCCTGAAAGCAATACTACAGGAGTATTGTACCAAGATGTGCCACAATGTGGAGATCTGCAATTATGCTTCAACTATAGAACAATCACAAAATAATAATTCAAGCCAGAAAAATATGATTACACATTATAATGAAGAGAATAGAAAACAAAATGGAAGAAGAGATTTCATGAGAGGCAATAGAGATCACATATTTAACATGAGGAGATTTCATGAGAGGCAATAGAGATCACATATTTAACATGAGGAGATTTCATGAGAGGCAATAGAGATCACATATTTAACATGAGTATGATCATAGAAAAATGCAAATAATTCACCATTGACCTGCATGTGTGCTCTATAGATTACACTAAAGCTTTTCACAGTGTGAACCATCACCAATTATGGGGAATAATGAACAACATGGGTTTCCCAGATCACATTATATGCATAATTACAGAGCTGTACAAAAATAAAGAAGCTGGCGTAAAAGTGGAAGGGGTAATATCAGAATGGTTTAAAGTACAAATAGGAGTAAGACAAAGGTGTACTTTCTCGCCACACTTGTTTAACATATATGCAGAGAACATAATGAGAAATGTGAAACACAAAACAATGCAGCAAGAATTCAGCCCCATGAACATCGGAGGTCTACATATTCCGGAAATTAGACACGCAGACGGCACAGTGCTATTAACATCAAATCAGAAAGACTTAATGAAAATAATAAAATCAACAAAAATTTTAGTGAACAACAAAACCTCTTTCTAAATATGAAAAAGAAGAAAATAATGACAACCGACAAAGTGAAAATAAGACCTAGAATTAATATTGATAACAATGTTTTAAAAAGTGACAAATTTCGAATATCTAGGAGCTAACATAAACAGTGCAGGAGTCTGTGCAGTTGAGATCAGCAATAACGATGCTCATAAATAAAACAAGTTAAAAAACTTTGGCATGGTGCAAATACAGAAACTAAAGTATGTTTGTTACATACATGTGTGTTCTTAGTGGTGACCTACGGCTGCAAAACATGGACAATAAATAAAAACTACAGCCTTCCAAAATGAAGTGCTATAGAAGAGTCCTGAGAATACCATGGACAGCATGAAAGACCAGCCAAAACATGAAAAGAAAAATATTTCACCAATCATCCTTGTGTATTATTTGACATATCATCCATGTGTATTATTTGACAGATCATCCATGTGGATTATTTGACAGATCATCCATGTGGATTATTTGACAGATCATCCTTGTGTATTATTTGACATATCATCCTTGTGTATTATTTGACATATCATCCATGTGTATTATTTGACATATCATCCATGTGTATTATTTGACAGATCATCCATGTGGATTATTTGACAGATCATCCTTGTGTATTATTTGACATATCATCCTTGTGTATTATTTGACATATCATCCATGTGTATTATTTGACATATCATCCATGTGTATTATTTGACAGATCATCCATGTGGATTATTTGACAGATCATCCTTGTGTATTATTTGACATATCATCCTTGTGTATTATTTGACATATCATCCATGTGTATTATTTGACATATCATCCATGTGGATTATTTAACAGATTATCCATGTGGATTATTTGACAGATTATCCATGTGGATTATTTGACAGATTATTCATGTGGATTATTTGACAGATCATCCATGTGGATTACTTGACAGATTATCTATGTGGATTATTTGACAGATCATCTATGTGGACTACTTGACAGATCATCCATGTGGATTACTTGACAGATCATCCATGTGGATTACTTGACAGATTATCTATGTGGATTACTTGACAGATCATCCATGTGGACTACTTGACAGATCATCCATGTGGATTACTTGACAGATCATCCATGTGGATTACTTGACAGATCATCTATGTGGACTACTTGACAGATCATCTATGTGGACTACTTGACAGATCATCTATGTGGACTACTTGACAGATCATCTATGTGGACTACTTGACAGATCATCTATGTGGACTACTTGACAGATCATCTATGTGGACTACTTGACAGATCATCTATGTGGACTACTTGACAGATCATCTATGTGGATTATTTGACAGATCATCTATGTGGACTACTTGACAGATCATCTATGTGGACTACTTGACAGATCATCTATGTGGACTACTTGACAGATCATCTATGTGGATTATTTGACAGATCATCTATGTGGACTACTTGACAGATCATCTATGTGGACTACTTGACAGATCATCTATGTGGATTATTTGACAGATCATCTATGTGGATTATTTGACAGATCATCTATGTGGACTACTTGACAGATCATCTATGTGGACTACTTGACAGATCATCTATGTGGACTACTTGACAGATCATCTATGTGGACTACTTGACAGATCATCTATGTGGACTACTTGACAGATCATCTATGTGGACTACTTGACAGATCATCTATGTGGACTACTTGACAGATCATCTATGTGGACTACTTGACAGATCATCTATGTGGACTACTTGACAGATCATCTATGTGGACTACTTGACAGATCATCTATGTGGATTATTTGACAGATCATCTATGTGGACTACTTGACAGATCATCTATGTGGACTACTTGACAGATTATCTATGTGGACTACTTGACAGATTATCCATGTGGATTACTTGACAGATCATCCATGTGGATTACTTGACAGATTATCCATGTGGATTACTTGACAGATCATCTATGTGGACTACTTGACAGATCATCTATGTGGACTACTTGACAGATTATCTATGTGGACTACTTGACAGATTATCCATGTGGATTACTTGACAGATCATCCATGTGGATTACTTGACAGATTATCCATGTGGATTACTTGACAGAAGATAAAATAAACTGAGACATACAATGACAATGATAAGTTTTTCCCAGGTGACACATCAACTTATTCCCCCAACTTTCCGTAGTCACTTCCTATGACATGTCTCAAAAAAAGACAGCAGTCATACTTTGCACCGTGAACTAGAAGTCCAGGCCCCAGTTCCCACTGGTGACAACAGGTAGAAAAACATAAGAACAAAGCAGGTACCACATTGCTACAACTTAACATTAGGGCAATCTGGAGACGACCCATGATTGCCCATGGACAGTATTTTATAATGAGTATGAAGCTACTATAACTGTTTTGTTTCACACACAGGTTAACCTACGTTATGTCTGCATTTGGATGGAGACCAAGTGCCTCAGGTGAGTCTAAGGCAGGTAAAGCTTCGATGAAGTCTAAGATTTCTGTTAGAACACGGTTACGGGCAACTTTATAGTTCTTGTAGAACTGGAATGTGTCGGAGAACATGAAATCTCCAAACCAAACCTGGTTAGAAAGAAGGAATTTATACATGTTTAACAGCTGTGATTATACAAACATGAGAGTATTCTGCAACTCTGAACACTATTGTTATACAAACATAAGAGTTTTCTGCAACTCTGAACACTATTGTTATACAAACATGAGAGTATTCTGCACCTCTGAACACTATTGCTAGTCACTATGAAGAAATAATCCCTTTAGCTGTGAGCAGGTAACTCTCAACAGCTCATAGACTTTCTGACAAAAGTACTGGTGATAGGTGATAGTTTCCACATCTCATTATCTGAACATTCAGTCATTACTCAGACTATTGATTATCAGAAGAAACTGATACGTTCCACATCAGATTATCTGAAACATTCAGAGTCAATTCTCAGACTATTGATTAGCCAACTTCAAGAATGGAAGGGAAAAGTGAATTAGAAAGTTTGCAGTCAGACCTTCTAATAATATATGTGTTATAATCAACATAATCAATCATATAATGTGTTGTACTCAATATTATTATGAATTTCTCATTTATATTCATAGTTGACACATGTGTGGAGTAAAGTTAAGCTTTAGATAATCAAGAGGGGAGGACATAAGGCCTATAGTCTCTACATTGAGAACCACTGGTCTAGCCTCCACTGGTCTAGCCTATCAGTTTGTCATACTAGCTGGCTTAGAAAGATGCAAAGCATATTCTGGTCAAACATAATCACTAATTGATGGTTATTGACCTGGAATAATCAGAAAGATTTATCCCTGGAATAAATCATTGTGACAACAAGATGATGGAATTGGGTTGAACAAATATTTAGAAGAGAGTTAGATGACCTCACAAGAGTGGCTTTGACATTGATCCCAGAGTGCAAGCATAAAGTTAAGTTGTTCAAGATCAAATGGAGAAGAGCAGTGGGGGTAGAGACGAAAGGGTAGAACTGAACTGGAGTGCTCTTTAAGGTGTGGCCTTTAAGATTGGAGAGAGTTTGTTGTCCTTCAGGGTACATTTATCAGAAGCTGCTTTAATGGAATTTGAACAAAGAAGCAACAAGAATGTGATGACTATTGTTACATTCAGCTTCATAACATTTTCATTCATTTGTTTTGATTTGCTGTCTAAAGTTTCATTTGTTTTGGGATCGCCTGCCTAAAGTTTAATTTGTTGTTTTCACTGCCTAAAGTTTCATTTATTTTGACTTGCTGTCTAAAGTTTCATTTATTTTGACCTGCTGTCTAAAGTTTCATGACTCTTTCCAAGAATATACCCTACCCTGGTGAATGTGTTGAGAAGACGTTTGTCATAGTCATCTGTGACACGGCCTCCATACTGAACTTCACCAATCATGTAGCGAACTGTAGGCCATGAAATACCCTGAGGAAAATATAAAAATCATAATTAAGATCATATATTAAGCCTAAATTATATATGAATTGAACTCAAGTGATCTGAATCTGGAACTATGCTGAAATATTTTCTTGTTTATGAAAAAAATGAATAGGCCTTTGCTGAAAAATGTACTCAAAATTTTTAAAATTAAAATTTACAAAAACTATGGTAGTTAAATATTGAAATAATTTAAAGTCTATAGTGAATTTCCTAATATTAAAATTGCAAACACAACAAATTCTAATTAAAAGATAAAGAATCTAACTAAAATTCTTATATATTCAGCTTCTAAGTGTACCAACCAACCTGTTATTGGGGACCTGAAAGTGGAGCCAAGCATAGTAACGTATGTCATAAGTTATCAGGTAACGTATGAATGTCATAAGTTATCGGGGCCTGAAAGTGAAGCTAAGTATAGTAACATATGCATGTCATAAGAGACAGCTAAAGAGAGTTAGAAGAATATCACAGCATATGCCCTAGTGGTTAAGTAATTTATCTTGTGTTCATGGGGTTGTAGGTTCGATCATGAACATCTTAAATTTAATTGCACATGACAAACTATGACATCACAGTTAACAAGTATTTTCTTTGAAATTTCCTGTGAACTGGAGACAACAAAGAAATTCATGATTTAACTATTTTATTCTTCTGGCAATTTCACCTCTGGACGCACATTTTTATGTAAACTATTATTAGTGAACTTAAAGCTGAAGCTGTGGGAGTGACCCTTGGGCATTCATACAAATTCTGTCAACCAATTGCTGGGAGTCAAACAGTACAAACTACCTAATATTATAACCGTATTGAAAGCAAACAGACATTAGATGGTTGGGACATATAAATATGAATGAAAAACATTTAAATCATAAAAAGGTGCCTGTTTCTCACTATATATATATATATATATATATATATATATATATATATATATATATATATATATATATATATTTATATATATATATATATATATATGTATGATTATAGTACTGTGTATCTAAACTACACTAATGCACACTGAAAATGGATGTTTCGGGCCACTGGCGCAATTAAAACTGTGGCACAATACATTTCCATTCTCTGGACTATGGAGATGACATTCTTGCGGAAATCTTGCAGGATATTATCCTGCGACAAGAGAGTTCCCGTGGGAGTTTGAGAATGAACGAAAAAGAAGAAATAGAAATGCAACAATCACGGACAAGTAGGCAGTGCTTGAGAAGAGAAAATAATGGATATACATTACCCGTTTAATATCCATATCATCCAGATGATTCTGAATGAACTGGACACTGGCTCCCCAGTCTGAACTGTTAAACTCGTAGGGAATGTTCCAGCCCAGAGGACCAAATTTACGTCGCTCCTAAAATTGAATGTACAAATATCATTTGCCGGACAAACTATGTTTTTCTCTCCATCTCAATCATTCTCATGTGTTAAGTAATGGTCATTGATCCCCTTACTTTTCACCGTGTAAATATTTTAAATTTGTATAGAATATACTCAGGTTTAATTTAATAGCTATATTGACCTTAAATTTATCTTGAGCTTAAATAAAATACTCTCCTATACAATATAACAGAATAAAGAGTGACAATGCATCGTCTTCTTCTGCGATTGATCTCTGATAATCAATTTGAATGTGATTTCCACCATGGAGCATGAAGTATGTTGTGTTTCTAATTTACAGCATTGCTGCGTCATTTGCAAATAGGAAGGTCCAGCAAATCAAGTTTAGTCATGTCTTTAATTTGAGTGGGATTTCCTAGCCTGTGACAGCCTCATATCTGTTGTAAGACAGTGAATGTGTATCAACTCTACGTAATGGCGATTTTCCACCCACGATTTTGTTCCCTTGAACACGCATGCATGTGTATGTATGTATGGCTTTTTGAGCCGTGCAGATGGTCATTAACCTGTATCAACCCAAATAAAAAATTTATGCAACTTTCTCTGGAACACTGTCATTTTTTTTGGTTTATGACTTTTCTGGAAGATTTTCCTTTTTTTCCTTTTTTTTTTAAATTAATTTTTTAATTTCAAATTCAGAGATAATAGAGATACATAGATGCTGGATATGGTAGTGTTGTTTGTGTGTGTGTGTGTCAGTGTTATGTGGACAACCAACATGGATAGTGATGACAATGACATAAACATATGTACAAAAGGACGTACCAGTAGAGTGAATCCATATCTGTAGTGGCCATTATCAATGTAGATCTATACATCTTGACAACTATCACTTAATCAACTAATTAATCATATACATCTTGACAACTATCACTTAATCAACTAATTAATCATATACATCTTGACAACTATCACTTAATCAACTAATTAATCATATATATATACCATAATATAACAACACATTGAAGCCTTCAAAATCTTTGTCTGAAATCAGCATCCGTAAAGAATTAACGAACAATGGTGTCACTGAAGTTAGGTCCCTACAGTACGGCTTAAAAACGTGAAGAGGTCGAATAAATTACAACAGGGTATTTATATCAGTGCAAAAAAATTCAGGGAAACCACTCTAGTAAATAGATATTATAAAAGCATGATGGGAAATAATCAAGGGAGATTGTTGTTGATGACTACAAATCGCTACCTCAATGTGATATTTGTTGACATCGGGTGCCTATGGAAAGAATAAACATATTGACTAATGCTGACACTAGTTTGCTACAGGTTAAGCAAAAAGAAGCACTACATTGTGCATTTATTTCTCAGGAATGGGGATTTTTCAAACATTCTTGCCACAGCAGCAAAACATTTTTCAAACATTCTTGCCACAGCAGCAAAACATTTTTTCTTATGTCTTTCTCTTCTTTCTGATATCTTTAAACATATTGTTTCTGAACATTGTTGCCCCCCGCATGCAGGTTATGCCTCCAGACAGCCTGAGTTTTGGCCATGTTTTCCCAGATTTTGGAATGTATGAAGAAACCTTTCATTGAGGGTTTACAGTTGTCCTTATACCTCAGCATTGATCTATCATAGGTTCGCTGGCCTTCAGCCAGTTCTCTGAATAGTACATGTTTTGGGATGTTTGGCATTCTGAGGACGTGACTCAGCCAGCGCAATATATTCGTAATAAGTGTTTTCATGGCAGATAGTAGCTGAGTGCTGCATAACACTTCTATATTGGTGATTTTGTTGTGCCACAATATATTCCAATATGCCGTATATATATTGAAAAAAAGTTTACCGTAAACTTTCTTACTGCCGCTAGCTAACTGAAACTATCCAGTAACTTCTCTCTTTCATCATCTCTCTAATTACATTATTCATAAGTTAGATAATTCATATTGTGTTGAGTACATGCACCTGAAACTAAATTATTTTTCTGATATTCATCTTCTTCTGCATTCAGCTTCTGTAGTCAATACTGGATTGTCAAACCTATTGCTAGGACAAAGTCAACTGTCCTCTTCAGTGGCTGCCCCATAGCTTTTGCTTGAAATCTGTATGATCTGGTTAAATCTGCCATCTCTGCTCTGTGCTTGCTAGGCAGTATTCAAGGTCTTGATATCCTTAATAAAACTTATTTTTCACATGTGTTATCATTGCTGAAAAGGGGAGCAAAGAATAGTCACACTATTATCTGCTAAGTGTCCCCAGGACCTGGTGTTTTCGGCCAAATATTTTTCGTTTGCCAAAGCTTTTAGGGTAAACAGGATATCTCATAAGAAGGGAGAGTATGAAAAGTGTAGGAATCTCTCATTTCTTAGATGAATACCTTATGAACCTTCACCCTCCTCTTCTGCTAATAGACAATGTAATGATGTCTAACCTTGACCCTCCTCTTCTGCTAATAGACAATGTAACGATGTCTAACTTTGACCCTCCTCTTCTGCTAATTGACAACATAATGATGTCTAACCTGCACAACCGTGTGCATAAATGAAACAGTGTAAAGAAGCGGGCGCCACTGAGGGAGGTTGAAGATGTCAATGTACTCCTGCGTCATGGAAGAATATGTTCTCTTGAGCCCTGCCTTGATACCTTGTGGTGGGTCATTTGTGAACTTTATTGAGACCTAGAAATTGAGACAGAAAAATCAGTTTAAACATGAATAAAGATAAGATCAATGTATATAAGAAAAGCAATGGAGCATAGGTCAGAAGTGAGATTTTGTTGTTCATTACAAAACTTATTCTTGTTTTTCATGTAACTGTCATATTCATACAAATAATATTTTGAAGTGTCTTCTTTAATTAGTTTCTTAATATTTTTAAGTGTCTTCTTGAATTATTTTCTTAATATTTTTAAGTCATTAGCTTCTATGTTTAGACTATATAAGTGTTATCACCATCATCATCTTTGTGACTTGGCCTTTGCAGAATGTTGTTCTTACTGCCAATCTGCAAGCCTTTCAATTCTGTTTAAGCTGCTCAGCCTCTTCCAGTTGTTCAGAAGATTTTAATATCCTGTGTCCATCATAGTCTTCCTCTTCATCAAAAGTCTGCCTCTTATTATCTTCCCTTGAACCTATTCCTCCATGGCTCATATCTCAAAATAATTATATTGCATTTACTGAACTTATATCCTGCCCATATCCTGCTTTCTCATGGACCTAGTTTGAGTACTCAGTGCTTTAAAAAATTCCCAATGCAGACCATGAACGCGCCCATTTAGAGTGGTGTTAAAGTATACGTTGAAACATTCTTCATGCTCTTTGATGTCATTACTCAAGAAATATATTGCCACTTACACAATGAAATATGAAGCTCTATATCCTTCAAGACATAGCACATTATTGCCATCCAGTAACCCATATGAATGAACTCAATACTTAATGTATATATCCATATATTAATCATAACAATCCCCACGTAAAATCTGTCATCTGTCAGGCAACACACAAAATTTCTATTATTATTACAGCAGAATCATAGATAGAGTTACAGACTTCTAAACATGCAATTCCACAATCTGTGAGTGGGTATCCTGAAAAGCACCTGATATTCTATATAAACTATTTTCAACTTGCTTTCTCTGTCAATGTAGAAACAAAGAAAATGCTTCTAAAAAAAGTATCTGAAATATTATTTCAGTAATAACTGGAATCTTTCATTCATTTCTTCTGTTGCTTTCATTCACCGTTTTTTGTGCTTCTATCTGAAATTTATCTCTTCTTTGAACATGGCTGTATTTTGCACCTCACACAGAGGTTTGTAGAGTTTTGATTCCAGTGTTGTTTCTTTGAGACAGTGTGTTTGCTTCAACATCTCATATTTAGGACATTCCTAGAGTATATGTTTTGCAGGCTGAGGTGTCTATCCACATTGTACACTATTTTTTCATTCATTCATTTTTAAATTTACTATTTGAATTCAAAACTTTTAACTTGCATCTTGAATATATCATGCAGGAAACATTACAAGATTTCTAGACATCAGTAATTATTGGCAGTAGACCACTTTGCAATTTGCATTATGCCAATGATATCAATCTCTTGGCTGGTTCTGAATCTGAACTTCAAAACTCACCTCAAAGTTAGAAGAAGTTTGTCAGAAATATGGCATGGAAATATGGCATAATACAGCATTGATAAAAGCAAGAGATGTTGCTGATTAGTGATACCAAACAAAATACCAAGAATATCCAGTTTAATGGTCACAAACATGAAGAAGTTATATATCGGCCCCAAATATGTGATGATGGTAGCTAAAAAATGAGATTAAGCTAAGGCTCGAGATGGCGATTGCTGCCATGTCAAGGTTGAATATGATTGGGAAAAGTAAGATAAGTGTTACAATAAAGATAAATAAATCTATTCAGATCTGCCAGTGCTAAGTATATTTTTATACAGATGTGAAAGCTAATACGGAAATAAGGATTCAGGTTTTTGAAAACAAGTGCTACAGACATTTGTTAAGAGTTAACAATATAGAACAGAAGACAAATATATTTGTTGGTTGGTTGCTGATCCAGTGGTCCTTGAACTCATGCCCTTTGACCCAATGTCATTAAAATAGTATTATATTGCTGGAAAGTCTGGCCAGAGCCAGAGCAGAACTATCACACCTCCAGGAAGGTAGGTTTCAACCTATGCACTGCTCCGAGCCACTGCAGCCAAGATAGGGTTTACTGTGCCCATTTCCTGCCACCAATTGACTACTGGTTATGCCAAACTTTTCTATTGCTCCAGGCATGCAACCAAATGATCAAATCAAAAAGATTGTCATGTCCTGAGTCACTGTGCCTCTATGATAGGCCTCGGCCATAGGAAAAAACAGTGCTGTCAGTGTCGTCCTCCTGTCAAGTTCTGCGCAGTACATGTCTGGCTCTCTCCCAACCAAAGAGGGTGCGTACATATATAAAAATAACAAAGCGTAAAACACATTGCAACTAAAAAATAAAAGCATGAGAAGCATAATTGTATAGGTGACGTGTCATGAAGCTTCTATAAAAAGATAACCTCAATATAACGGCATGTCATCTACTAAGGTTTTCTGTTACATGGGTGGTTTGTCTAGTGGACCATTGGTGAGACTCACAGACTCAACCGCATGCATAAATATATTTGTCCAGCAGCAAATAAACAAACTTGCTGGTTATCAAGAACCAATTATTGGCAGTGGTGAAACAGCACAAACTTGTTTGGTTTGGACATGTAACAAGACATGTCTCGCTTTCTAAAATTATTTTGCAAGGAACAGTCGAGGGTGAAATAAAATTCTGGATTGATAACATCACGGAAAGGTCTGGGCATGATTTTTCTATACTTCTCTAAATGGCTGAGGATAGAGATATTTGGAGAGATTTTTGTGCTGAAGTGTCTGGTGTGGCATCCATACGACCCTGACGTGTTATGGGTTATATTATTATTATTATTATTATTACTACACTTACAATATACAAGCAAAGTAAAATGTCCAGTTACCTGCAGCAACCCAATTGAGAAAGAGTTGTGCACCTCAGTTGTGATCCACAAGCGAAACTTGTGATTAATTGGTTCAGTTTCCATTACAGTCACTAGAACTTCATCTAGATATCGCAGACACAGGTGACAGTTCTGAAGCAGTGCCCAGCCTCCCTACAATTGAATAAATAGTCAATAAAGAAAGAAACAAAAGATTATACTTAAGCAGCTGTTAAGTTTGATAACTGAAATCATGACCTATTTTTTCATTTTATGAGCAGAGAACTGTCTATCTCATAAAATGGCTGTTACTGGGTCATATGGCCATGCTTCACTTGTTGATGAAGTGTGAGCTGGTCATCCTTTTAACATTGCAACAGAAGAAACCTGGCAGCAGGTGACATATAACATGTTTATGTTACTGAGGATACTTCAATACGTGTACGGGATGTTCGTTGTTGTTGTAATAGTCCTTATCTAGATTGGTCCATTCTAAGTGACTTGAGTACACAGTTTGAATGTCTTGACAAAATCGCATCATTTTTTTGGAAATGCTGTTAGTCAAGTATGGAAAAACCCGTTTACTCTAGTTGCCAGCTGATGTAGTGCCATCAGAATGGACTGGTTCAATTCTCGTTGATCTCAAGAATTTGTATATTTATGATAGGAAGTCAAGACTATATGTTTATGATAGGAGTTCAAAAAGCGGTCAAAAGGTGTAGAGGACTGCCTTCATTGCCTTCAAGGTTATCCCATATGTACTCTGCCTCTCTCAATGAAGCAGCACATCTGTCAAGAGTACCTTTCATAGCACAGAACTTCGCAGCATGAAGCAATAATTCTCAGGGATCTCCTAAAACATGAGCTTGTAAACAAGACGTAGCAATCTGAGTTTGAACTAGTGATCTCTTGAGGATAATGCAAATGTTTTAACCACAATTGACTATCCTGATAGGAAGTCAAAATCAGGTTAACATAAATTCTGGAAATCGCAAAAACAATTGTGGCATGACTCTCTCAAACCAAATAATAGGCACTGAAACAGTTTAAAATCTGAATGAAAGCATATTATCTCCATGGTGATGGCAAAACTGAATGGCAAATCTGAATGAAAGCTTATTATCTCCATGGTGATGGCAAATCTGAATGAAAGCATATTATCTCCATGGTGATGTCATTTTGTATCTTTAGTCATGAAGCAGGATAGTGTAAAATTTCAAATGTAATATGATGCTCTCAAAATTTCAAATGTACTATGAGGCTCTCAAACTTTCAAATGTACTATGAGGCTCTCAAAATTTCAAATGTACTATGAGGCTCTCAAAATTTCAAATGTACTATGAGGCTCTCAAAATTTCAAATGTACTATGCATGAGGCCCTAAATTCCAAATGTACTATGAGGCTCTCAAAATTTCAAATGTACTATGAGGCTCTCAAAATTTCAAATGTACTATGAGGCTCTCAAAATTTCAAATGTACTATGCATGAGGCCCTAAAATTTCAAATGTACTATGGGCCTTCAAAATTTCAAATAGACTTTGAGGCCCTCAAAATTTCAAATGGACTTTGAGGCCCTCAAAATTTCACACAAGATAGCTTGCCATGGCAGGCTTTATAGAGAAAGTGTCTTGCCCATTGTACTAACCCCCCTCCACTCTCTGCCGTTCATTAAGTCCAAGGGAAAAACAACACCAATACGATTGGAAACAAGCTACAGAAGATGGTTTAATATACCATTGAATGCTTTAGGGTTTCCCTTCAGATTTTTTGTAGAAGTTCACTCCCTTGACCTGATGCATTCCCATGCACTCCCGTGCGTACCCATAAGGCAAGTGGGTAAATAAGTCAGACAGAAGACAAAAGTAAGAAATTGTGACATGACAATGATTTTTTTCACAGGTGACAGGTTGTAGGCCCATCCTCCAACTTTCCTTAGTCGCCTCCTATGACATACCTGGAAAGATGACAGTGGTCCTATTCTATGTATCCTGAACTAAAAGTCCAGTCCCTAGTTGCCACATGGACATATGATACCTAAGCAGATATAAATGTGACAGTTGAACTCATGGCCTACTTTTACATCACGGTGTCATGATACATCTCTGTGACACGCAAGTAAAACCAACTTTTAGGTAATTTTAAGAACTATTAGGTAATTTTAAGTGCATCTTCATTGAACAAGAAAATTTACAATTTATGACTAAAAATGTTAAAAAATGATACAATGTAAAATCTACAACACCAATGTATTATTTACACTCACAGTTTCCATAAAATTTGAAATCAGTTTTCTTGAATGAATTTCTTGCCCTTGCCCCATAGAGATGGCATAATATGCTGTGGAAATAATTTTAAAGAAATATTAAAATATCACAAAATAATAGCAGTAACAACAACAGAAGCATCTACAACAATTACAATAATAATAATAATAATAATAATAATAATAATAATAATTATAATAATAATGAAACAATAATACAAAGTCATAAATATAGTTCTAAGTTTTCTCACGCACCGAAGGTGAAAAGATTTAATTTGCATATTCTTGCACATTAAGAAGAACAGTGATAGGATCTACTAAGATGACAAGCGTAATAGGTTGCTCTAAGACAATAAGAGTAAATTCTTAAACAAAGATAAATAGTATAGAACTGCTACGTCCAGTATTGAATGGCCCTGTAAGGGGTGAAAAAATAGCAATACTGCAACCTGTCATACACGTCATAAGAGACAACTAAGGAGATTTGGGGATGAAGTTGGCTGTTTCACCCTACAGGTCACAGTTACCCAAAAGATATACAGACATCACAGCTAATCTGTAAATGATGACACAATGCATTCTACTTAACAGTCACAAAACATCCATACTGCATGGAACCGTCGAAGGGGAAAGAAGCATAGGAGGGAAAGTAAAGACATGGACAGACAACATCAAGGAATGGCCAGGACAAGATATTTCCTTACTCATCCGCATCATTGAAGATAGAAATCACTGGAGGACACTGTGTGCTGAAGCATCCAATGTGGTGACCCTACGACCCTGACAGGTTACGGGTTTATAGATATAGATGCTGGAAAGCAGCAGGAGTTTTAGAATGAATAACAAGGAAGAAGTATAATTGTTTCAGCACTTGAGAATATACACTGTTATATATCTACTCCCCGCCGAAGACGGATGTGTCGGGCCATTGGCGCAAATAAAACGGCGACACAACGCATTTCCATTTTCTGGACTACATCCTGCTGGAAATCTAGCAGGACCATGATCCAGCTAGATCCAGTTGGAGTTTGAGAATGAACGCAGAAGAAGAAGAAGAAGAATATATCTACTTCACAATTCCCTACAGAATCTTATAACTTACGGATTTCTAATCTCTTTGATACGTTTTCAATGGCATTTGTTGGATCTGAACCCATTGATAGCAGAGCAATAAGTGGTATACGGGGATTAGTTTCTTCTAGCATGAGCTCCAAGTCAAGTATGACGGCCTCGGTAAACTTTCGACCCAGTGAGTGAGAGGTGTAATCACGAGCTTGTACTGAAGTGCGATCTGGACACCAAGATCTGTAAACAAGTACTATAAAAATGTCAGAAATTCGCTGAACTAAAGCAAATTACCAAATAGATATACCAGTTGTACTGTAATAAACTCACCAACAAACACAAGATACAACAACAAGCTATGCACACTCAAAGTTCACATTGGACTCCTGATCAACACATCCAATTAAAAAATCATGGAACTCACCAATTCATTAAATAACATTTTAGAAAACAACCAAATACTGGAACAAGTCTCCACCTTTAACTACTTTGGTAGCTGAATGTCTGCAGGTGGTGACTCAATGAAAGAAATAAATACATGCATATCAGTCGCAGCAAGCACACTCACTAAACTAACAAGTATCTGAAAATTCAAAGACATAGGAAGAAATACTAAGTCAAAACTATTCAACTCCTGTGTTATTCCATCATTGACCTATGGTAGTGAAAGCTGGAAATCAACACAGGCAATGGACAAAAAATTAAACAGCTTTGAAAACAAATGTCCCTGAACATTGTTGAACATAAAATGGAGCGATTTCGTCACAAAAAGTGACCTAAGCAATAAAACACACCAAAAATAAGTTTCAGATGTTATAAGAAAATGCAGATGGAAATACATGGGAAACGTTTGTAGACTAGATAAAAAACAGACTGAACCAGCTAGTCCTTATGTGGAAACCTGAGGAGAAAAGAACAAGAGGAAGACCCAAAATTACCCTAAAATCACACAATACTTAGAGAAGGAGAAATAATAGGTTGCAAGTCTATACAAGAACTAAAAGTATATGCAGCAGACCACAATGCATGGACAATCAAAACCTCTGCCCCTATGTGGCATGAAAGGAACAAACTAACAGTAATAAAACTGAGAATATCAAATAGATATACAAGATGTACTGCACTAAAACTCAGGTTGATAAATAGGTGGTGTAATATCTAAGTAATTCACCTGCCACTCAGGTAACTCAGATTGATAAATAGGTAGTGTAATTTATACGTAATTCAACTGCCACCCAGGTAACTCAGATTTTGAGTGTACTATTCAATAGTGGCTTGAAAAAAATAAACTTTCATGGTACACCCAACAATCAGGAAATGGGTACTAGTGCCAATGCTCTTGGAGATCAAGAAATGTCCCCACGTGCTTATTGGCAAGCACTTACAGAGACACTAGTCAGGTGTTGTCTGGTCAATCACTGACTAGGCAACTGAATACTTATGGAAAAGCCATGACGATAGTCCATAATTCAAAGTCTAATGTTCAAAGGAATATCTCACCAATGTCTCAGGCTCAAAGAGGTGTCTCACCAATGTCTAATGTTCAAAGAGGTGTCTCATCAATGTCTAATGTTCAAAGAGATGTCTCACTAATGTCTAATGTTCAAAGAGATGTCTCACCAATGTCTAATGTTCAAAGAGGTGTCTCATCAATGCCTAATGTTCAAAGAGGTATGCCTCTTCAGTGTCTAAAAAGAGATATGACATACCAAAATTTGCTGTCAAAACCAACAATCTACAAGACCAATGAGATATAAAATGATTCATAATGAACTTTATGAGCAAAATCTTCTCTCTAGAGCAAAAACTGAATTCTTATGCAAAATTTGACCAAATGAGAACATAGGGGGACTATTTTATTTATCGCAAAAATTATTTTGTAAGCATAACAACTGTAAAAGAAAAAAACTAACCGTATGAGCAATAATTTCATGAAAGGTTCCAGGGTGTTACTGTAGTTTTCTGGAATTGGTTCTTCCTCTGGAGCAGGTTTATCATACCAGTTTCTCCAGTTTTTATCATTGTTTGCAACCTGCAACAATTAAAACACCCCCATCATCACTGAATTAAAAACAAATATGGACAAATATAACATATGAAGAAGACAAAAAAACACAAGTGGGCTGAATTCTTTAAAGAGATACTAAACTAAATAAACCACAACCGACAACTTCTACAAGTAAAACAGAGAAAATGCCTTGCCTAGACGCCACATGCGATTTTATTTACCACAAAAGATCTGCAACTAGCCATATAAAGCTTAAAAAACAACAAAGCAGCTGGAAACGATGAGATCTCTGCAGAAATGTTAAAAGCAGCAGATGAAAATATCCTGCAATACTTATTACAAATGTTTAATGAAATATGGCTGAAAGAAGCACCACTATCACAATGGAAGGATGGGATTATTTTCAAACTTCCCAAAAAAGATGACCTAACCGATTGCAACAACTGGAGAGGCATCACATTACTCTCAATACCAGAAAAAGTGTTCTGTAGTATGGTACTGGAAAGAATTAAAACATCAGTAGACAAAAGATTAAGAGTTGAACAGGCAGGTTTTAGACCAAACAGGTCATGTTTTGACCAAATATTTACACTCTAGACAATAATAGAAGAATCAGTAGAACACCAATCACAGCTGATTATAAACTTTGTTGATTTTCAAAAGGCCTTTGACAGTATATATAGACCTTCCCCTGGAACATTCTTGAAATATATGGATTCCAACAGAAATACATTAACATTATAAAAGCATTTTATGACGACTCCCGATGCTGTGTAAGAACAGAAGCTGCAATTCTGAATGGTTCCCAGTAAATACAGGAGTGAAGCAAGGATGAGTCATGTCACTGATGCCATTTAGTATTACAATGGATTAGGTCATGTGAAATTGCACAGCCAATACAAATCATGATATTCTTATCCTTCTTCTTTCGTTCACTTGAAACATGTCTATATCTGTAATTCTATCACCTGAATAAAACTCACTATCTTTTGTAGTTCATACAGTGGCCCATAGAGCTTTGATTCCAGTGTTGTTTCCTCTGGTCAATATGTCTGCCTCAGCGTTTCATACTCAGAAAAATCTTGAAGTATATGTTTGGCACTCTGTGCTGCCTGTCTACATGTACACATGGCTGTGTTGGCAATCTTGAATATTGTGTACATGTGACTGCAGATTCAGTTGTGTCCCATTCTGAGGCGTAGAATTACAACTTTTTCTGATCTGTTAATAATGTGATAGTCATCTTGTGCTTGTGTTTGTGGCTTTCCTATTGACCTGATCATCTGATTTTTCTGATGGTAGGTGATTGGTACATCTGGTTGGTCTTCAGCAGTACAATCAATACAAGGTAACTGCATGAACCGTAACAACAATTAGACTTACGTAAAACACAGGTTTGTATCGTTTCAATGAAGTACGACAGACTATAGCTAAACCTAGTAGGTAATGAATCGCACACAAGAAATCATACAAATTACAATACACAAATCACATTAAACGTTTCAACCAAAAGATCTTTATCAAGACACAAACAAAACATCAAAAGACGATGAATGGAGAAATTATCACAACATCCAACAGAAATATGGAAATGAGATGCCGGAAGGTCAGAAAGTACATAAAAAACTTAGCCAGTTGGTCTGCTTTTTCATTTCCTGGTATTCCACAGTGAGAGGGTATCCACTGCATGATTACCCTATACTGGTAGTCATATTTGCTGAAAAATGTATCGTTTCCCAGTATTATACAGACTTTCTATATCTCCCTCTCCCCTCCAAATGTTAAGATACAATTACAAATTCAGCAGATGATAAAACAAAACAGAACACAATAATAAAGATAAAAAAACCTGTGTAAGTATGTTGGTGAATGATGGCAATGTGCTCAGTTGCACTAGATTAAGCCATGTGATGTCAGAGATCCATTTAGCAGGTTTGGGGGTCACAGAATTCAAGTCTAAAGCTGCTCCTCCTGAAATTGTTCCAGACCATAAATATAAAAATATACAAGAGTTTTAAGTTGGAGACCAGAAACATTCAAACAGTGTAATGTAACAGAAACATTCAAACAGTGTAATGTAACAGAAACATTCAAACAGTGTAATGTAACAGAAACATTCAAACAGTGTAATGTAACAGAAACATGCAAACAGTGTAATGTAACAGAAACATTCAAACAGTGTAATGTAACAGAAACATTCAAACAGTGTAATGTAAAAGAAATATTCAGTGTAATGTAACAGAAACATTCAAACAGTGTAATGTAACAGAAACATTCAAACAGTGTAACGTAGCAGAAACATTCAAACAGTATAACGTAACAGAAATATTGTCAACAACAAAAGTGGTTACCCCATATTGGCCAAATCAACAACAGACTTGAATAAAAATTGTTTATAGTCCAAGTATTTCTACTTTACACTATACATGTATATGATGTAATTAAAATGATTATTACATATTTATATGTCCATTTATTCACACAACCATCTATTCATCTGTCTGTCTATCAGTATATGCATTGTTTTTTTGCCTGTATACTTTATAGGTTTACCTGTTTGCATGTCTGTCTAGATACCTATTAAAACATGGGTAGACTTGCACATAGGCTTATGTAAACTGGTAAGTTATATTTGTCATGTCACATCACTAGAGCATGTCACTAGATAATTTCACCAAACCATGTCATAAGACCACATCAGTACACCATGTAGGCAACGTAGGCCATGACACTAGATAATAATCAATAGACCATGTCACTAAAATAAAGCTACTATATTATGTCACTAGGCCTTGTCAGTAGACCATGCAAAGAGACCATGTCAGTAGAACATGTCACCAGACCATGTCAGTAGACAACATTAATAAACAATGTCATTAGACTATGTCAGTATACCATTTCAGTAGACCATATGTCTTTATTTTAACTAGACCATGTCAGTAGACAATGTCACTAGACTATGTCAGTAGCCCTCCTAAATATATCACGTCAGTAAACTATGTCACTAGATCATGTCAGAAGAAAAATTCATTAGACCATGACAATAGACCACATCAGTAGACCATATCACTAGACTTATCAGCAGTCCATGCCAGTAGACCATGCAAATTTACCATGTCAGTAGGCCATGATATTAGCAATGACTACATGACATCATATCAGTAGACCATGTCAGTATACGATGTCAGTAGACAACATCAATAGACCATGTCAGTAGACCACGGTAGTAGACAACATCAATAGACCATGTCAGTAGACCACGGTAGTAGACATCAATAGATCATGTCTGTATACCATATTGTAGATCATTTCAGTAGACAACGTAACTAGACCATGTCACTAGACTGTATGTATCACTTGACCATGTCACTAGACTGTATGTATCACTTGACCATGTCACTAGACTGTATGTATCACTTGACCATGTCACTAGACTATGTATCACTTGACCATGTCACTAGACTGTATGTAGGCCTATCACTTGACCATATCAGTACATCATGTCAATAGACCACATCAGTAGACCACATCAGTAGACCACATCAAGAGACCATGTTAATATACAAAGGTTGATAGACCAAGTGTAAGTTGGTGAATGAGATTACACCATTGATTTTAAACTGAACCAGATTAAAGATGTAACATATGTTACATTCAATTAGAACAACTTTCTTGTACAAAGATGCAAATATAAATAATATTCATAACAGCCTCCATAGCTCAGTGGCCAGAGCACTGGTCTTGTAAACCAGGGGTCGTGAGTTCAATCCTCACTGGGGGCTAAGATTATCTTTTATTTGAAATTCAGAAATCCATTCAAACTTTCTGGTTTGTTATTTCAGTTATGTAAGTTGGATCAGAGATTGATGCATAATTATCAGATGACAAATCAGAGAGTGATGTGTAATTATCAGATGACAAATCAGAGAGTGATGTGTAATTATCAGATGACAAATCAGAGAGCTATGCGTAATTATCAGATGACAAATCAGAGAGTGATGTCTTCAGATGACAAATCAGAGAGTGATGTGTAATTATCAGATGACAAATCAGAGAGTGATGTGTAATTATCAGATGACAAATCAGAGAGTGATGTGTAATTATCAGATGACAAATCAGAGAGTGATGTGTAATTATCAGATGACAAATCAGAGAGCGATGCGTAATTATCAGATGACAAATCAGAGAGTGATGTCTTCAGATGACAAATCAGAGAGTGATGTGTAATTATCAGATGACAAATCAGAGAGTGATGTGTAATTATCAGATGACAAATCAGAGAGTGATGTGTAATTATCAGATGACAAATCAGAGAGCGATGCGTAATTATCAGATGACAAATCAGAGAGTGATGTCTTCAGATGACAAATCAGAGAGTGATGTGTAATTATCAGATGACAAATCAGAGAGTGATGCGTAATTATCAGATGACAAATCAGAGAGCGATGCATAATTATCAGATGACAAATCAGAGAGTAATGCATAATGACAACTTCTGTTTTGAGAACCTGATGTACAGTGAGTAAAATATACTGATACATTCAGAAAATGACAAGTTACAAGAGGAAACCCGATCAAAGGAAACCAGACCCATGAAACATCATAGACAAGACAATGAAATGTCATAGTTAACATCATAATCATAGACCAGACAATGAAATGTTATAATCATAGACCAGACAATGAAATGTCATAGTTAACATCATAGACCAGACAATGAAATGTTATAGTTATAATCATAGACCAGACCATGAAATGTCATAGTTAACATCATAGACCAGACAATGAAATGTCATAGTTAACATCATAATCATAGACCAGACAATGAAATGTTATAGTTATAATCATAGACCAGACCAATAAATGTATTAGTTAACATCATAATCATAGACCAGACAATGAAATGTTATAGTTATAATCATAGACCAGACCATGAAATGTCATAGTTAACATCATAATCATAAACCAGACAATGAAATGTCATAGTTATAATCATAGACCAGACCATGAAATGTCATAGTTAACATCATAGACAAATGTGCAAGAAATCATGTGTTTGTTCTTCTCATAAGTTATAGCATCTGCTGTAGGAGTATGATAACATGGCTGATGTGATAACAAATCCATTCAAGTTGGACCAAGAAGCAATAATTCTGTTTCTTACAGGTGAATGAAGCTGACACGCAAATATTCATTAAAGTAGGCATTGTGCGATGAAAAATGTTTGTCAAGGACAACAGTGAAAGACCAGATTCGAATGTTTCAGGAAGAATGACAGGTAATGAATGATCTTTTGCAGCCAGGTCAGAACATGTTGTTATGACAAGAAGCCATTGCTAAGATTGATGCAGCAATACAGATTGACTTATCACAAATGGAGTGGATTTTGGAACCAATTGCTGTGATACGATGCAGATGGTGATGTATTTGTGTTGTGCACTGTAGCACATTCGTGCACAAGCAGTGAATCACCACATTTATCTATGCAGAAAAAGAAGCCAGAATAAAAAGGAAACATCTCAGATCACCAAAGAACAAAAAAATTATGCAGGAAAAGTTATGTGGACAGAGATCTAGGACCAGAAATGGCTTTTATTGGCATACTATAGAGCCTTGTATGAACATCTTTACTGTCAGCCATTAATAATAAATATCCCAGCATGCTATCATGTGGTATGATTCTCTTGCATAACAATGCTCTGCTACATGTTAGAAAATGATACAGGAATCATAAGCACAAAAAGATGGGAAGTTCTACCACACCAATCTACAGACTTGAGCTATCACCATGTGACTATGCAAGATTACTTGTCTCAATAAAACTTGTTTAATTATTTCGGATAATGTAGCTTGTATATGATTTTATATCCCTTTCTACCCTAGTTATGGGTAAACTCCATTCCACTAAAGTTTGTTCTGTTTAATATGTGTTGGTGTCTACTAGTACAGTACCATAATTATATGTTTAAATATACTTTGTTGGTCAAAGGTTAAGATGTACAACTTGCAAGAACAACAGAACATACATATTTTTAAGCTAGCATGCTAGTTTCACAATATATATATGTATCAAAACTGGTGTCTAACATTGTCTTAACTAACACACAATCAATATGATTTATCAAGGAAATTATTTCATGGTTGAAAAGGGCATGTCTTTCTCCAGAAAGACAAATCCAGTACTAAATAAACAACAAACAAAATATGATTTACCTTTGATAAAGACTTGAAATGTATCACGACTGGTGTCTAACATTGTCTTAACTAATACACAATCAATATGGTTTACCTTTGATGAATACTTGAAATTCAGATTGTTTGATTATTCCCTTTGAAAAGTCAATCTTGATGGCCAGAAGGAGCGTGAACAGGAGTCTGTCTTCATTGTATAACGAGCGGGATGTATAAAGCCAGATTTCATATGTCAAGTACTCAATTATATTGCCAATGCGAATCTGGTTTTTTGGATGAGGTTTTGACCTTGGTAAGGTATGAACAAAAATATTAAAAACCTGGGATTGACATTATATTTATGTGATTAAGTATAACTCAAGAATGTTGAAAAGGTTGAATGTTGAACAGGAAGGTTGATAATGCATAGAGAATTGTATAGTATGGCCTTTTGTGTCTTGCAGATGGTGTTATTAGCCAATGAATATTTTCTCTCAGGAATGGAAACTTTTTAAGCAATCATGTTATAGCAACACAAGATTTTTGTTTACGTCTTATTTTTTCTTCCATATTTTTATCATATTATTCTCAAACATTGCAGCCCCTGCATGCAGATTATGCCTCCAGACAGCCCAAGTTTCAGCAATGATTTTTCAAATTTTTGGGTCTATGGAGAAATATTTCATTGAGGACCTAGATGTCTTTATACCTCAGCATTGTTCCCCCACAGTACAGATGTCATGTATTATGACATGTATATGATATAACATATGTCACACATCTGTCAACCAGTACAGATTTCATGTATTTTGAACAGAAAATACTCTGGTTTCATTGAATATACTAATATTCGGACAAAGAACTGACCACTATAGACTCAGCTATCATATATATATATATATTGAATAATGTACAATGTGCTGAAACATGGTAAGAAAGACATTTGCTCATATGGAGAATATAAACAAGCAATCAAATAAGCAATGTGACAAGTAGGGGACAGACTGCCACCTTTATAAGGGAGAACAATGTGGTCAAATATATGCCAAAAATAAGAGAGAGACAATTAAATATGCATATGCCAATCATTATAATTTACTCTTTATACAGTATTTTTTGAGTGAAAATACATCACTTTATTTATTATTAGGAAAGTAAATATCAAGAAAACAGAAGTAGTGGTGATTTCAAAGAAACAAAATACCACACCTTGCAAGATCAAAGTGAATGATATAGTATTAAAACACGCCCGCAAATTCAAATATCTAGGTACAATGATTACAGCAGATGAAAGATGTTCAACAGAAATAAGAAGCAGAATAGGGCAGGCAAAAACAACATTCAGAAAAATGAAAAATATATTGTGTAATATGACTTTGTCATTAGAGGTGAGAAAGAGAGTTCTGCAGTGCTATATAACCCCTATACTAACATATAGGTTCGAGCCTTGGACAATAAACAAATTGGAAAGTGGGAAATTAGAGGCAATAGAGATGTGGTGGAGAGTAATATCACACGATGAACAGGTTACAGTCTAGCAGAGTGCATCACCAAAACAAGAGACAGGGGATGTTGGAGATCCATTGCAGCCAACCTTCCTTGCGGAGATGGCACTTGATGATTTTGGGAGATGTGGTTCTATAGAAGATTGCTGAAAATACCATGGACTGCCAAAAAAACTAATGTGGAGGTGTTGAAAGAGTCAAATGCGAAATGGACCTTAATCAATAATATACGGTAAGAAAAATACAATATTTATTTTTTTGGCCACTTCATAAGACAGGGAGATTTGGAGAACATAGTCACAACAGGCAAGATTAAAAGCAACAGAGACAGTGGGCGACATTGTGAGAAAATATTAAGACAGTTTAACAACCTGTCATGGCAGGGAAACAACAATGATCTTGATACATAATACTGGAAACAGAGAGCTGTGGAGAGCCATGATCGCCTATGTCAGTCGGCATGGCACCTGATGATGATGATGATTAGGAGAGTATTATGTTAAAATACTGAGTGATTATTGTTGAAGTTGACAGGTATGGTATGTTAAGAATATGACAAACAGAGTGACAATTTCTCACCTGGCCATTGAGTTATCAAATATCACTAGGAACTGAGTGAGTGATATTGAATACATTCTGTTGACCATCACCATGTCACATAATAAAAAGTACAGAATACTTCCTCTGGAGGCCACTGAGATAGAGACATTTGGTTTCAGCAAGTAAGAATGTGTTAGATAGCTCATCAAAACGTATATTATTTGACTGACAATTGTTAGCATTTCTCTTACCTTCATTGCAAATTAGTTTTAAAACACTTTTAACATGTAAATAATTTATTATACTGTGACATTCATCATCATTAAGTGTCATCTCTGCTTGAAGGTTAACTGCAGACCTCAAAAATACTGGTCTTGCCCTGGTGGTGAACTTAGTCTTCCAATAGTGTGCAAATTCATGATCGCTTATTGAATGCACTCAATGCGATATTTATTAGACACACTCTACATATTTCACTTGACCTTGTTTCTTTCTTATGAGAGACAGGATCAAGTCATCTTGGCTGTTAATATATTTACGGTTTGGTGTCTTTTTAAGTTTTTTTATGTGTGTTTCTTGAAAAAGGTCCCAATAGGACCGCAACATAGGAAAATTGTCATGTTTTGTTTTATTGCATATTTCGTATATACCTTTTTATCTAGATTTGTTCATAGTTAGGTATTCCTAGTAACCTGTTCATCTTATTTTGCATTACTATGGTGAACTTTGAGAATGTCGTGTCTATCTCACGATCTTTCTTGCTTTCCCACTTATGTCTCTGACTACCTCTTGCTCAACATTCCTAAACTTTAAAGCAAAGTCTTCAACAAGGTGTCATCAACAAGGTGTCATCAATAAGGTGTCACGTGTCAAATATTTGATTTACTAAATTAATATTTCTTTGAATAATACTTTTTCATATGTACTGTTGCTAGAACCTCTTTGTTTTCTTTTCTTTCCATGATGTCCCTATTCTATTATATAGTCTCTAAGCTAGTTGATTGTTCAGCACAAGTGATGATGACCATTTGTTAAATCTTCTTTATGTAACTGAGTTAGAGGTTTATCTATGAGTTTGTAGAAATCTAATAAGCTCTATAGTTAGTTAGTCGTTGGATCATATTCACTGCACTCCGGACAAGTCCATAGGTTGACATGCTACAAAACTTCCATTTGAGAGAGCCTCATATAACGGCATCACCTTTCTGTTACATTGGTGGTTTGTCTAGTGGGCGATTGAAAGACCCACAGATGCAAACGCATACGTGTTGCAGTAACTCAGAACGCTCTTTGAGTGTATCTGCCATTACACGTTGACTCACGGTTCCAGTACGCCGTTGATTGACCATCATTCTTTCTCGTTCAGGAAATCACTCCTTTCTAGCGACACCACATTTGAAATCAAGCTCCCTTATTCTAGTCATGGAACAAGTTCTATGCTGCAGGAAATGTTATTGGACAAGTTAGGAATGATATGATCACTTTTGATGGTGTTTGATCTGCCGGTGTATTTTTAGCTACGGTAATCTATTTATCTACAACACAAAGGCATCCTAATCTATTTATCTACAGCACAAAGGCATCCTAATCTATTTATCTACAACACAAAGGCATCCTAATCTATTTATCTACAACACAAAGGCATCCTAATCTATCTTATAGCTGTTAGTTCCATTGTCTATGCTTCTGAGCTATAGATTAACGTAGAGTAGATATACAGGCGAGCTACCTTGCTAAATGGTTTGAGTTTATTACATCTATCTCTATCATATGCATCAATAATAGGAAACAACTGCAGGAAAACTGTAATCCAACAGACAGAACTTGGAACAGAGTAATGAAGTTTGACATATTGTGTGCATGCACATATACATACAATAAAATCATCAAAGTTGACCATCTCCCCCATATTAATTCCTCCAAAGTCGATGATCTCCCCCATATTAATTCCTCCAAATCTCCCCCATATTAATTCTCCAAAATTGTCCATATTTTCAAGGACTAACGAGCACATTAGAAAAGTATCAGTATAGTAAGTAAGCATTTCATATATTGACCTCTGTATGTTGATCAGATGTTACTACACATTGAGTGGTCACTCACACACTTATATATATATTGGTAGAGCATATCCTATTCAGGACATAGCCATCAACCCAGCATTTTTTGGCAGTAGTGATTTTCTAGGCAACATAAATATATGCAGTAGTTTGCCATTGCTTTCTGAATGGTCAGTATACTCAAATGCTTGTTGTGGAGATCGAACTCGGTACCTTGGCCATCACAGGTGCTCTCCGTGGCAATTTACCATAGAGCAGACCTTTATATATATATATATGTATACATACATAGAATTTTTTGAAAATACTTTGTATTTTTGTAAACATAAAAACCTGGTCTGAATTCATCTCTTGCTGTGTTTATTTCAATTTCTGTTTCTGCTGCCACCGCCAATTTCTCAGCAACTTCAGATGCTGTCCTTTTTGTTGTCTGCAACACTTCAATAAGTGTAGGATCATCAACTAGTGAACCCTGCAGCAAATAAAATTGATTAAAGAACCGATACAGAGGTATATGATAACTAAAATTGATTAAAGAACCGATAAAGAGGTATATATGATAACTATAATCTAGACAATCACAAATGTTTTGCCTTTTTTTTTCTATTTGTTAACCACATATTTTAATGTTTTTCATGCCATGCTCATTTTCGCTTGTGAAGGAGGAACATCATCATCATCACTATTATCATCAGCTCACTGGTGACACACAAATCTTAGATGCTGATCGATCACCCTGCTCTGTTCGTTCCTGGGACCATTTCAAATTCTTCAAGTTACAGTATCATATTACTATTCATATTCTTCTTCTGCATTCATTCTAAAACTCCTGCAAATTAGCAGGATGTAGTCTGGAAAACGGAATGTGTTCCATCATGGTTTACAGCGTTATCTTCGTCTTTTGGCTGTATACATCCGATTTCAGCATATCTTCTGGGTAACTTTGACCCTATATGGGATGGGACAGCCAACTCCACCCCATAATCTCCTTAGCTGCCTCCTGTAATGTACATGGACTGTGAGACATCATGTTCTCATATGGTACTCCCAGCACAGGACAAACAAAATAAAACATTCACATTGAAAAAGAGTTAGTCAGAAGAGGAAGACTAGAAAAGAAAGAGCTGGTAAAAGAAGGTGACAAGAGAAAAAATTCATAATGTATATGTACAGTTGCTATTTTATTACTTCCTACCTGTATGCTTGTTAGTTTGTATAACAAATTCTCCTCTAGTTCTTTCATTCGTTGTCTGTTATTTGTAACATCCAAGACAAGTTTTGATCTCTCTTCTTCCATTTCCTAGTCAAATGTTAAATACAATTTAAAAAAATGTAAGGTAATAACAAGAATAGATGTATAGATTTTGAGGATAACGATAATACACCCACAAGAATCACAAGTATTTGAAAAAAAAATTTTTTTTCATAAACAGGTGCTGTTTTACTTTCAACTCCTAGGTCTAATTTTGCCAGGAGAATGAATGATATGAGTTGAGCAGTTTTCTATTTAGGAGGGGAAAAAATTTGAGGATAACAAATATATATGATTGTTATTCAATCTAAACACAAAGAATAATGGTAATATATCACGATTGGTTTGAAAAGACATGAGGAAAATAGTAATATCTAAACAAATTACAAACAAGTTAAAATGAGAATTATAAAATGCTACATCTGTGCTATATTAATGTATGACTGAGAAACATGAACACTAAACAAACAATTGATGACTGAGATGTGGGTATATAGAAGAATAGGGAGAACATCATGGTAAGAGAAGAAATTAAGGAGGTTCTAAAAACACTTAATATGAAGAAAGAATTACTAAGAGAAATAAAGATCCGGCAAATATAAAATATTTTGGACACATTAAAAGACATGACACCTTATTGAAGACCTTACTTGAGGGTAAAGTCAAAAGGAAGAGAACAAAAGGTAGACAGAGATACAAGTGGGAGAGTAACATCACAAGATGGACAGGTTACAGTCTAGCAGAGTGTACCGCCAAAACAAGAGACAGGGATATTGGAGGTATGTTGCAGCCAACCTTCGTTACGGAGACGTAACCTGTTCATGATGATGTTGGAAAAGAATGAGTGACATTTCACGGTTTAAGTCTAAATATTAAAGCACAAAGATGATGAAAGCTTGTGCTTTACCTTACCCCAGACACTATATTTCCAGATTATTTGGTTACGCTTGGAACTATAGTAATGTATCTCTACTTTGGGCATAGGGCCTAATGGTCTGAAAAAAACCACTAGCCAAGAACCTAATACCTTATCAATAAAAGTTAAAGCAGAGAATAGCAACCTTGTTATTGTGATGAAGGCTACTGGAGAACTCTTAATACACATGATTAGAAAGACAATTTTCATTTTATCTTCAGCATATCTTCAATGTTGCAGGAGAGTCACAGAAAAAGTCATCTTTTCAGAGTATAAAACTTCCCAGCTTTGGACATTTTACTCTGTCACGTTGGGTCAAGCAGTACTCTGGGATTTTAAAGAAACTTTCCTTCTCCAAAATTGTTTCAGAAGAACTAACAATGTGGATACATAAAACAGCTGGTGACAAAATTTGATCACAGTCCATTCAACTTACATCAATTTGCTTTAGAATTTGAGCAAACACTTACTAGCTCAGCCAATTCACAGTAATAAAAAAGAAGTGATTTTAAGTTAGTTAAGAATTCTGTGACATAGCCTACTATTCACAACAGTGTGTCTTGTGACATAGACTATTGTTCACAACAGTGTTCCTAATGCCACTTGAAACTTTCGACTCCACTCCTACACTTCCTGAATGCCCATGTGTTAACAGGGGCCAGAGAGGGGGCAAAGAATAGCAACACTGTTTACCTTCCATACATGTCGTAAGAGGCTACTAAAGAGGTTATGGGATGGAGTTGGCTATCATATCCTATATAGGGTCAGTGACCCAAAGCCATGCTGAAATCGGATGTGTCAGGCTGAAAGGCACAGATATTACAGCAATGTAAACCATAACACAATGCATAACATTCTGTTGTCCAGACTACATCCTGCTAATCTGCAGGAGTTTATGAGAATGAATGCACAAGAAGAAGAAGTAGAAGAAGACAGGTATTTAATGTGGATCTGTGTGACATCAGTGCCCAGCAACATCTCTCTCTCTCTCCCTCCCTCTCTCTCTCTCTCTCTCTCGCATGCACGCACCCACACATGCACACACACACACAAAACAACAGTATTTACGTTAAAAAATAGTTCTGATTACAATTTATAATACACATACACCATTAAAAACACAACTTGTATTTCCCTTCTAATCTAGAATGATCAACAATTTTTTTTACTGAATTCACTCACATAATTTTACTGAATTCACTCACATATTTTTTACTGAATTCACTCACATAATTTTACTGAATTCACTCACATATTTTTACTGAATTCACTCACACATTTTTTACTGAATTCACTCACATATTTTTACTGAATTCACTCACATATTTTTACTGAATTCACTCACATATTTTTACTGAATTCACTCACATATTTTTCAGTAACAATTACTCTCCCTAGCAATTGATCTTCCAAGCCTTTCTGTGTGACTGTGAAGTCAATTATGGATGTTCGTGCACTCACCTGAAAGAGAACAACTATGCTACAAAATCCATATATATATAGTATATACCAAAATAAATAGCCTAGAATGATTAAAAAAATAAGGAATCATTATAAGATAATTAGGAAAATTGCAGGAGGTAGAATAAGAGAGGATAAGAAGACCAGAGATATACAACAAAGCTGACAGAGCAGAAAATAAGAAAAAGGACAAGAAATATGAGAATGAAAAAATAAAGACAAAATAAATGAGTGTAATTATAATAAGCATGGACAGTGAAAAAAAATAAAGACAGGGAAAAAAAATAAAGACAAAATAAATGAGTGTAATTATAATAAGCATAGACAGTGGAAAAAAAATAAAGGAATGGCAAGAATGAGTACTAATAAGATTTACCTCATTTATCATTAAATGGTGACAAGGAAAAACGTGAGCATTGCATATATTTCAGCAGGAGGAAAGGTAAGGTGTGTACTATAACAAACACATAGCCTACCTCAGGTGTGTACTATAACAAACATATAGCCTACCTCAGGTGTGTACTATAACAAACATATAGCCTACCTCAGGTGTGTACTATAACAAACATATAGCTTACCTCAGGTGTGTACTATAACAAACATATAGCCTACCTCAGGTGTGTACTATAACAAACATATAGCCTACCTCAGGTGTGTACGCTAGATTAGCTAATTTTGTTGTGATATGTAGGTTTAGGTAAGGTGTGTACTATAACAAACATATAGCCTACCTTAGGTGTGTACTATAAGAAACATATAGCCTACCTCAGGTGTGTACTATAACAATAAACATATAGCCTACCTCAGGTGTGTACACTAGAGTAGCTAATTTTGTTGTGTTATATAGGTTTAGGTAAGGTGTGTACTATAACAAACATATAGCTTACCTCAGGTGTGTACGCTGGATTAGCTAATTTTGTTGTGATATGTAGGTTTAGGTAAGGTGTGTACTATAACAAACATATATCCTACCTCAGGTGTGTACGCTGGATTAGCTAATTTTGTTGTGATATATAGGTAGAATGTATTCATCACATCACACTCTTTGTCTCCAACTTTTACCTGGCCACAATAAAACAACCAAACCATGATACCAGTTTTGTATTTTATTTCAAGCACATTAGATGACATGTCAACTTATTTTTTGCATGAATCCTATTTTTAACAATTTATTTTTGTATTTCAATAAAAGCGTATGCATTTAGCATTTAAAAAAAACAACCACCAAAACACCCCACCCCTTTATTTTTTTTGCTTCTCAATATGTGTATGTGAGATGAAAATGCCAGCATTAGTAAATATTACTTGGAAATTTAACACTAAATTTTTGTGTACGGCCATGTGTACATGTGGACAGGCAGCATAGAGTGCCAAACATATACTTCAAGAGTGTTCTGAGCATGAAACGCTGAGGCAGACATATTGGCAAGAGGAAACAAAACTGGAATCAAAGCTCTATGGGACACTGTATGAACTACAAAAGACACTGAGTTTTATTCAGGAGATAGAATTGCAGATATAGACATGTTTCAAGTGAACGAAAGAAGAAGAAGAAGAAGAAGAAGAACACTAAATGACCTTGAAAATTTATATTTAAAAAAAATCCATTCCAATATATAAAATCTATACTAGTTGACACCTGTGAGATGAATAATAAGCAGCACTTTTTGACACAATGAGAAAACTTCTGGACTACATGAAATAATAAGCAGCACTTTTTGACACAATGAGAAAACTTCTGGACTACATAAAATAATGAGCAGCACTTTTTGTCACAATGAGAAAACTTCTGGACTACATGGAATAATGAGTAGCACTTTTTGTCACAATGAGAAAACTTCTGGACTACATGAAATAATGAGCAGCACTTTTTGTCACAATGAGAAAACTTCTGGACTACATAAAATAATGAGTAGCACTTTTTGTCACAATGAGAAAACTTCTGGACTACATGAAATAATAAGCAGCACTTTTTGTCACAATGAGAAAACTTCTGGACTACATGAAATAATAAGCAGCACTTTTTGTCACAATGAGAAAACTTCTGGACTACATGAAATAATGAGCAGCATTTTTTGTCACAATGAGAAAACTTATGGACTACATGGAAGTTGGCATCAGAGATTTGAAACTTTCAAATTAAACTTTTGTATTAATTTTCTATCTCCTGCATATTAATAGGATGTGATTTTGAGATTGGAATGTTTTCAGTGATGTATAACTTGGCTTATTGTATCAGCAGCTTGTGGTCAGATAAATCCAAGTTCAGTGTTGTTCTTTCTACAGGGTGGGATAGCTAACTCCATGCTCATGTATCCTTAGCCACATCTTATGACATGCTTGGTGAGTCAGAGTTACTTCCTCTGTGTTCATTCTCCAACTCCTGCAGTTTATCAGGACATAGTCCAGAGAACAGAATGCATTCTTATGGTTTACAGTTTCGCTGTAATATCTACATCTTTGGCCTGACACATCAGACTTCATTATGATATATTATCTTTTAAACTTTGATGCCATTTAGACCCTAGAGATGTTATCTATGTTGCTTACCTTATAAAATGAGCCTGATTTTATGAAGTTTTTCTCCAGAATGTTGTCTAATGAAGGGTCAAGTTCCTCTTCCACATCTTCAATTAATAGTGGTTTACCCAGTGATAGGGCATCTTCAAGGTGTTGCCTGAAGTACTTGTGGTTTAAGGATGTCACCTACAATAAGGTATGAAATATTAAGCACCTACGTTCTCAAGTGGTTTAAGGATGTAACCTACAATAAGGTATCAAATATTGAGCACATATGGTCTCAAACATTTATATGGGTATAGAAAAATCATGTCTGGATTATCCCTTGTTTTTTTTCTTCTTCTTCTTCTTTAGCTTTCATTCTCACACACCTGCTGGATATCTCTTGTAGCAGGCAATGATCCTACTAGATTTCCAGCAGGATATAGTCCAGAGAATGGAAGTGGGTTGTGTTGCCGTTTTATGTGTGCCAGTGGCCTAACAAATCCATCTTTGACGGGATGTTGTATTCAAAGACTTTCTTTTACAGCATCTTCTCCTTCAAATGTTTCTTACAAAACATTTTAGAAAGTGAAATAAATCTCATTACATCTTCAAACCAAGCACTATTACACCATTTAAATACTGCCAAAAGTGGCCCTTGACAAAATGCAAGTTTGTACATTTGTTCCATACACAAATACATTTGTCCTATGTTCTGGTTGATCACTTCAGTCTGAACAGGATATACAACCAATTTTTATGTTCAACATGATTGATTTTTTAACAGACACCTGTAGCATTTATATTCAAAAGCATGAATTTTTTATCCAATGGTAATATACAAAAACAATTGATGGAAGATATACAACATGAAATGTATTCATTTATCTTCCTCAAAACATGCTAGAGTTTCAGCAACTTGAGAACAGACAAAACATGCTAGAGTTTCAGCAACTTGAGAACAGACAAAACATGCTAGAGTTTCAGCAACTTGAGAACAGATAAAACATGCTAGAGTTTCAGCAACTTGAGAACAGACAAAACATGCTAGAGTTTCAGCAACTTGAGAACAGACAAAACATGCTAGAGTTTCAGCAACTTGAGAACAGACAAAACATGCTAGAGTTTCAGCAACTTGAGAACAGACAAAACATGCTAGAGTTTCAGCAACTTGAGAACAGATAAAACTTGCTAGAGTTTCAGCAACTTGAGAACAGATAAAACTTGCATTTGGTGCACCTACAACTGATGAATTGACAATAGATACTGGTAGATGTGCTGAAGTTTAGAAAACTAATGCTGAATGTAGACACTGCAATTGATTACATGTCGAGACAGTCACTACAAGATTGTTCAAGGAAATGAAAGAGCAGATCAACTGGCATCATGCGTGATTGTGGCACAGGGCGATGAGGCAATGGATAGCGATGATGTTTTGAACTCCTTAAGAGATATAACAGGCGACAGTGAGGCTAATGTGGATGATGATCTCTTTTCAATGGCCAGGATTAAAGATCGGGGTTTGAAATGCGGTGTAGCTAGAAGTGAACATTATGGAGGGCACAGAAGAATGATGGTCAATCAGAATAGGATCGGTACTGTCAGTAGAAGTGTATACCACCGAAGACGGATGTGTTGGGCCAATGGCGCAAATAAAACGGCGACACAACGCATTTCCATTCTCTCGACTATATCCTGCTGGAAATCTAATAGGGCCATTGTCCTACTGCAATAGAGATCCAGCAAGAGTTTGAGAATGAACGCTGAAGAAGAAGAAGTAGAAGTATAATGGCGGATACACTCAAGGAGAGATCGGAGCAACTATAGACATGTCCAGTTTGCAGTGATGATGATCCGACAACTAACTAACTAACAGTGATTACATGTCCAAACAGTGATTAACTGAAAGAAACTTCTAGACTACGAATTCAGTATTAGCTGCCACATTCTGCATTCTTTCCAGCTAGGCCTATTGGAGATGACTACCTTTTTAAAGACTTTTTGAAGTGCCAGTTAGGGTTGTGACAGTTAAAAGAGTTGCACAGAATGATTGGCTCAGAATCTGTTACAAGTAGCTTGAGTAGGACTGGATTCCTGTGCTACAGGTGTTTATGTTACATGTAGCTTGAGTAGGACTCGACTCATGTGCTACAGGTGTTTATGCAAGTAATAGGAAAAAGTAGTATGTATACCTTTCAAAATCTACAGTAAAAGACTGAGCACCTATAGGTTTGCTCAGAACACAATTATTTTCTTCATAACCAATTTGACATAATACAATTCTTTAGTTTTACACATATTTGTCTTAAAAAACGTCTTGTGGGCCATGGCTTTTTTTTATATTATTATTTGAAAAACTAAACAAAAACAATTAACCAGTGATTTGTGTGTTGTCTTCGATAAATGCATGATCTGTCTATGTGATATATCCTTCACAGAATGTTGACCTCACTCTGTAAGCCTCTTAGTTCTGTGCAAGCTGCCCAACATCTTCTAGTGTTAGGCTCAGAAGGTCTTTGTTAAATGCATGTCAGAACAATTAATTAGTAATAGAGAGTGAACATCTGTGGCTATGTTGATAGCCCCAAAGAGTAGCAAAAAGGCTAAGCAACTATGATCTCGTAGATAGCATAGAAGCTGGTGACCAGCGAGTAGTACGGCATCCAGTTCTATACCAATATGGTTACAGATGTTTAAAAGTCATATTTGTTGGACCATTAGCATAAATAACATTTGAACACAATACATTTCCTTCTCTGGACTACAGAAGCTAGAAATCTAGTAGGACCATTGTCCAACCTTAAAATGCCCGTAGGATAACTGTCATGCTACAAGAGAAATTCAGTGGGAATTTGCGAAAGGATGAAAAAACTGACAGGGAATTAAAACTGTGGTTATTGGATTTTAAAGGGTATTAATCTAATTCAATTACAAACATGTTAAAAATGAGAATTTATAAAATGCTACATCTATTCCATATTAATGTATGGCTCAGAAACATGGACACTAAATAAACAATTAGAAGACAAAATTGATGCCTTTGAGATGTGGGTATATAGAAGAATAGGGAGAACATCATGGAAAGAGAAGAAAACAAATAAAGAGGAGCTAAAGACACTTAATATGAAGAAAGAACTACTAACAGAAATAAAGATCAGGCAAATAAAATACTTTGGACACATTAAAAGACATGACACCTTACTGAAGACCTTACTTGAGGGTAAACTCAAAGGGAAGCGAGCAAGAGGTAGGCAGAGATACAAGTGGGAGAGTAACATCACACGATGGACAGGTTACAGTCTAGCAGAGTGCACCACGAAGACAAGAGACAGGTGATGTTGGAGATACGTTACAGCCAACCTTCATTGCGGAGACGGCACTTGATGATGATGATGAATCTAATTCATTAATTACATACAAATAAACAGAGCTGAAATCAAATAAATTAATTTTAAAAGATGAATGTTCATATTTTTGTGTGTGTTTCTCCAGAGTGAAGTACTTTTTATATGATATTTCAAATATGCAGAAGTTAGATGTGTTAGACTGAAAGATGTCGATATTACGGCCAAGCTGTGAACCATTACACAATACATTCTGTTCTCTGGACTACATCCTACTAATGAGCAGAAACTTTAGAACAAATGCAGAAGATGTTTCATTACTTACTTTTATCTGTGAACTAGCTAAACTCTTCAGAATTATCGATCTTCAAATTTCACAGCCAAATAGAGCACAAAAAGTCTCAAACTTTCAAAAAACCTACCAATAATTGTCTCTTCTTTTCCCTGCTTTTGATCCAGCTTTTACCCTGAGCTTGTGGATCTATGAGTAATGGATACCGGGTAGCTTTGGTGGTAATTATACCATTCTGGACTGACAGTTCATCACTGGGAAGACCTTCAATGTTCCACTCTCCAATCTGGAATTCATGGAATAAAATAAAATAATTATAAAGTATGCACTTTTCCTCAGTTTTTCTCATAGGCCTATCTAAATATTTCCCATTTAATTTACACAATTGAAACATATTTGTGAGCACACAGAATTTACCCAACATAAGAGATCAATCAAGAAGCAATAAATCATATCAATCAAGAAGCAATAAATCATTTAGAAATCACAGAGAAATGCTGGGAGTTAATCATTCCACCTGGAGTATTAATTAATGTTTGGACAGAACTAAATTTTTATGTTATTTGCACACGTATCACGGGAAAATGAAATAGTACCTTTAAATATATTTACATTATAACTTAATATAACTTAATAGTACCTTTTAGTTATAACTTACATTATAACTTAATATAACTTAATATATATTTTTAACATAAATGGACAGAGAATGTGATATTGTGATATGAATGTACTATTTTCACAGAAAATGGAAACCTTGATAGAGAGATAAGAAGAGATATCACAAAGCAAATGCAGTAACATACCAACTATCACCACTACTTCTTCATCCCAAGATCAAGATGGAAGTTAAAAGACAAATGATTTACATTATATTCCTACCAACACTGTGTTACCACTGCCAAACCTGGTCTCTCTCATATTAAAATTTAACCAAATGAAATCAGGGTACAAAGCCAGAGGAAGACCATGAAAAAGATGGATAGAAAACATCAGGGATATCTTGAACACACATGGTCATAGCACAGCTAGGGCGACACATCTGGCCTTGGAAATCAAGCTCGATCTCTAATCGTCCCCTACGCATAACAGCAAGAATGGATAACAAACAACCTGGAGACAGAAAATAATCCTTTACTCTTATTTATCTCTTTTACCATTTCTTATTTCTGCATACCACCATGTATTACTTTTTCCACCCGAATGCTCCCTGCATCCATGATCTAGCATTTTAATATTAACTTAATTTTTTTTTCTAGCCCCAAATGAATAGTTTTTAAATATCTTTTCTAAACTTAGTACACATCAGGTATAATAAGGTGAATAGTTTATTTTAAAGTACCCAATGCTGCAAGATGCTGCATGCTTTAATAGTTTCAAAATGTGTATCCTCAGTCTCTCGCAATTTTCTCTTGTAAACTATTTCAAATGAAGTGTTTTTTTGCATGAAGTCTTTAAATAATGACAACATAAAAAACAATTTTTAGTACATAAGTACAAGACATATTAAAATATGGTAAAGCCCCAGGACCAGACAATATCACAGAGGAATTATTAACTTTAGGTGACTTTGGAGTTGAAACAATCACAAAATTGTTGGGCGACGTCTAATAAATATTAAACAGTTTAACAACCTGGTACAGCAAAGAAATAACAATGATCTTGATACATAATACTGAAGATAGAGAAATGTGGATAGCCATGATCACTACGCCTTCCGGTATGGCACCTAATGAATGAATGAAGTTCATAAGGATAATTTAGAATTAATTGGTGGATAAATTTCAATTCTCAGAATTGACATCCTATGGCAAGGAAACATATGCCTACATATAATGAAGAACTACTACAATCATTATTTTCAGTGGAGATGACACTAAAATTAATGTGTAAAACTTTAACTTACAGTAGTGGTATCAACAAGTGCATTCACAACATTCAAATTTTTCGTGTAAGGTATCTTCTTTACTGCCAGTTCTACGGACCACTGATTAATGAGCTTGTTCCTGTACTCTTGATTGAATGGCCCAGCATAGGACAAAAATCCTGTGCATACTAGAATATCGCCTGTCAAACTAAATGTAAGGAGATAATAAACAGAAGAGTTAGTTATTATTTAAACTTAAATCAAAACTAAACTATTTTAATTCGGTTTTGAGATATCAAGTAAATGTAATGCACATAAATCTGACCCTAAATCACACAAAAAAACATTTTATCAGAAAAAAAACCCCAATAAATATGTAGAATTTACCAATAAAAAAATATATTCCTTAAATCTGTAACAATTATGTGTCTACTGAAAGCATTGATTACACTATATACAGTCAAATTAAATTATTTATGTGGAGGGGGGGGAGTGAATGTTTGTAATCATCTCTGTTTTCTTATACTATTTATCTGGATTCACCTTCCGCTATTATTTCATGTCTTCATTTGCCATAATATATAAATATTTGAATTTTATTTATGAATTTTCAAATGTTTTTTTGTTAAAGAATGTGAAATAAATCATAAATCACTTCTGCCAAAATGGCTGACTAGAACGAATGTGTTCTCGTTACGGTGCTCAATTAACAGTTGTTCCTTCCCGAAGGTAATGGCAACCTACGGGAATATTGTGCCTAGAAATTTTCAATGGATTAATCAAACTTTTTCTCTAGGATTGTGGTCTTGTGGTGTAGCAATTAGTATAATATTCATAGACAATAACAAAAAGAAAACTACGCCTGTTTGGTCATATAAAGAGACACAACTGTTAGAGAGACAAATACTGGAGGGAAGAATACCTGGCAAGAGAAGAAAGGGCAGACCAAGAAGACGATGGACTGACGACATTAAAGATAACATGAATACATCGCTAGAAAATGCAAGCCACATCGCCCAAGACAGAGAGAGGTTCAGAGAGTTCATTGGGAAGATAACGTTCTGGAAGGAATACGTCACATGACACAGTTATATCCTTCTTTTCTCATTTTTTCTGTTCCATTTTTTAAAGGAATGGGGGAGTGTGTAGTATTGGGTGGGAGAGGGGGGGGGGGGTAAAAATTCATTTGACATAATTAAGCAGGGTGAGGGATCCCTAAATTCTGGATAGTTGTTGATGTAATTTATGAAAAACCGCAAAGACATTCGTATTACAGAAACAGACTGGACAGTAAATATCTTCCTATTTTTCTGTGACCAGTTTCCTATAACCAGAAGTTTGTACAGGATGCCTCCTTGAATTCATGTTTACTTTCAGTATTGTCTCTTAGGAATCAGGATTCAGGTCTCATGTCACCAAAGCGGGTGTATGTCTGCAGGACAAGTTCTTGAATCTGGAGAAATTTCACCATGGGTATTGGTCAGTTTGGAAATCTTTGTTTTGTAGAGAGACACTCGTAGTTTACAGTATTTTGTGAAGATCATGAAAATGGTAGTTTGCTATGATTTGTATAGTTTTAGGATTGAATTTTGTGGACAGCTCCCATCTGTTCTCTGACTTCATGTATGTTGGTATTTCTTTTGATTAGTGTTTTTTGTTTCTTTAAGTGACACTCTGTGATGAAATTGTTCCTTTTTGTGTTCTACCTTTATCATGCTGTTAGCTGTCTTGTTTTCTGTAATTGTGCAGTGTGCAAGGATCTAATCCAGTACCAATTTGTTGTTAGTATTTTCCAATATGACTCTATCTAGATTTACAAGCACAAACATGGGTAATAGACGACAAAATAAAAATACACAGTAAAGCTCTCTGTAGAAAAAACTATTCATGAAGGCATGACTATGAGTTTAAATAAAATGGAAGAATTACACAGAGCACCATGTAGGCAGGTAGATAAGCAGAAATTACACAGAGCAACATGTAGGCAGGTAGATAAGCAGAAATTACACAGAGCAACATGTAGGCAAGTGGATAAAGAAATTACCCAGAGCAGCATGTAGGCAGGTAGATAAGCAGAAATTACACAGAGCAACATGTAGGCAGGTAGATAAGCAGAAATTACACAGAGCAACATGTAGGCAGGTAGATAAGCAGAAATTACACAGAGGAACATGTAAGCAGATGGATAAGCAGAGAGATAAGTAGATAGACAAAGAGATAAGTATATAGACAAAGAGATAAGTAGATAGAAAGTAGATAGACAAAGAGATAAGTAGATGACAAAGAGATAAGTAGATGGACAAAGAGATAAGTAGATAGAGAGATAAGTAGATAGACACAAAGAGATAAGTAGATAGAGAGATAAGTAGATAGAGAGATAAGTAGATAGACACAAAGAGATAAGTAGATAGACAGTGAGACAGGCATATAGACAGATAATGAAACCTGGAATTGTGCGTAAAACGATCATAACAGCATTACCAGGAAAGAGGAATATTACTCTGAAGAGGAAATAAAACATTGAGATATATGGCACAGAAATAATGAGCAAAGTTTAGGAGTAATGAGATAGATACAAAGCCAAGGTCAGACCATGCAAAAGACAGATTACAGAAATAAAAGAGCCAACAAAAACAAGCATATATGAAGCACACAGAAAAATCGCAGTCTCAAGAGAACTCGTCTGACTCTGCAGGGCATAAAGGGGTATAAAGAAAAAAGAAAAATAGATGCATAATAGATATCAAAATATAGCAAGAAATTCTGAAGTAAATCAAGGATAATATGTAAGACAAGGAGGAAGATAAGTAAATCAAGGATAATATGTAAGACAAGGAGGAAGATAAGTAAATCAAGGATAATATGTAAGACAAGGAGGAAGATAAGTAAATCAAGGATAATATGTAAGACAAGGAGGAAGATAAGTAAATTAAGGATAATATGTAAGACAAGGATGGAGAGAAGTAAATCAAGGATAATGTGTAAGACAAGGATGGAGAGAAGTAAATCAAGGATAATGTGAAAGACAAGGATGGAGAGAAGTAAATCAAGGATAATATGTAAGACAATGATGGAGAGAAGTAAATCAAGGATAATGTGTAAGACAAGGATGGAGATAAGTAAATCAAGGATAATATGTACGGCAAGGAGGAATATCCATAATCTCTAACCGAGTAATCTGATCTCGAAATTCCAAACTTTGGGCAGTCCATCGAATCTGTTCACCTCCTAACCCACCAATGAGTTGTGTGGCTGCACTCATCTTATTTCGACACATTTCAGCATCCTCTAGCAATGCCTATATTCAACAAAATAACATTCAATGAGAAAATCATTCATGATACAAACTTTCATCATCAGAAAATCATTCATGATACAAACTATCATCATCATCAACAGAAAATCATTCATGATACAAACTATCATCATCAGAAAATCGTTCATGATACAAACTTTCATCATAAGAAAATCATTCGATACAAACTATCATCATCATCAGAAAATCATTTATGATTCAAACTTTCATCATCAGAAAATCATTGATGATACAAACTTTCAGAAAAGCACTCATGATACAAACTTTCATCATCATCATAAAATCATTTGATACAAACTATCATCATCATCAGAAAATCATTCATGATACAAACTTTCATCATCAGAAAATCATTTATGATACAATCTTTCATCATCAGAATATCATTTATGATACAAACTTTCATCATCAGAAAATCATTCATGATACAATCTTTCATCATCAGAATATCATTTATGATACAAACTTTCATCATCAGAAAATCATTTATGATACAATCTTTCATCATCAGAATATCATTTATGATACAAACTTTCATCATCAGAAAATCATTCATGATACAAACTTTCATCATCAGAAAATCATTTATGATTCAAACATTCATCATCAGAAAATCATTGATGATACAAACTTTCATCATCAGAAAATCATTCATGATACAAACTTTCATCATCAGAAAATCATTTATGATTCAAACTTTCATCATCAGAAAATCATTGATGATACAAACTTTCAGAAAAGCATTCATGATACAAACTTTCATCATCATCATAAAATCATTTGATACAAACTATCATCATCATCAGAAAATCATTCATGATACAAACTTTCATCATCATCAGAAAATCATTCATGATACAAACTATCATCATCATCAGAAAATCATTCATGATACAAACTATCATCATCATCATCATAAAATCATTCATGATACAAACTTTCATCATCATCAGAAAATCATTCATGATACAAACTTTCATCATCAGAAAATCATTCATGATACAAACTTTCATGATCATCAGAAAATCATTCATGATACAAACTTTCATCATCATCAGAAAATCATTCATGATACAAACTTTCATCATCATCATCAGAAAATCATTCATGATATAAACTATCATCATCAGAAAATCATTCATGATACAAACTATCATCATCAGAAAATCATTCATGATACAAACTATCATCATCATCATCAGAAAATCATTAATGATACAAACTATCATCATCATCATCAGAAAATCATTCATGATACAAACTATCATCATCAGAAAATCATTCATGATACAAACTTTCATGATCATCAGAAAATCATTCATGATACAAACTATCATCATCAGAAAATCATTCATGATACAAACTTTCATCATCATCATCAGAAAATCATTCATGATACAAACTTTCATCATCATCATCAGAAAATCATTCATGATACAAACTATCATCATCAGAAAATCATTCATGATACAAACTATCATCATCAGAAAATCATTCATGATACAAACTATATTCATCATCATTCATTATCAAAAAACCATAACTCTTCAGGGTCATAGAAGTACAACTTTAGAAATATTGACACAAAATCCCCACCATGCCTCAGTCTCCTTTTTTTAAGTGTGGAGAGGCTTAATCTTTAATAATATTACTCCATACTTTCCTTGTTCCTCTTCTTCTATCACCCTCGATTGTCTGTTGGTTTATCTACCAACAAATATTTATAATGTTGCTTTTAATTTTTTTCGCCTCTTCACTATCAGACTTTACATTGATGACCCTGACAATGGTAGCAGTCAACCCCACTCTCTGAGAACTGCAGTAGAAATTTTTCATGTAAGAAGCAGGACCTGGCCAATATTTTCTGTTTTTCACTGTATATTGAGCAGGTCTGAAAAAAATGTTGTGACTATCATACGACTAGTATCATAGATATGAAAGTCTGTTGTGCCAGTTTTGTATGTGTGATATAGGTGGTGGTGCAGTCAGTTATGTCCTGTTTGTAGTCGGAAGATGATAACAATCCTGTCTGGAGAGTTGATGGCAGGTCTCTTTTTTACTTGATCTGGGTGGCCATGTTCCCACTTTGATTTGAGTGGCTTTAATTGCTGCTTTCGATGTCGTGTCAGTTGTTCTTATGTCCCTCTATTACAAAACACCACTCTGTTTAGTGAGTTTATGTGCAGCCTTTTATTTATTTATGAACATTGATAATTGGGTTCCTCCATATTTATTCCATCCTAAGCACAAAGCAGTCAGTTCTCTACAATAGATCTAGACAAATAATAATCATTGTTTAACAGCTTGTTATATATTAATGATGCTGTTCGTCCGTTGTAGTCAACGATGACCATTTTGGCTCAATTGAAATTAATATGATGACTGCGAAATGTCTAACTGTGGTTAGTGAGTACTACGCATGACTGAAATTACCTACCACATTCTGAACATGTGTGGGAAGAGTATGTGGAGCATTGAGCATTAATGGTAATTACAGATTGCCATAACATGAGTCTTGACTCTGGTTTGTCCCACCGAAGTTCCTGCATAAATGTAATAACTCAGTGCCAAAAATAACATGTGATGATACCCAGCCAGTAGAAGATGTGGTTAAGTTCCTACTTGTATATGAGACTGATGTCACATGTTTCAGTGTTCATGTTCAACTTTGGACTGGTTGGGTTGTTTAGTGGGCCATTGGTGAGAACCACAAACACAACCGTATTAGAACATGAAGCATAATAAGTTTACATTTTACAAATCAAGACTGAATAACATGAAACAAATACAGTTAAAGGTTCACTAAACAGACTGAATAACATGAAACAAATACAGTTAAAGGTTCACTAAATAGAATGAATAACATGAAACAAATACAGTTAAAGGTTCACTAAACAGACTGAATAACATGAAACAAATACAGTTAAAGGTTCACTTACAGAATGAATTGACATTTCAATCAAAAGGTCTTTATGATGAAGAAACACAATTTGGAGGACACAAACCTATATTAGCATTCCACATTGACTAGAATCTAGAATTTTAACAATTGGACGAAAATAGTCAGCCGAAGATGTATATGTTGGGCCATTGCCACAAACAAAACGGTGACACAACACATTTCCATTCTCTGGACTACATCCTGCTGGAAATCTAGTAGGATCAATGTCCTGCTACAAGTGAGATCCAGCGGGAGTTTGAGAATGAATGCTGAAGAAGAAGAAAAAAATACAAGCTTCTTTCTTTGTTTTCACTTTATATCCATTTATTCCTTTCAGCGTCAGGGGTAGAAGAGCTCTCTGGAGATGACTTTTTTGTGTGTGTTTCATATATGTTTCTTTTCGTTTGCAAGGTCTGCCCCTGGCTTTGTATCCATCGTATCTGTATAGTAATGCTTTTTTAGGGACACTGTCTGATGGTAGTCTACAAGCATGCGAAAACCACTTAATCGTGTCTGCATACATGTCCAAACTATGCTAGTTTTTGTTGTTTCACTATTGAAAGCAGTAGTATGTTTCCAAGATACAGGGGATGGTCTACTGATAGAATGACAAAAAAGCATATTTAGATGTAGGAACAAAGTGAGACAGTCTATTGGTATGTAGTTTTACTGCTGTCCCACATATTTTTGATAGTCTGTTCTTCTTGTGCACTACCCCGGAGATATTTTAATGTGTGAAATTGGAGTACAAGTAGTAACCACTGTTATGCTTGGTAATGGCAGTGCTAAGAACAGAATTATTATCTATTTTGAAACTAAAAAAGAATAGCTAATTTCATAAACACTAGAGTTGAAACCTTCCAGCTCAAGGATGCTAATTTGGGCAATTACATACACAAAATTATGGAAACTTTCTTCTGCATTTGTTCTCAAACTCCTGCAGATTAACAGGATGTAGTGTGTATCATTATTTATAGCTTGGCTGTGATAAATTATGTGGCTTTTGGCTTAATACATCCAACTTTAGCCTGACTTCTCGGTCACTTGAGCCTCTATGGAATAGAAAAGCCAACTCCACTACCACACTTCCTTAGTCTCCTCGTACAACATGCATGACAGGTAACAGTGTTGCTACTCTTTGCTCCCCTATCATGCCCAACAATACACACACATATATATATGGAAACTTATTTTTCAGATTTTAGCACAGACAGTCCTACCTTCTTTCGGGTCATAGCACCATCATATTTTGCCTGGACAACATTCAGCTCAGCTTGCTTTTCATCTAATGTCTTCTGAACATCTGAAAGCTCTGTACTGGCACTTTTAAGCCTGATTTCTTGTTTGATTAAGTTGGCCTTAAAATTAACAAAAAGTATTACAGGTAATGGTGAGTCAAGTATCTTGGAACCATGTTAATATCAGATGACTAGCGCTCTAACAAGATAAAAAAGCAGAATACTACAAGCTAAATCAGTATTTCAAAAGATGAGTAACAGCCAATAGAGGAGTATCAATGTATAAACAAGTTTGAGTGCTAGAATGCTATGTTGCACCAATCCTTCATTATGAACGTGAAGCTTGGACAGTAAACAAAAGAACTTAAGATAAACTCGAGGCAAATGAGATGTGGTTTTTGAGAAGAATGATTAAAATTCCATGAACAGCCAAGAAAACTAATGTAGAAGGTCTCAGAGACTCTATAGTAAAAGGACAAATTATAGTAAAAATTATAAGCAGACAGCCAAGATTTTTAGGGCATGTGATGAGCAAATTCTGAACATGTAATAACAACTGGAAAGATCAAAGGGAGAAGAGACAGAGGAAGACTAGAGGAATTTCTGGATGTGTTGTCACTATGGCACAAAAAGGTTTTTCAAATGAACTTTATTAACAATACAGGAGACGGAGAGTTGTGGAGAAACATGATCACCTAAGCCAGTCTGCACTCCACTTGATTGATTGAGCCGAGTTATGAACCAGCATCATCATCATGTGACATATTCTTTCCATATTCTTTCATACTAAAGAACATGGTCTTCCTTATGGATTCTCTGAACACTCCGTGATTCTGGGGAAGTTGACCTGCCACAGCTACAGACATGTTTAAGCAATCTGATATATCACTGCACCATCATCGTTTTGGGTGCCCTCTTTTCCTGTTGTCGTTAATTCCGTCTTCAGCTATTCATCTTTCCATGCTGTTATGTCTATTTATATGACCAAAAAAGCACAGCTTTCTTGTTAAGATGTTGTTAAGGAGTCAGTCCTCTTCGACACTAATTGATCTTATCACTTCTTGATTTGTCTATTTAGCTGTCCATTGTATACATAAAATTCTTCTATAGCATCTCATTTCAAAAGCAGCGATTCTCTTTGCTTCTGTTTTATTTAATGTTCATGCCATACAACGGTATATTGCCACTAGAATTGCATGTTCTGATCATCCATAGTTTGGCTATGCTGTTGGTACATTGTCAAACATTTTTCATTTGTGCAAGTTTCAATGTCGCCATTGGAATTCTTCTCTTGATTTCGACAGCGCAGTCTCCTGAGCTATTTATGTTTGTGGTCAAGTACTGGAAATATTGCTACATCCTCTAGTTCGATATTGTCAATTATTATCTTTGGTTGTACTTTCACTTTATCTGTTGTCATGTTTGTTTTCTTCATATTTAAGTGCCAGTTTTTAGGCTTGACTGTGTTTTTATGTGATAGTAACATTTTCTTTACACCATCTCTGCATGTTGTTAAGAGAGAACTGTGTCGTCAGCATATCTGATTTCTGGGATCTGTGGACTGTTGATGGTAAGAGGTTGAAAGTCAGCATATATCATGTCGTCTTTTACAAATTATTCTGTCCACTTTTACTGCTGCCTCTTGTTTTTTATAGAGAAATGCAATTAAATATGTAAGATGTTTTGGAAATATTATGTCGACCATAATTTTCCATATTTGGTGATGTCATACACAATCAAACACCGTGGTGTAGTCGATGAAAATTGCGTGTAGGTCTATATTGAATTCCCTGTATTCTTCTATAATGATTCTAATGTTGAAAATATGATCTTTGGTGCCTCTGCAGGTTCTAAAACCTACCTGCGACTTTTGGTAAATGGATATAAACTGATCTTTTTCAGTCTTTTGCCATATACCAGTTTTCCAGATCTTGCAACATCGGCTATGGTATATACGGACACTTTCTTATCTGCCAGCCTGGACCATTTCTGTTGTTACCTAATCGCTGTCTTTTTTAAATTGTGCATTGAGCTCCAGACATCCTCCTGTATTGGCTCTGGTTCTTGATCTTTATAAGAACATAAAAGTCCACCAGCATCATAGCACACAGTTTTCTCAAAGTGCTCTGCCACCTAGCCAGTGTTTGACCAGAAAGCGCCTGACTAGCATCACTTTTGCACTTGCTCAGTAATGATAGTACCATTTCTTGATCTTCCAAGAGCATAAATGATGGTACCCTAAAATGGGAGTAATTTTTATTTAAAACCACAAATAAAAATTTTCCTTGAAACTTGTGTCTGCTGGTTGAAACCTGTGTCTGCTGGATGCCAACGAATGACTTAACAATGTGCTACTGCAGCTCCGAAAAAAGAACAAACTCAATTACTTTTATGTTCCTTAAAGTAAAGATTTCCTAATGAACATGAGATATTGTGGACACTTCTACTTACTTTCAGGGGAAGAACCTCCTTGTTGATGCCATAAAAGAAAGCCATCGCTTGTGTCCAGGAAAGCAATCCAGCAACATTACCACAGACCTGGAATGTTATTACAATAAACTCCATAATGTGTCTCAAATATTATAATTAGAAAACATTAGCAATGAAATGTAATCTGTCTGTGATACATTATGTAAGTTGTAATAGCATATGATAGAGTCAAATTTCCATTTCTTTCAATGAATGGATAAAAGAATAATGACTGAACACTAAAAAGAGGTGAATCTGAAGGACTAAATATTCAAAACACTAATAGCAAATATGTAATAGCAGCAGGAGTGTTATAGACAAATTCTTCCCCTTTTGTTTTAGAGAGAATAAGACAAATGTGTATGTAAACAATCAAATATAAGACAAATGTGTATGTAAACAATCAAATATAAGACAAATGTGTATGTAAACAATCAAATATAAGACAAATGTGTATGTAAACAATCAAATAGAGAGATTCTTGTAGTTTTGTAGGAATCACTACTTTCAATAATAACACATTGAAAACTAGCATGCTTGTTATTCCCTGTTAAAATTAATCCTACATGAAATATTTAAAGATGGAAAGAGCATAGAAAGATGAAGAAGTCATGGACATAATAACAACAACAACAGCAGCAGCAACAACAATAACAACAACAACAGTAGCAGCATCAACAACAACAATAACAACAATAATAGTAATACCTTTAATGCATCAGAGTTGTAGTGGTGGCACATTGGAGATATCAGCTCAAAAAACATATAAAAAAACTTTATCGTTAAGCATTCGGTGAAGTGTAGAAAAATAATACCCAGACCACTCCTTGATGCCCCCTATCCAGTATTTTCTGTCCTCCTCTCCTCCTTCTACCCTTGACTGTTCCTCGCAAAATAATTGGAATATTGTGTCTATTTTGTCAATTCAAAAACCATCAATAACTACTGTAAATCATGCAGAAATTCACATTCAAAGCGTGTTACGAATCTTGCACAATAGTTATTTTCTCAGTAACCACTCACCTGTAGAACATGTTCAATATCAGAACAAACTCATATCTTCTATAAAGTCAATAACCATTCACCTTTAGGGCAGACTCAAATGTATAATCCTCCATACGCATGTATGGCTCCATCAACTCGACCACTTCTCCTGTGATTGTGTCTTTAGGGAAGTCCACCAATTGTTGTAAAAAACTCATCTGGCCCATCAACTGAGGAAAGGTTAGAGAGTATCTATGTTGAATAACAAATAAAGTGGTAGGGCAACCATGTTGGATGTCAAATGAAGTGGTTAGCCATATTAAATGTCAAATAAAGTGGTTAGAGCAGAGATGTTGGATGTCAATTAAAATGGTTAGCCATATCAAATGACAAATAAAATGGTTATTTTTATTTTAAACATATTCAAAATGAATGAGAATTTAGGATGTTTCCAAATGCATAAGTAAACACATCTGCTAATTCTAATAGTAATCAATCATCATGAATTATGACAGACTAATGCAAAGGAAAGAGAAATTATTGTTTTTTTATTTGTTTTTTTTTTAACTAAATGCATTCCTTCATATTAATAAACCAAGTATTCCTTGAATAATTTGCATTCTACACAAAACAGAACAAAAACATCATAGAACAATATTACCTCATCCGATCTTTGTCATCAACTTATACTATGGAAACATATATACACAAGTTTCACATTCACATCAAAGTTTTAGGAACACATTAATACCATTAGAAACATGAAGGAAGAACACTATTATTTGTTTCTGTCTGTAAAGATTATTGATTGAGTCAGGGTTTTGAGGGAAGTTCACTGCAACTACTAGTTGTTTGAGGTGATGATGCTGAAGATAAGAAGATATGTGACTTCTACAGACTAGAAGTGATCTGGTCATCAGGAAAAACCAATTGGCTACGATACACTGAGTGAAATACAATATAAAATCTCATCATCATTAGGTGTCATGTCGGGTGGCGTATGCTATCATGGTTCTCCACAGCTTTCTATCTCCAGTATGTATCAGGATTGTTGTTGTTTCCTTGCGTGCCATGTATAAAATATAAATATGGTCTTAAAAATAAATATAAACATTTTCTTGTCTAATATAGTATAAAATAGGCTATCAGCAAAAAAAATGACCAAAAACAGGACATGTGATATTTTGTCATTGATATTTTAACCAAAGTGTCTTGATCAAATGGCAAATACACAAAGATAAGATCATAGCACAAGAGTAATGTACAGAACGATAAGAGCACAACACAAAAGTAATGATCATAAATACCTTCATGGCTTCTCCCCAGGATGGTTTGGGGCATGGCCTTTCTGGATCAGGTTCCAGAAAATCCACTTTCCTTCTGAAAAGTAACACACAGCAGTCCATGATCCTGGTGATCAAATGTGGTGGTTTTCCCAGCTTCTTCACCGTAGCAATATCTGATGCTTTAATAGTCTGCATGTAAAGTAAAGTAGTTGCAGAGCCTGTGAAATGTGAGATCGTTAACATCTCACACCCCTACGGCATGAATAAATGCTATGGGTTACTTTACTTTTTTTTTATGTAAAGTAAATCAGCATTTCTATCAAATCAGCATTTCTATCAAATCAGCATTTCTATCAAATCTGCATTTCTATCAAATCAGCATTTCTATCAAATCAACATTTCTATCAAATCAGCATTTCTATCAAATCAACATTTCTATCAAATCAACATTTCTATCAAATCAACATTTCTATCAAATCAACATAACAAAAGAAGATTTATATTTTAATTGTCAATTACAGTTAAAAAACAACTTTCAAATACTGTATGTTTCCTGTTAGGGAGTCGCAGAGATGTGGGGAGGAGGGAAATTTTGTAGCTGTGTGGTAAAGGTCACATGCTCTTGATGTCACCTTGTCATGTACAGGAGTTGTTTTTAAATTTACCCTCTGACTGAAAAAAAACACAGTTTCACTGGGAGTTGAGCCCAGGACTCATGGATGTGAGACCAACGCTCTAATGTCTCGGTCATGTGCCACACTTTCAGTTACAGTATCAGTATAAATGCTAAATTGTCTCATAGAATATGATATAGAAAGTAACATAAACATCAAAGTAACATAAACTTCAAAGTAACATAAACATCAAAGTAACATAAACATCAAAGTAACATAAACTTCAAAGTAACATAAACTTCAAAGTAACATCACATTTTAGAACTATCATATATGTATCTTCCAGGATAATGACATAATATTCTGATGACGCCAGAGGTTATTAAAAACATGTATGTTTATGCCCACTCACATACACACACACACATACACACACACACACACACGCTCTGTCTTTTTTTCTCAGTAATTGGCTATTTTGAAACTAACATAGATTGGATTTGGGCAAGATAATTGCTTTCTTACATAAAAGGTACATTAGATAAAGGTACATTCTTAAATGAATAAAAGTAAAGTAACCCATAGCATTTATTAATGCCGTAGGGGTGTGAGATGTAAGCGATATCACATTTCACAGGCTCAGCAAATGAGGGCGGTAGCCATCTCCTCTCCCTCGCAGTCTTTACTTCCCGGATTAATCCAGTACCCATTTAAGGCTGGGTCGACCTGGGAGCCATTGCGATCTGAAAACATTTCCGCCTCAGATGGGGAATGAACCCAGGACCTCTCATATGCGAAGCCAGTGCGCTAACCACTGCGCTAACGCGGCTCCCGTCTTAATGAATACAAATCAACGAATCAAATTAAAACTAAAATAAGAAATGCTACCTTCAGAGCATCTTCTGCTGCCTCAAGTGCAGGTTTAGCTGCTTGCAACTTCACTTCAGCAACGGCTTTGTCTGCTGCAATATCATCCACAATGTGCTGGGCTCTGTCCTTGACCTTCTGCACAGACGCCTTTACTTTCTCAGCAGCTTCTGCCATCACTGCTACTTCTGCCACAATCTACAAGAAAATATATGGTAAAATGGTTTGAGCAGAAAGTACTAAACATTATTTACAGAAATCTTTATTTCTTTAAGATTATCTCTTATCACAGTCCAACCGCAACCTTTCTCCTCATTCTCCAGTTGAAGTGAGATGCTGATATGGATTTCATCAATAAAATGTACTGTAGTTGCCAGCCCTGAGCCAGGCCCATAGAACTTGTCTGTCAAAGCTATTTCAGAAAGCCATAGTTTTTTCTTGTAGGTGTAGTTTTTGTGCATAGTGAGTAGTTCTGTAAAATATGTTCTGTGTTTTCTGGAGATTGTCCACGAGGGCAAACTGTAACCATCTTCTAATATTTTATGTAAATACAGTGATATTTGTATTTAATCTATAACATCTTAGCTACATAACCAAGTTTAACATCTAACATCTCCATAAATTAATAGGCAATAAGAATCTATGTAGTTTCATGTGTTTTTTATATAAACAAATAACTAGGTAGATATGCTGATCACACACTGTTCTGATTAGTAACTAGGTAGATATGCTGATCACACACTGTTCTGATTGCCAAAAGTGAGAAAAATCTACAACTAATCAACACAGTAGTAGCAGAGAAAATAGTAATCTTATGGCAAAGGTCTTTTGTTTAAATAACAAGAAATCAAAAGTAGTAGTTGTTTACATGAAACAAAAATCCACTGTAGGAAAGATCAAGGCGACTCAATAAAGTTCACCAATTCACATATTTAACAACAATGATGCCATCAGATGGAAGAAATTCAACAGAGATAAGAAACAGTATAGGGCAGATGGCAGATACAGGATTTCTAAAAATAAATATTACCCGGTATACTAATAGACCTATGCCTGTTTATAGAGATGAGTCAGAGAGCAATTCAGAGCTATATAACACTGATTATAACATATAACACTGATTATAACATATAACACTGATTATAACATATAACACTGATTATAACATATAACACTGATTATAACATATAACACTGATTATAACATATAACACTGATTATAACATATAACACTGATTATAACATATGGATGTGTGTCTTCATCAAAAAATCAACAGAATTGTGAAAATTAGAGACAACAGAAACATGGTTCTATAGAAGAATACTAAGAGTAGGCTAAAAGAAACTAATGAGGAGGTTTGTAGCTGGAATTAGGAAACTAGCAAGGAGGTTTATAGCTAGGAATCAGAAAATGAGATTTATAGCTGGAATCAGAACACTACAAGGAGGTTTATAGCTGGAATCAGGAAAACTAATGAGGTGGTTTATAGCTGAAATTAGAAAACTAATGAGGTGGTTTATACCTGGAAACAGAAAACTAAGAGCACGTAGTCAAAAAGTAAGATGTAAGCATCTTTTATTATCAGACTCTTGAAAAGAAGTAAGCCTATATGAATAAAGTGTATAATTATAGGCTTATCAAGAATGAACAACCAGGAATTGTAACCCCAGGATGTAAGACAGAAAATACTTGAGGTCAATAGCATTCAATTGTCAATAATGGAGAAAGATTTAAATCTGATATCATTGTTTGTTCTCCTACCTTGTCAGCAGCTTTGTTAGCCACCTCCAGGTCTTTCTCCTTGACCACTAGCTCTTTGCTGAGCTGATCCACTGATTCAGCAGCCTCAGCCAGTTTTTCTAGACCCACATTCATTTTTCTTTCTAGCTCTTTTAGTTCATCAACCTGCATAAGTTACTTAGAAGTGAATTTCTTAAAACGGAAAAAGAAAATTTCTTGAAATGGATTTTTATAAGCAAATTTGTCAAAACAGACATATAGAAATTAGTTTGTTAGAGCAAGTATTTATAATATCATTTGAATTAAAGTGCTATAGAAGAGTTCTGAGAATGTCTATGGCTCATTATTTGCTTGGAGAGACTGAGTCTACGGCTCATTATTTGCTTGAGGAGACTATGGCTCATTATTTGCTTGGGTAGACTATGGCTCATTATTTGCTTTGGGAGACTATGGCTCATTATTTGCTTGGGGAGACTATGGCTCATTATTTAATTGGGGAGACTATGGGTCATTATTTGCATGGGGAGACTATGGCTCATTATTTGTGTTGGGAGATTATGGCTCATTATTTGTGTTGGGAGACTATGGCTCATTATTTGTGTTGGGAGATTATGGCTCATTATTTGTGTTGGGAGACTATGGCTCATTATTTGTGTTGGGAGATTATGGCTCATTATTTGCTTGGGGAGACTATGGCTCATTATTTGTGTTGGGAGATTATGGCTCATTATTTGCTTGGGGAGACTGCGGCTCATTATGTGCTTGGGGAGACTATGGCTCATTATTTGCGTGGGGAGATTATGGCTCATTATTTGCTTGGGGAGACTATGGCTCATTATTTGTGTTGGGAGACTATGGCTCATTATTTGCTTGGGGAGACTGAGTCTATGATTTTACCAGGATGCAGGATGTGAGTTCGTAACCGTAACTATAGTTTCATAACCATAGAAATATTTGGTGGCAATTTCAGACAATATATGTAGGAAAAAACTGATTTACATTTTTAATAGATTACTTTAGTCATGTCTCATGTGCTAGGCCATTGGCACAAATAAAATTGTGACACAATGCAAAGATCTATGCTTTCTCTGGATTATTTCCAGCTGGAAATGAAGTAGTACTATTGTACTTGTACAAGAGAGAGTTCCAGCAGGAAGTTGAGAATCAATGATAATAAACTACAAAATGAAACAAGCATGTTTAAGCATAACTTGCCTTTACAATATACAATGCTTTGTATCCATCCAAAAAGGACAAGTATGATTTGGGTGTCACACTTGTCTGACGACGAAATCTGTAACAAAGTGGCACTGACTGTAAATATTTTACTAGTGATGTACAATCAATAAAAACATTCAACTACGGTAATGTACAATCAATATAAACATTCAACTAGTGATGTACAATCAATCAATCAATCAATCAATAAACCCATAACCCTTCAGGGTCGTAGGGGTACCACATTGGATGCTTCAGCACACAGAGTCCTCCAGCGAATTCTATCCTCAGCGATGCGGATGAGTGTGGAAATATCTTGCCCTGTCCATTCCTTGATGTCTGTCCATGTCTTTATTTGTCCTCCTCTGCTTCTTCCACCCTCGACAGTTCCCTGCAGTATTGTTTTTGACAAGGAATCATGCCTGCATACATGTCCGAACCATGCTAGTTTTCGTCGTTTCACTATTGAAAACAATGGCTCCTGAACACCTGCACACATCTCTACCTTATTTCTTACGTACACATTGGTCTTATGTTCCCTATAGGAAATTCGTAGAATTCTTCTGTAGCATTTATACTTGAAAGCCTGTAATCTTCTCTCCATGTCCGCAGTGAGTGTCCAACTCTCACAACCATACACCACAACAGAAAGCACCAGCGACTTATACAGTTTGATTTTCACTCCAACACTAATGTTGCTTTTCCAAATCACAGTTAGCGATCAATATAAACATTCAACAGACTGCTACAATCATATAAATTTAATGTAATGATCTGATATGAAGAGTGTCAATGACAATCATACATATTCAATATAAACTGCATCCAAATACAGCTACTAACTCTTGGTGAATCTACCAAACAAAAAAATGAACACCAAAAAGTGTCTTAAGTACAGTTATTTAAATTTGAGTGTTTCATTTCTTCTTTTTTTTTTTAAACAAAGGAAGGACAGGGGTTATGGAACATTTTAATCCTTTTCATCATCATCAGGTGCTGTCTCCGCATTGAAGATTAGTTTCAAAGTACTTCCAACATTTGTCTCTTGACTTGCCTTTACTCTGCTAAGTTATATTCTGTCCATCTTATGATGTTTCCCTGCCACATGTATCTCTGCCTATCTCTTTCTCTTCAAGTAATGTCTTCAACAAGGTCTTTGAATATGTCCAAAGTATTTTATTTATTATATTTTTATTTCTTTTAAATTGGTATTTTCATATGCAGTTTTGTCAGAACCTCTTTGCTTGTTTTTCTTATCTTTTTATGAAGTTAAAGCAGGTTATATATTCTTCTATATATTCAAATGTTAAGGGTATCAATTCTGTCTGCTAGCTGTTTGTTCATACTTCTTCCTTCTTCTGTATTTGTTCTCAAACTCCTGCAGATTGACAGGATATAGTCTGGAGAAGTTGACTATCCATGTTTCTGAACCATATATTAATGTTGAAAAGATTCAGCATTTTGTAACTCGCATTTTTAGTTTTTTTTGTGTGACTTGTTTCATGTGAATATTTTGCACGTCATTGAAAGTTGTTTCATGTGAATATTTTGCACGTCATTGAAAGTTGTTTCATGTGAATATTTTGCACGTCATTGAAAGTTGTTTCATGTGAATATTTTGCACGTCATTGAAAGTTGTTTCATGTGAATATTTTGCACGTCATTGAAAGTTGTTTCATGTGAATAATTTGCACATCATTGAAAGTTGTTTCATGTGAATATTTTGCACGTCATTGAAAGTTGTTTCATGTGAATTTTTTCCACATGTCCTTGAAATTACTTATAGCCATTCCTATTCTATATTTAACTTTTAAATCTTCTTAGAGGATTATACAACAGGAAATCAACAAGGCAGAGGATTATACAACAGGAAATCAACAAGGCAGAGGATTATACAACAGGAAATCATAAGCACTTGCAACAAGGCAGAGGATTATACAACATGACATTGTAGGCAGCTGCAACAAGGCACAAGATTATACAACAGGAAATCATAAGCACTTGCAACAAGGCAGAGGATTATACAAATGATGATGGCCTCCATATAGTTCTTAGAAGTTACATAGAACCAATTCTGATGTATGGAAGTGAATCTTGGATACTCAGCAGAACAGTGAACAATTATATTGAGGAAGAAAATATGTGGTTTTACAGAAGAATATTGAGAACACCATGGACTGATAAAAAGTGTAATGAAGATATCTTGAAAGAAGTTAATTCAAAAACAGAGCTACTTACCCACATCAGAAAGAGACAGTCCACATATCATGAGAAGATTGGAAGATGGAACACATTGTAACAACTGACAAGTTCAAATCAAGAGGGGTAGAGGAAGATGAAGAGGGGTAGGGGAAGACCAAGAGGGGTAGGGGAAACCAAGAGGGGTAGGGGAAGATGAAGAGGGGTAGGGGAAGACCAAGAGGGGTAGGGGAAGACCAAGAGGGGTAGGGGAAGACCAAGAGGGGTAGGGGAAGACCAAGAGGGGTAGGGGAAGACCAAGAGAAAATATGCTTAGCAACCTAGTATTATGGCATAGGAGAACATGGGTATCAGAAATGATTGACAGCACACTAAATAGAAGGCTGTATAAAGGCATGATAACCAAAGCCACAAGGCATGAAGAAGATGACTTCAAAGTGGAAGCTATAATTGGGCTGTATGTGCTAAGGGCAGATCAAGGATGATAACTGACAAATGACCAGAACTTTTTTGTAAATCAATGGCATATTACATATTTTAAATGTCAAGAAACTCATGATGGCCAAAACGGACACAGGATATCACAGAGCTCTTGAATATGACACTGGAAACACCCATGTGTTTCTTGGGGCCTGAAAGGAGAGTACAGATTAGCAACACTGCTACCTGCCATGTATATCATAATAGATGATTAAGGAAGTTATGAGATTTTGTGCATGGTGTTGCCTAAATCATCCCATAGATGGTAAACATGACCCAGAAGACATTCTGAAATCAGATGTGTCAGATCAAAAGGAGCTGATATGATCACAGCCAAGCTGTAAACTGTGATACAGCACATTTTGTTCTTCAGGCTACACTCTTTAATAGTTTGAGAATTAATGCAGAAGGTGAAGAAGACAATGGAAGAGGCAAGACAGTTTGTAGAGAACTAAGAGTAGTAGTGAGAACAATGTTCTGTTAAGGACACACCTCATTAAAAAAATTGTGATAAACTAACCTTTCAAAATAATCCACACATAATTTTGCTACCCCATCATGCAATGCTCCCATTAATTCAATCAGATTAGCTTTAGCTTCTGGTGATGCCTCCATTTTGAATCTACCCAGAAAGTGAGTAGATACTGCCACCAGTGCTTCTTGGGGCCACCTGCTGAACCAGTCCATGGTACAACCAGAGATTAACCCTGGGAATTTTAGTGCTCGCATGCGGAACTTGTTCCCTACCTGGTGAATTATTGGAAACACTGAAAAAGCACATCTATTACAATTACAATGATAACATTCTAGTCTATTTATATATCTTTATTTGTTTCATGTTAAATCTTTCAGCAAAGAAGTTTATCAATTACATTAATCCAACAGAGAACCAAAGTTTATCAAATACATTAATCCAACAGAGAACCAAAGAACATGTTCTATTTTATATGTCACATTCACCAAAATAGTATTAACTAGACTTGCACAAAAAATAGTATTAACTAGACTTGCACAAAAAATAGTATTAACTAGACTTGCACAAAAAATAGTATTAACTAGACTGGCACCTTTCAGTCTTTCTATATAATACTATTGCTGTGCTATATGAATCTACAAGCCATGGCAATGATGGATGTGGCATGCGAGACCAATATCAGCCATACAAGACCTCATACAGTATATACAAGGAATTTCAGGACCTCTTGTAGCATCGTGTGTCTTCTCAAATGTGAAGAGCGTAAACTATCTACTATACATTTCTCACTTTGTCTTGATGTCATACCTAATCTTTTCCCTCTGGTTTATGACATCCTGCTACAATGATTCATATCAATGCCTGTATCATGCATATCTTGCCTGCATACATCTTTGAACTGAAGTAGATATCTGAGGTAAATATCTTCTACTGATTATCAAAGCATTGCACATCAGTGAGAGTCATTCTGATTATCAAAGCATTGCACATCAGTGAGAGTCAGTCTTCTGATTATCAAAGCATTGCACATCAGTGAGAGTCAGTCTTCTGATTATCAAAGCATTGCACATCAGTGAGAGTCAGTCTTCTGATTATCAAAGCATTGTACATCAGTGAGAGTCAGTCTTCTGATTATCAAAGCATTGCACATCAGTGAGAGTCAGTCTTCTGATTATCAAAGCATTGCACATTGGTGAGAGTGAAAATCTTCTAATTGTGAAATAAATGAGACAAAGGAAATGCATAATAGGATGCAGGAGCTCTATTTATCTTATTTTCTGAGGATTGAAACAAACATACAAATATTCAAAAATTAGATTTAACTCTTTATGTCCACTGAGCCGCTAATATCTACATTTTGGAGACCCACTATGCCGAAAAGCCGCTCAAATCTACATTTTAATATGAATTTACTATCATGTTCGGCATAGCAGGAAAACCGTACGGAGACAAAGAGTTAAGCAAATCTCAAGAAAATATCACAAAATATTTCCGTAACACAATATCATCAATGTATCACTACAGAAACCAACTAAAATCATCAGGTACTTACCGGTGAAAAACATAGTACAGTATGAAGATTAGCCCTGGCTCGAGACATAAAATATTCATACAAATTTTCCTGTGAGGGTGGTCGCTTAGGATACTCTTTCTTCATAACTGGTACCAGTTCCCCAGTAATTTCATCAATTTCATCTTTGGCAAACAAATTGGAAATCTAATGATGAGAACATTAGCAATAATTTAATACTCGACGTTGAAACTTCACATATAGAAATAGTTGTTGGTGGTCTATGATGAAACTTCACATATAGAAATAGTTGTTGGTGGTCTATGACGAAACTTCACATATAGAAATAGTTGTAGGTGGTCTATGATGAAACTTCACATATAGAAATAGTTGTAGGTGGTCTATGATGAAACTTCACATATAGAAATAGTTGTTGGTGGTCTATGATGAAACTTCACATATAGAAATAGTTGTTGGTGGTCTATGATGAAACTTCACATATAGAAATAGTTGTTGGTGGTCTATGATGAAACTTCACATATAGAAATTGTTGGCCTAAATTAGTGGTTCTCAACGAGGGCCATGTGGGGACCATGTTGACAAATTTTTTAATGGTTCAAAGAATGGTAACTACTTGAATGACAAACAAATAAAAATTATACTGATCAAGCTTAAAAAGACTTGGTGACATGCTAAGAAAGGCACAAGGAAGGTCACGGAAGACACATGCCCAAAAAGAGAACCATAGGCCAAAAAATATTGAGAACCCCATGTCTAAATCAACAGTTCTAAGATTTTCAGTAGACATCAAGCAAATCACTCCTTTATCCAAGCTATGTCACTCATTCATAAATAGTAAGTACAGGTTTTAGAGTTGGCTGTCTTACCTCATAGAATGTCATTGTGACTAAAATGCCATGCTGAAGATGGAAGAGTCAGGTTGAACGGACTAAATATCCCAGCCAATCTATAAACTATGACACAATGCATTCTATTCTCCAGACTACATATTGTAAATCTATCTTTGATAATTTGAGAATGAACGTGTAAAATAAAGATCCCAATAAGATTGCTGAATTTTAATGGGTTAAAAACAAGCTGTGAGATTTCAGTTAAAGGTAGGTCCTCTGTCGGCAACCTGTGATCGGGGATGAAGATAACTTCATATACTAAGCAGCAGCTACTATTAGGTGGGTGGTCACTTCCCTTCCTTGGTGTCTTTACCTCCCCTAACATATGTGTCAGGTACCCATTTAGAGATGGGTCGACTGGAGGAGTGGTCGTATCAGGCGAGAAATAATGACTAGAACAATTGTTTTTGTCTGGACATAGTTTTGAACCTGGAAGCAAGCACACTATCAACTTGGCTACCACGGTTCTCTTGTAGGGGAAGGAACAGATTTCAGTCAAGTTATATTAAAATGAAGTATCATTACAAATAACAATCAACATTAATTATTGAATGACAAATAGATAACTCTGGAAAAGCCAGAAAAGTCTATCTATGTGGGTGAAAATAATGCACAATAAAAAGAATTTTCTTTGTCAATCCCCAGGAATTATAAGCAATGAAGCTTTTGTTTCCTATGTACAATGGGGAGTTTCTCTAGTATTGTTTCATATCAAGAAGACTTCATACTTTCAGTATTGTACAATGCTTTGAGAAGTTGTCTACTAAGGGAGGGGGGTCTATATGTAAAAAACATGTTTCATAATTTTAAATTCAAACATCCAATCACATGATAGCCTACAGCCATGTGGTGGTATCAATGCTGGTCAATATTGACCACACAATCTATATGACTGCATGGCTTGAATATGGCTAATATGTCCAGGTAAAACAAGTGTCTTAAAACAACTAAATCCAGGGAGCAAGTTATGACAAAACTAGATGAATGAGGATGTCATGATCAAGTATCCATACCAAATAAGAGAAACTTCATGTGAACATACCAAATAAGAGAAACTTCATGTGAACATACCAAATACAAGGATCTACATGTGAACATAATTATAAAATTACTGGCAATGACTTGCAGGACTGACACATCATCAGAAACACACCCTACTGACATTGGTTTGATGTTCTCTTATTATTCATCAGATATGTTCAGGGACTATACTTCCACAGAATAGTTGGAGCATAAATGTTCAGTTGGTCAACTCAGCATATGTTTGAACCCACACATTCTCTGTGGAGCATACATGTTTAGTTGGTGAACTCAGTAGATGTTTGAACCCACATCTTCTCTGTGGAGCATACATGTTTAGTTGGTGAACTCAGTAGATGTTTGAACCCACACATTCTCTGTGGTGGTGTTCTTCAATTATATTTCACATTACAGTTTTATTTTGAAGGATATTCATTTCTTCAATGATGTAGACTACACATCTAAAAATCTAATAACTTAACTATGCAAAACTCAACTATAACAAAAACATAACTTAACTATGCAAAACTCAACTATAAGAAAAACATAACTTAACTATCACAGACTCATCTACAACAAAAACATAACTTAACTATCACAAACTTATCTACAAAAAAAATAACTTAACTATGCAAAACTCATCTACAAGAAACACATCACAAAGTTGTCCTAGCATACAATTATTGCATACCTCTCCTGAACTCAGAATATTGTTAATATACTCCAAGAAGCTCTCATCTTTAATTTCATTATCAGTGAATACAAATGTAATACCATGGCCAGCTTGACCAGACGTTCGGTAAAGGTATTTGAGATCATCCATCAAGTTGTTTATGCCATACGATCTATAATTACAAGAATTTAACAATAAATTAATATTGAAAAAAAGGTTAATCAGAATAAAATATCAATAACATAAATTGTACAATAAAAATATTTGTGTGTAAGTCTACAGGTCATAAATTGTCATCTTCACTTATAAATTCATAAATATTTGTGTGTACTGCTTATAAATTGTCATCTTCACTTATAAATTTCAAACATCCTATTTTTTCATTCTTTAAAATCAGACAGTCCGGCTCTGTGTTGGTGAGGAATAGAGCACATCTGTGACAGACAAGGTGCTAGGTCCAAATCCCATCGCAGACAATTGTGCATCCAGACCGTTCAGAAAACAATGGCAAACTACTCAAAATATTTATATTGCTCAGAAAATCACCACAGTCAAAAAATGCTGAGTGGTAGCTATGTCCTGAATAGAATATCTGCTGAAGATGGATGTCTCGGGCCATTGGTGCAAATAAAATGGAGAATGAACTCTGAAGAAGAAATGACAATAGATATGGTAGATTGACTAATAATATTAATAAGACCCATAACACATCAGGGTCGTAAGGGTGACACACTGGAGACAATTGCAAAGAAAAACAACCCTTCAAACATCTCTATCCTCAGGCATTCTGGAGAATTTTTTTTTAAATCATACCCAAACCAACCGTTCATGGTTTCAATCCATAATTTTCTTTTGTGGCCTCTTCTCCTTTCACCCTCAACTGTTCCTAGCAAAATAATTTCAGAAAGTAGGTCATGTCTTGTTACATGTCCAAACCAAACACATTTACGCCATTTCACCACTGCCAAAAGTGGTTCTTGATAAACTGCAAGTTTGTTTATTTCCTACCAGACAAATATATTTGTCTTGTATTCTATGTAACTAAATCTTAACAAACTTCTGTAGCACTTGTTTTCACAAGTCTGTAGCACTTGATTTCACAAGTCTGTAGCACTTGATTTCACAAGTCTGTAGCACTTGATTTCACAAGTCTGTAGCACTTGATTTCACAAGTCTGTAGCACTTGATTTCACAAGTCTGTAGCACTTGATTTCACAAGTCTGTAGCACTTGATTTCACAAGTCTGTAGCACTTGATTTCACAAGTCTGTAGCACTTGATTTCACAAGTCTGTAGCACTTGATTTCACAAGTCTGTAGCACTTGATTTCACAAGTCTGTAGCACTTGATTTCACAAGTCTGTAGCACTTGATTTCACAAGTCTGTAGCACTTGATTTCACAAGTCTGTAGCACTTGATTTCACAAGTCTGTAGCACTTGATTTCACAAGTCTGTAGCACTTGATTTCACAAGTCTGTAGCACTTGATTTCACAAGTCTGTAGCACTTGATTTCACAAGTCTGTAGCACTTGATTTCACAAGTCTGTAGCACTTGATTTCACAAGTCTGTAGCACTTGATTTCACAAGTCTGTAGCACTTGATTTCACAAGTCTGTAGCACTTGATTTCACAAGTCTGTAGCACTTGATTTCACAAGTCTGTAGCACTTGATTTCACAAGTCTGTAGCACTTGATTTCACAAGTCTGTAGCACTTGATTTCACAAGTCTGTAGCACTTGATTTCACAAGTCTGTAGCACTTGATTTCACAAGTCTGAAACCTTATTTCTATGTCTGCATTGAGTGTCCAACTTTCACATTTGTATAAAAGTCTACTTAGCTCTAGCAGATCTGAATACTGGTAGATTGATCTTTACTGTATTACTCATCTTACATTTCTAAATCCTATTCAACCTCGACATGGCAGCCATCACCATCTGGAGTTTTAACTTGTCCTTACTATTTGTTGTCTCAAGATGTGAAAAACTGAAGAAGTAAATGGTTTTTGAAAGAATTGGTCCCACAGAAGACGGATGTGTCGGGCCATTGGCGCAAATAAAACGGCGGCACAACGCATTTCCATTCTCTGAACTACATCCTGCTAGAAATTTAGTAGGACAATGGTCTTGCTACAAGGGAGATCAAGCAGGAGTTTGAGAATGAACGATGAAGAAGAAGATGAAAGAATTGGTCATCAAATACTTCTAGCAGTGACAAGTGATAAAAAGCTAAATATTTCATTTTTGATGCATAAAAACACACAGCTCACTTAGTTATGGTAATCTGGAAGCAATGGTATCCAGCAATGGCAGTTGACAGTTTTGTCAATGACTGTTTTCCAGAACCACCAACTCCTACCAACAGTGCAGCACCACGAGGAGTACGGATCACACGTGAAATCTGACAATAAAACAAAAAATGACAAATCCTTCATACATATTTAAATAAAAACATCATTTATTAATTTCCTTGATACTAAATAAAGAATGGTATGCATGAGGTTGCGTCTGTGGGTCTCACCAATGGCCCACTAGACAAACCACCCATGCAACAGAAAACAGTAGATGACATGCCGTTATATTGAGGTTCTCTTATGGAAACTTTGTACCATGCAATCTATACAATTATAGACCCCCTCTGAGTAGAAGGTTCCTTCAATGGGCATTGCACTAAGTCGAAAGCTGAAGTCTCCTGTGTATGAAAGAAAGCTCAGAAAAACAACCCCACTGCACATAGGAAGTAAGAGCTAATCGCTTGCAATTCATGGGGTTCTCAAACAAACATAAAAACAAACATATAAAGAATGGTACAACAAAACAAACATATAAAGAATGGTACAACAAAACAAAACAAACATATAAAGAATGGTACAACAAAACAAACATATAAAGAATGGTACAACAAAACAAAACAAACATATAAAGAATGGTACAACAAAACAAACATATAAAGAATGGTACAACAAAACAAACATATAAAGAATGGTACAACAAAACAAAACAAACATATAAAGAATGGTACAACAAAACAAAACAAACATATAAAGAATGGTACAACAAAACAAAACAAACATATAAAGAATGGTACAACAAAACAAACATATAAAGAATGGTACAACAAAACAAACATATAAAGAATGGTACAACAAAACAAAACAAACATATAAAGAATGGTACAACAAAACAAACATATAAAGAATGGTACAACAAAACAAACATATAAAGAATGGTACAACAAAACAAAACAAACATATAAAGAATGGTACAACAAAACAAACATATAAAGAATGGTACAACAAAACAAACATATAAAGAATGGTACAACAAAACAAACATATAAAGAATGGTACAACAAAACAAAACAAACATATAAAGAATGGTACAACAAAACAAACATATAAAGAATGGTACAACAAAACAAACATATAAAGAATGGTACAACAAAACAAACATATAAAGAATGGTAGAACAAAACAAAACAAACATATAAAGAATGGTACAACAAAACAAACATATAAAGAATGGTACAACAAAACAAAACAAAAGTTGTATATCATCAACTACAATTATATATAAACTGCAAGTGAACATTTCAAAGACAAAATAGCACATCATCATGTGCCATTCAGAGTACAGTAGGTAGTCATTGATTTCCACAACAATCTACCTACAGCACTGTGTACCAGTTCTGTACAGTCTACCATGACATGGATGTCCAACTATCCAGTATCTTCCCTGTGATGTCCCCTCTGTATTTTTCTCACAATTTTTGCCCGTTATAATATGTCTATGAAGGTCTTCTTCTTCTTCTGCATTCGCTCTCTTATAACCACATCATGAATAAATCGTGTGATTTCCGCCTGCGAGCTTGAAGTACGTTGTACTGCAGGTTCCACAGTTGAACTGTGTTATTTGCACCTCAGTCAGCTCACTTTGTGACTGGGACATCCGAAGCCCAGCGCATCCGTTTTCATCATGCTTTTAATTCAGGTAGTCCCTAGCCAGTGACAGCCTGCCTATCTGTCGATAGGCGATAGGTATATAATGACTTTTCGTTGAGACACTTGTCGTTTACGTCTATCTCGCATTTCGTCTATGAGAGTCGATAAGGATATGTGAGACAGATTTATCTGTAAGTTTTAACATAATGATACCCAATCACTAGTATAATTAATCTCTCTATCTCTCCCCTCCCCCTCTATCTCTCTCACATGCAAGCGCGCACACACACACACACACACACAGAGAGAGAGAGAGAGAGAGAGAGAGAGAGTGTATATTTTTGGGGATGTCAAGTTCAAAGTGTTAAGGACACCACAAGTTTTAAGAATCTGCACAGTACAACAGAAAAATGATCAAGAAGAAAGAGACAGAAAATTTTGTATTAGTAGCTGTAATACTTCTAGTCAATAGACTTCATAGTAGCATTCACCTTCATGAGATGAATCATTGCATCTTTGAAAAATACCAAGTCAAGTTTTTGGCCACGGACTTGATCATTGTACTCTTTCATGAAATGCTGCAAGCGATTCTTCAGCACATCATAATCCTCAATCTGCAGATAGAACAATAACTCCCATAACCATACATGTTTCATTCCAATTTTACTGGAGAAGTGTAAGCATTACAATCAAGTGCAGCACTTTTACAAAAGTACAGTAAACAGACATTTCAACTAACATGCCATTGTCAAGTGTGATGAATATTTATAAAAATCAAAACAGCACAAAAATGACTTTTTCCGTAAAATTAAAAAAAAATTATATTTGCAAATACAGGCTGTTTATACTGTGTCTCATCATTATAAGGTGCCATGCCAACTGGCGTAGGCAATCATGGATCTCCACATATTGTGTCAACTCATAATTCTAAAATTTATGCTATAGATCACAATTTCTTTGTCCTGGTAAATAGCCTAGGTCATTAGTTTTCAACATTTATTTGGTGAAAAATTTTCATCTGTGGTCCTCCTGGTGCTTAAAATAAAGACAAAATATGGTTTCTTTCTACATTCTCACACACTTTCTATCACAACTATGTTTGTCTCTATGTAAGATTTGTTGACTGTGGTCTTTTGTTTGTCCTGATGAAGGCTTTTTAGTCAAAACGTTGTCTGTCACTGTACCTCGTTGTTAGGTTGTTTTACAACTTATTTTGGTCACACTTATACCTATTTTTGTTCATATTTACTTCTTCTTGTAGTTCATGCTGTGTGGTGTAGGTTATCATGTCCTTCTACAGCCATCTGGTTTGTGTGCAGTCAATCATTTCGAATACTCATGTTCTCTCATGCAATAATGGACGTCAGGAATCTTCTGTCTTGGTCTTCCCTTACTCCTCTTGCTTTTCAACTTGCATGTTGTCCCAATGTTCCATCTCTTCTTTCCTCATGATGTGTCAAAAAAATGTGGGCTGTCTCTTCTTGATGTGGGCAAGCAGCTCTCTTTTCTTCTTCTTTCTATGAGATTTCTTTTCTTCATTCTTCAAATCTTACTTGTAGGTATTTTCATTATGCATGTTATCCATCATGGAGTTCTTAACATTCTTCTATAAAACCTCATCTCTATAATGGTATAGTAGCTAATACAACTTACCATTTCATAAAATTTTGGAATTACAACCTCTTCTTCACCACCAGCCCCTGCGCCAGCTCCACCTTCTTCATCTACAGCTTCTTCTTTAGCATCTCTCATGAAGTCCACAAAATGTGGCAATGAAATCATCATTCCTGCAATATCTGGCGATATTTCATCAGAGACTACAGTAAAAATTGTTTTCTGGAACCAGATTTTATCTTCTTCATTCACAAATCTGGATGTGAGAAAATGAAAAACAAAAATGTCTCAGAGTACTTCAGATAAAAACCTTAAATATTGTTTTTTTTTGGTGAATATATTCTGAAGAAGTAAAGCACAATTGTTATTTATTATGTAGACACAATCACAAGGCAATACAAGTTCTCCAGCAACTTTTACACACACAAATCGTATAGAGGGAATTGACTGCACCCTGAAATGTGAAGTGAGAATTCGCATTCCATCTGATCTATTACAAATATTCTTCTTCTTTAACGTTCATTTTTGTATTCTCTCTAGATCTATTTTCTAATACGAAAATGATCCTACTAGATTTCCAGCAGGATGTAGTCCAGAGAATAGAAATATGTGTCGCCGTTTTATTTGCGCAAATGGCCTGAAACATCCATCTTCAGTGGTATTTAAATTATTCAAAAACAGTTTTATCTAATTGATTTGTTATAAACAAGTATACAGTAACTTCCTGGAAGTTTATTCGCTACATTGCATGTTTTATTCACTACATTGTATGTTTTATTCTCTAAGTTATATGTTTTATTCACTACATTGTATGTTTTATCCATACGTTGTATGAGTTTAGTAGTAGTTCATTGATTGTGTACTGCTAAATTTAGCAAACACAAACAAACAAGTGATTGACTTTTATTTAACGATATGCTATTTCTTCTACTAATCCTATTGACTTAAGATTTTATGATGTGTGTAAAATCTCAATCATCACTTGATATCATCATTAGGTGACATATTCTTTCCAGAACAGTCTTCCCGATGAATCTCTTGAATTATCAGCAGTCTTGAGCAAGTTGCCCCACCTCTTTTAGTGACATGTGCAGGCATTCTTTAATGTCTTTTGTCCAATGACATCTTGGGCGGCGTTTGACCCTATTGCTGTCTATCATCCCCTCCAGTAACACTCTTTCCATGCTGTCTTGTCTCTTAATGTGACCGAAAAAATATAGGTTTTTCTTTAATATAGTGTTTAGAAGCCAGCCATCCTGGACGTTAATTGTTCTTAACAGCTGGTTTGTTTTCCTTGCTGTCCATGGTATTCTCAGAACTCTTCTATAGCACTTTAATTCAAATGATGTTATTCTCTTGGCCACTGTTTTATTAATGTCCATACTTCACATCCATATGTCACCACAGGAAACACACATGTTCGTAATAAACATAACTTGGTTCTTATTCACTTGATATAGCAATGAAAATTATCATGGGTAAGGTGTGACTTCTGCATAAGCATTATAAATATGGTTTGGATTGAATCAAATTATGGGTAGGGTGTGACTTCTGCATAAACATTATAAATATGGTTTGAATTGAATCTAATGCATCATTTCCTCAGTTGTGTCAAAATGGATATTGTATTAAATAAAAATAGGTTATGTACAGCAACTGTTGATGTGTTCTTGATGTAATATTTTTTTTAAAATGTATTTTCTATTTTTATTATTTTTATTTTGAAATTGCTGAAAACTAAATGAAAGGTGTCTTCTAAATACCATCATAAGAAGGAAGCTACAGTATTTTGGACACTTAAGGCAACATGATGGTATTGAAAGGCTGATTCTGGAAGACAGAGTGCCAGGAAAGAGAAGAAGAAGAAAAACAAGAAGAGGATGGACCAGCATCATTGAAGAATGTATGATCATGTCTATGGCTATTGAAGGTCGGCTTGCTCAGAAAAGATAGATGTTCAGAGTATGTACGATGAAGACAACATTCTGGAGAGATTATGCCACTTGATATATATATATTATTTTTACTTATTGCAATAGATTTTACATGTAACTACCATTGTACAGAACTTTTTGTTTTATTATAAGTTAAAAGAGCACGAGCTCTAAATAAACATTTTAAAAATAAACATTTTAACACATAAAACATGATTGAGCAGCAATGGTAAATAACAGGTATATTATTACATTTATCATAGGTGTTAGACTCTAAGTGTGAAAATTTCCTTTACAAATACCTATGCAAAAATTGGGTTGTGATCTGCACGGTCTAAGGGTTAAAGTGCTTGGATTTATTTTGCACTGCAAAAATTCTTAACAGGCATCCCAGTTCTGGAGTAAGCTGCCATAGAAACTACATTAAGATACTTCGAGGTACTGTAACACATCATGGATGATGTGGGATGCTGAAACTTGACTGATGTCTAGTTGTGCAGCAATGTCCGTCACAGTTAATTTGTGGTTTTCTTGTAAAAGGCATTCAATGGTTGTAAACAACTCCGGTCACTGATCAGCGTTGTTTGGCCAGGTCATACAAAGTCAGTCATGACGGTTTGAAATAACTGACTTTATTTATTGACAGGTATGTATCACCATCCCGGACTTTTTCCTCGCTGATAAATTTCTAGAGTTCCCTTCCTGATACAAAACAAATATGTAAATTCTGCTCCTATTTGGTGCATGTCAAAAGTGATTCTGTCATCTTTAATATTTCAAGTTCAACTAATCAGTGCTCATAATATTTTTGAATATAAAAACAAATTCCATGCAGCTGATAAAATAATTATATCCAGAAACCATTAAAACTATCTGTACTCCTTTTACTGTGAGAAATATAAGTTATTTACAACTGTACTATCTTAAATGACAGTAAAAGTGAAGAATTGCTGTGCATAAGGTGATTACAGAAGACCAAAGCAATGTAAAAACATTAATTCAAGTACAAAAAGTGAAATCTGTTTCTCCAAGTAAATAAACTACTCTACAATTTTGGTCCAATTTGATAATTTTGTAAAGTGAATAAAAAATTGTGTAAACCTTACCTGTCTTCTATAACACGACAGACTTCATGTTTCCAAAGATTGATCACTGTTCTTACTTTGTTACACTCATCACCTTGGATGTATAAGATGCCTTGCCAGATTCTGGACAAGTCTCTGAGGTTAAAGATGTAGTGAAATTTGGCTGGAGTAGGTAACATTTTAACCTGGAGAAAATGAAAAAAAACAATAATTTTATTTTTGTACATTAAACAAAAACGTTGAACCTGTAACATTTATTTCTACAATTATATCCTTACCTGTCAACCAGTGCAGATTTTCTGAATTTTGTTTCAAATATACTCAGGTTACATTTAACTTTCTATGTAGTTGTTTTGTTTGGTTCTGATGGAATTCATTTTTTTACAATTTTAAAATACATCCATCGGCGGAATAATAAATATTACTTCTAAATATATTTAAACTATATTATATTATATTATTATATTATATTATATTATCGTATCGTATCGTATCGTATCGTATCGTATCGTATCATATCATATCATATCATATCATATTATATTATGTTACTTTACATTGTTATTGCTATGCTTTACTATTCTATGATCTGCTCTGCACTCCACTACAATTTATTATATTGTACTGTATTGTTGTCTTGTGTCGTGTTGTGCCTTGTTGTATTGTATTGTATTACATTACATTATATTATATTTCATGTCCAGTGTTCACAACATTTCTGGAAACATCATTTTCATTCCACATAAAATGAACCTGTAACAATCTTTATCATCATTCTTAGATTTCGTCACATGAAATTTCCAATTACATAACTCGCAAAACTTGAAACAGGATAATGAAGTTTTGTTAATCACTAGAAACACGTGTTGGGGTAATGAAGTTTTGTTAATCACTAGAAACTTGTGTTGGGCTAATGAAGTTTTGTTAATCACTAGAAACACGTGTTGGAGTAATGAATTTTGTTAATCACTAGAAACACACATTAACAAACAAATACCGACATTTTAACCAAAAGGCCTTTATTAGGAACACAATAGGGCCTATAACAAACAATGAACAAGAAACAGCACTGTCCACATCCACATAATAATGGCTAGATGGGATATTATAATCTTTAAAATTCTTACAATGTTCTTTATTAATATGCTTATATAAATAATAGCAGTCACAATGTTGTTGTTGATTATGGCATAAGAACAAATACTTTTGGTAAACAAATCAGTTGCTGTCCAACAACCATGATTAACAACAGCAAACCATGACATGCGAAACTACAACAACCATGATTAACAACAGCAAACCATGACATGCGAAACTACAACAACCATGATTAACAGCAAATGATGTGGGAACCTACAACAACCATGATTAACAGCAAATGATGTGGGAACCTACAACAACCATGATTAACAACAGCAAACCATGACATGCGAACCTACAACAACCATGATTAACAGCAAATGATGTGGGAACCTACAACAACCATGATTAACAACAGCAAACTATGATGTGGGAACCTACAACAACCATGATTAACAACAGAAAACAATGATGTGGGAGCCTACAACAACCATGATTAACAGCAAACAATGATGTGGGAACCTACAACAACCATGATTAACAGCAAACAATGATGTGGGAACCTACAACAACCATGATTAAGAACAGCAAACCATGATGTGGGAACCTACAACAACCATATTAACAACAGCAAACCATGATGTGGGAACCTATAACAACGATGATTAACATCAGCAAAACCATGATGTGGGAACCTACAACAACCATGATTAACAACAGAAAACAATGATGTGGGAACCTACAACAACCATGATTAACAACAGAAAACAATGATGTGGGAACCTACAACAACCATGATTAACAACAGAAAACAATGATGTGGGAACCTACAACAACCATGATTAACAACAGCAAACAATGATGTGGGAACCTACAACAACCATGATTAACAGCAAACAATGATGTGGGAACCTACAACAACCATGATTAACAGCAAACTATGATGTGGGAACCTACAACAACCATGATTAACAACAGCAAACAATGATGTGGGAACCTACAACAACCATGATTAACAGCAAACTATGATGTGGGAACCTACAACAACCATGATTAACAATAGCAAACAATGATGTGGGAACATACAACAACCATGATTAACAGCAAACTATGATGTGGGAACCTACAACAACCATGATTAACAACAGCAAACTATGATGTGGGAACCTACAACAACCATGATTAACAACAGCAAACAATGATGTGGGAACCTACAACAACCATGATTAACAACAGCAAACAATGATGTGGGAACCTACAACAACCATGATTAACAGCAAATGATGTGGGAACCTACAACAACCATGATTAACAACAGCAAACTATGATGTGGGAACCTACAACAACCATGATTAACAACAGCAAACAATGATGTGGGAACCTACAACAACCATGATTAACAACAGCAAACTATGATGTGGGAACCTACAACAACCATGATTAACAACAGCAAACAATGATGTGGGAACCTACAACAACCATGATTAACAACAGCAAACAATGATGTGGGAACCTACAACAACCATGATTAACAGCAAACAATGATGTGGGAACCTACAACAACCATGATTAACAGCAAACCATGATGTGGGAACCTACAACAACCATATTAACAACAGCAAACCATGATGTGGGAACCTACAACAACGATGATTAACATCAGCAAAACCATGATGTGGGAACCTACAACAACCATGATTAACAACAGAAAACAATGATGTGGGAACCTACAACAACCATGATTAACAACAGAAAACAATGATGTGGGAACCTACAACAACCATGATTAACAACAGCAAACAATGATGTGGGAACCTACAACAACCATGATTAACAGCAAACAATGATGTGGGAACCTACAACAACCATGATTAACAGCAAACTATGATGTGGGAACCTACAACAACCATGATTAACAACAGCAAACAATGATGTGGGAACCTACAACAACCATGATTAACAGCAAACTATGATGTGGGAACCTACAACAACCATGATTAACAACAGCAAACAATGATGTGGGACCTACAACAACCATGATTAACAACAGTAAACTATGATGTGGGAACCTACAACAACCATGATTAACAGCAAATGATGTGGGAACCTACAACAACCATGATTAACATCAGCAAAACCATGATGTGGGAACCTACAACAACCATGATTAACAACAGAAAACAATGATGTGGGAACCTACAACAACCATTATTAACAGAAAACAATGATGTGGGAACTTACAACAACCATGATTAGCAACAGCAAACTATGCTTTGATAAACTTACAACAATCATGATCAACAACAGCAAATGATGATGTGGAAATCTACAACAACCATGATCAACAACAGCAAACCATGCTGTGGGAAACTACATGATGTTTCCAGAAGTCTTGTGAACACTGAACATGGAAGAGGGCTGACACATAAACAAGATCATAGCATGGAAACTAATGTTTATTGATAATATATAGAGAACAAAGCATTCAAAAATTAGTAGTGGATGATATGGTTGCATTTAATAGGAAAACAGTTTGATGTAGCTAACAATGGACATGGTTTTTGATATGTCCTGGGCTGCTGATAGTCAACTTATCCAGAATGTGAGAAGTTCAAAGCATCCATGAGGAAGATTACATTATGAATAAAAAAATATGTTACTTAGAGATCTTAATTTTGAATAGAGGTAAAAATCAAAATAATTTAAATTAAACTTGCTTAAATGATTTAACTCAACTACTTTACATTCATTCATTTATTTTCCTTTTGCGCTGAAGTTAGCGCATAGGGCAGAGGTCAGATCTCTCCAATTCTGTCTGTTCAAAGCTATTCTGTGCAGTTCTTGAATAGTATGAATATTGGTTGTTTTACTTTCTCTAAGTATTGTTCTTCTGAGTGTTTCTTTTGGTCTACCCCTTGCTCTTTTGCCTGTAGGTATCCATTCAAAAGATTGGTGGTGTATTCTGTTGGTGTCTGTGCGTAGGACATGCCCGATGTAGGACCAGCACCGTTTTCTGATAACATCTGTGATGAAATTTTGATGTCTCTTCTCTGATTTTATCATTCGATTTGAATTCACTCCAATGGGTATTAGCTATCCTACGAAGACATTTGTTCTCGAAACTCAGTAATTTCTTTTCTGGAGATAAAGAGCTTTTCCAGCTCTCACATCCATATGACAGCACCGGAATAATGCAGAAATTAAATAAGTGCATTTTTGTGCGTGTGCTGATTGACTTTGACTTCCAGATATTAGACAGTCTGTTAAATGCACTTGATGCTATGGCAATGCGAGTTGTAATTTATGTCATGACATCACCGTCGAGTGTTAATTTGCTTCCTAGATAGGAGAATTAGTGTACTTTTTCAAGTTGTTGTCCATTTAAAGTAATTTCGTTAGGTGAATTGGAGAAGACCATAATTTTTGTTTTTGATGAATTGATTTGGAGACCTATTTGTCCTGCAATGAGTTTTAATCTATCAGTTTTTTAATCAGTTTTTAATCAGTAATTTATCAGTTTTTAATCTATTTATCTACTTTACATGGATACATACATCCCTGGATACATTACATGGATACATGCATTCCTTGATAAATTACTTGGATACACTAATTCCTGGACACATTCCATGGATACATACATTCCTGGATACACTACATGGATACATATATTCTTGGACACATTATATGGATACACTCATTACTGTATACATTACATGGATACATACATGCCTGGATACATTACATGGATACATACATCTCTGGATACATTACATGGATGCATACATTCCTGAATACATTACATGGATACATAAATTCCTGGATACCTACATTCCTGACACATTACATGGATACATGCATTCTTGGATACATACACTCCTGGATACATTACATGAATACATATTCTGGATACATTACATGTATACATACATTCTTGGATACATATATTCTTGGATACATTACATGGCTAAATTCATTCCTGGATACATACATTCCTGACACATTACATGAATACATACATTTCTGGATACATACATTCCTGGATACATTACATGGATACATACATTATGGATACATTACAAGGATACTTACACCCCTGGATACATTACATGGATACATACATTTCTGGATACATTACATGGATACACACATTCCTGGATACATTACATGGATACACTAATTACTGGATACATTACATGGATACATACATTCCTGGACACATTACATGGATACATACATTCCTGGATACATTGCATGGACGCATTCATTCCTGAATACATTACATGTATACTTACATTCCTGGATACATTACATGGATAAATACATTCCTGGACAAATTACATGGATACATAAATTCCTGGATACATTATATGGATACATACATTCCTGGATACATTACATTCCTGAATAAATTACATGGATACATACATTCCTGGATATATTACATGGATACATACATTCCTGGATATATTACATGGATACATACATTCCTAACTAAATAAACAAAAAATAATAACAATGATAAGAAAAGTATGATGATTTAGGATGAGCAATCGTACTTTTGTTTTTTGCCATAATACACGGGTACAGGGAACTAGCATTTTTACTAAATCAACCACTGGTTCTACAAAGCGACTGCTACAGAAGTAACCTTCCCCAATGACACCTGCAAAAATACATCATATAGCATGCTCAAAATAAATGAAATAAATTCTAGAGTTGTTAATTATTTATATGAACTCAAGCTAACAAAATATTTTAAACAGAGGATTTTTTTAACATAAATTGTCTATTGTCTTTCCCCAGGTAAATGATGATTGATCGTATCCACACTTACCATTAAGCATAGAGGTGGGAGCTGCATTCCAATGCCAGATGTGTCACATTGGTTGCATTGATTTCAAGTTTTTTCAAGGTTATATTCATGTTTTCTTTCTTGGTCTACCTTTGTTTCTATTTCTGGATATTATTATACGGCCTATGTTTTATTTGGTATGAGATTTGGATTAAGGTAACCAAATCATTTTCCTTTCTGTCTTTCGATATGCTCAATACACGATATTATACCACTCTTTTCTTCATTCATTTATTATTTGATGTAGTTTAGTAACCATTGCAGTTTTTCTCAGACACTTAATTACACATGTAATGATTTAACTTTGCTGCAAGACAGTTAAAGACTAAATTTGACATAGTAGCAGAGTGTTTGTATAAAAATTGTATATTCTTTTGATTTCCATCTTGATCTTTGGGTGGAGAAGTAATGGTAATAGTGAAGTACTGTTTGTTTTCTGACAATGAACCCAGGAGCTGAAACTCTTTCTCATTCACAGTTGTTCAATCTTTAGCATTCAGTCGTCGTGAAAACACCAAAAGTCCGTCATGTTACCTTACAGCCATGGTCATGAAAGCGTACCTGTTGCTATGCACTCTTCTAACAACAAAAAAAAAGTATTAGATTTAAGGTTATTCAACCTGGCGGAAAGCGAAAACAAGAGTTTCAATAATCAAAAGGCCTTTTCCTATAACTGTTAGAAAGAAAACCAAGTAATCCAGAGCGTTATTTATCTGCTCCAATCGGTGCAAGATGAGTTGAAATGGAAGTCATTTTCAATTAAATTCTTTTGTATTGCAATTCTGATGATGAGGAATTTTTGACAGTTACATTTTTTTTAACAGATAATATTTTGAATATGTTAGTTTCTTAATGAAATGACATCAGAAATAGAAAATGTCTTGGCATTTTGCCACAGTATACTCTGCATTGAATATATCGAAGACATTGTACCACTAGGTTAATAATACATTAGGATATATAATCCTACAATATATAATCCTACAATATATAATCCTACAATATATAATCCTACAATATATAATCCTACAATATATAATCCTACAATATATAATCCTACAATATATAATCCTACAATATATAATCCTACAATATATAATCCTACAATATATAATCCTACAATATATAATCCTACAATATATAATCCTACAATATATAATCCTACAATATATAATCCTACAATATATAATCCTACAATATATAATCCTACAATATATAATCCTAACAACAATGTTGTCAAATTGTTCATATCATTTCAGTTTAATTTCATATACATGTATGATACACTTGATATACATGTATGATACACTTGATATACATGTATGATACACTTGATATACATGTATGATACACTTGATATACATGTATGATACACTTGATATACATGTATGATACACTTGATATACATGTATGATACACTTTATATACATGTATGATACAGTTGATATACATGTATGATACACTTGATATACATGTATGATACACTTGATATACATGTATGATACACTTTATATACATGTATGATACACTTGATATACATGTATGATACACTTGATATACATGTATGATACACTTGATATACATGTATGATGCACTTGCTTGATATACAGGTATGCTACACTTGCTTTAGAAAACATGAAATTGTTTCATTGCCATATGAAATCATGCAATCATAAGGACTGTATGGTCAAAATTTGACAACAATGAAGCCATACAATTATTCTTTCTGACTTTCATATATATCCAGACAGCATGGTGGCACATGACTTTTACATACAAAGATATATCTAGATGTTTGGAAGACTGCTTCTCAAAGCACCACATGATGTCTAGAATTGAAGTCTTGGTATGAAAGAAAGCTCTGAAGAAACCACCATTGCATAAAGGAAACAAGAGCTTTATCACTCATAATTTCTGGGGATTGAAACAGAGACATTTACCAGGTTAAAATGTAAAGAGGGACAAATTCATTCAAACAATAAGCAAAACTAGTATAACACAACAACAACAAAACAAAATGGTCTGTTTTGTCTTATGTTTCCCACAACAAAACAAAATGGTTTGTTTTGTCTTGTTTCCAATGCTGTTAGTCAAAATAGATTAGTCTTTAGCTTATGTATTTCATTCGTGCCCAATAATTCTAGCTGTCAATTAACAGTACAGCTGGAGAAGTACGGTGACCCTTTACAGTGCTCCACTGTAACAAGGGAATTGTATCTTAAAGAGTTCTTTGTTGGAGGAACTTACCAAAAATCTTATCAATGGAATTATTCGAAGGCAGAGTACAGTTAAAGATACTGAACTGCCTCTTGAGTCTCTCAGGAATATCGCTACGACCACCACCAGGGTGTATCATAGCTGCCATGAAAGTGATGTCAACAATATTGAAGAACTCTCCTGGCTTATCCAAACTGTACATTCCTTTCATTTCCATCATTTGACGGGTTATTTCATTAGTAACCTGCAAATTAAGAAGTGTTAAGAATATTTAATATGAAAGAGAGTTGCCTACTAAATAATACTATAACATGTAAGCCGAGGTTTTTATGGCCATACGTAAAAAAGCATGGAAATTAGTAATGGAGGACATAGTTATGGGGAAAAAGGTCACCAAAGTTGACACAAGACATTATAGAATGTTGAAGCATGTATTGGCTGCAGCAAGTCAACTCGCCCAGAATCGTGAGTTGTGCAGTGCAGAACATCCATAACGACGACTTGTTATGAAAAAATATATGAATGAAATTAAAATCTGAAAATTTTGAATGAAACAACAATCTGAAAATTTATGAATGGAATAATAATCTGAAAATATATGAACGGAATAAAAAACAGAAAATATATGAACGGAATAAAAACTGAAACTATATGAATGGAATAATAGTCTGAAAATATATGAACAGAATAATAATTTGAAAATATATGAATGGAATAATAATCTGAAAATATGTGAACAAAATAATATTCTAAAAATACCATATCACCAGAAATGACAGTTCTTTAAATTAAAAACAGCTATGTAGATAAATTTGCTAGTAATAGTAAAGTATAACAGGGTAAATATAAAATAATGTGGGAAGAAAACATAAATTATGTTCTTATGTTTATATCAGTAACATTGTAACTATCACTTCATGTCTGAAGACTGACAAATGTTCTAGAGTAATATTTAAAACATTTATTGCTATTGAAACATGGACAATGAACAAACTAGAAGACAGAAGACAGAATTGATGCCTTTGAAATGTAGATATAGGGGCCTATAGAATAATAGGCATAATTTCATGGAAAGAGAATAAAACAAAGAGGTTATAACAACACTTCATGAGAGAACTATTCAAGGAAATAAAGTGGACATATTAAAAGACATGACACTTTGTTGAAGATCTTACTTGAGGGTAAAGTCGAGGGAGGCTAGCTTACAATGAGGTAAGCAGAAATAAAAGTGGGAGAGTAACATTACAAGATTGACAGGTTACAGCCTAGCAGAGTGTACCACCAAGACAAGCAATAGGGAATGTTGAAGATCTATTATAGAAAACCTTCATTATGGAGACAACACTTAATGATGACAATGATTGCTTGTATTCAGAAACATTACATAATGATATCTAACAAAAAATACTTGTCTATACCTGATCGCCCCACTCATTTATAATGGGCATGTTGATGTCATCTATAAAAACTGTCATGGCTTTCCCACCGGGAGGACCATAAGTTGTCCCCACTCGTTTTTCAACAAAACTCTCAATGGTCCTCTGAAATATTTTTTTTTAAGTTGTTAATATTTAACCCTGCAAATAATTGTTTTATATTTCTTAACATTTTGTATTCATGCATTGACATATGGTAACTTGGTTATTGCATTGATATATGGTAACTTGGTTATTGCATTGACATATGGTAACTTGGTTATTGCATTGATATATGGTAACTTGGTTATTGCATTGACATATGGTAACTTGGTTATTGCATTGATATATGGTAACTTGGTTATTGCATTGACATATGGTAAATTGGTTATTGCATTAACATAGGTCCTATGGTAACTGGGTTATTAGTTAGGTATGCACTGACATTATTGTACTTGAAGAAGGTCTATGGATGCTAAATCATACATACCGGTAGTAGATATCAAAGGGTATGCATGCAGGGCCATATATGTGACTTTAGTAAGTGTGTGCACAGAAGACGATGGCCACCGTGGTGTCCTTGACATTCAGGTCACTGCCATCAGAACCTGCACCACCGATGATAGATCTAGGTACGCCCTAGAAAATCGTCTCATTTTTGAGTTGGGTACCATCAAGCCATTTGGACTCAATTCCGACCACTCTTTTGCTTAGTTCTTGGTCGTATTGGTCTTTGTTACGTCATTGTTTTGTTCCTCTCGTTCCACCTGTATTATCATCTTTGTGTACTTCCTGTTTGTATGCTTCCGGTATCTATCTAACTACCATATTTCACTTGGATACGCATTCATTTCTACTTGTGGTTTTTTTTATGTTTGTATGTTATGTCCGTATCTTGAAAAAGGCCTATTGGTCGAAACGTCGACTTTGTCCTGTGTATTGTCATTTGTATAATTATATTCTGTGTTTTGTTTTGTTGTATGTACCATATTTACATCCGTTAGTGATAGTGTGTAGTGTGTTAGTCGTCATTCAGTAGGACTTCATTACCTGTCTTCCACTTGAGTATTATTATGCACAGGAGTGGGAGTGGGGGTGCAGTGGGTGTATTTGTCTATTTATAAAAGAAAACTATCACTGATTTAGTGAGACTTTTCATGATTTTGTTTGTGTGGGAGTGTATGTTTATGTAACATATAGCATGATTTTGTTTGTGTGGGAGTGTATGTTTATGTAACATATAGCATGATTTTGTTTGTGTGGGAGTGTGTGTTTATGTAACATATAGCATGATTTTGTTTGTGTGGGGGTGTGTGTTTATGTAACATATAGCATGATTTTGTTTGTGTGGGAGTGTATGTTTATGTAACATATAGCATGATTTTGTTTGTGTGGGAGTGTATGTTTATGTAACATATAGCATGATTTTGTTTGTGTGGGAGTGTGTGTTTATGTAACATATAGCATGATGTTGTTTGTGTGGGAGTGCGTGTTTATGTAACATATAGCATGATTTTGTTTGTGTGGGAGTGTGTGTTTATGTAACATACAGCATGATTTTGTTTGTGTGGGAGTGTGTGTTTATGTAACATATAGTATGATTTTGGTTTTTGGGAGTGTGTGTTTATGTAACATATAGCATGATTTTGTTTGTGTGGGAGTGTGTGTTTATGTAACATATAGCATAACATATAGAATTTGCTGTTTTATTCTATATTTCTAATATCATCCAGAAAAACATCTCTTTCACTCAACTAATGACATCTCTAAAGTTACTTGCTCACTTGAAATAAGCCTGGTGTGGATGCTGAAGAAAAGTTGAAACTTTTGCTCATCCTTTCTTCTGGATTGGCCTTGGACATTGCCGCCTGGATCATGACAGATTTGGCTGTTCCTTGTTCACCAATTACCAGTACACCCTAGCAGGTGAAAATTTAGCACGCAAAAAAAAAATTACATTTTGACTAGCATGTTTAAACAAAAATATTTTAAAAACACCAACAGCTCCCTGTCAACCCAGCCTAAAGAAATGGGTACCAGAACATCTGAGAAAATAAAGGTGGTGGGCACGATGCTGACCACATCGTCTGTTAGTATACCATTAAATTAATCAATGAAAAATATGGGCCTAACACTGTATTCCCTGATATTTCCTGTTTTAATAATCAAAAGTTCAATTACCCTGTTATAAATTTTTGTACTTGTCACATTGCAGTTTTCCCGTAATTGCTACTTGGTATCGATCATGGGATATAGTATACATGGTCTTTAGTAATGTTTACTTTACAATGTGATCTAATGTGACAGAGTGCAAAGTCAGGTTCTCTGCTTCATTTATGGCCTGTGAAATCACTGCAAACATAGAGCCACTAGACATCAGAATAGAAATGGCAACTATAGAAGCTATGCAAAGATATAAGCGACTCCCACAAAACAATCCTAACAAAGAAGTAGTCAACAAATGCAAAACTTAACTACAACAAAAACTGAATTTTTTTTATTTCATTGGCCATACAATTTATATTTTGATAAATTTTGAATTTGTGGACAATTTGAAAACATTAATTTTTACACATTTTTAAAAATATTAAATATTAAATATCTGGCCACACCATCAAGTAATGTTGATGGTAGAATTGTTTCTCTCAAGACACAGTCAAGAAACAGAATAAAATGCAATCTCATAGATGCAACTATGAGACTTAGGCACTACAGCATGTAATTATATTTCACCTGTAAATTCAAGCTCAGTTTATTATGTTGTAAATAGTTTGTGTAGATAAATTTACAGTTTGCATTTTGTTATTTTCTGTATCAAATGTGACCATGAACAGCTTCAACTATCTGGCAACACTGCACAAAACAGAGATGAATGGTGAGATATGCCACAAGAAATTCCTATGTGACATATGAAAGCAAATGTAGGATAAGTGTATCTAAGTGTACACCTTTTAGCTCACTGTGGACCAAAGGTTTTCAACAAAACCTCCTCTATCTTGTCTTGGGATAGGTAAGTCACCTTCCATAACTACTACACATACATAAATGAAATAGATCAAAACTTACTTTGTTCTGTTTACTAATCATCTCGATGAGAAAGTCGGTTCTCACATTGTCCACATTTGGCACCAAGATGGACGTGAATAGAGGTACAGAGTCTGATGGGTAAATATATTCCTCCACTCGGCTACGCCAGTGTACCCATTTTCCTGAGCAAAGATTTAGTTGAAAATTACACTTGATGAAACCAAAGAATATATAACTAAAAATGTATTAACGCTTTAGCTGTGGAAGTATCCTTTAGGATACGATGAGGGGATGTGCCATTTTGCTGAGTTCTTCTTCTTAGTGTCCCAGGGAAGCAATTCATCTTTATTATACTTTATTATATGCATCCAGACAAATTTTTTCCCCTAAGAAGTTAAGATAAGGATGATCTCTGCAAAATCGCGGTGGTTTTTCATCATATCTATAAGAATACCTCAGCAGCTAAAGGGTTAATTATAAACTGTAACTTTCATTACTGCATATTTTCCTGAGGATTGGTAGAAGGATGTGTTGCAAACCTATTGGTGCCAATTGGCACCAAACTCAATGTATTTTGTGAATAGTTGTTTTCATCATGCATCTTCTATTGCTAACATTTTCAAAAATGTTATTATGAATAGTTTAATTATGAGAGATACACCACACATCTCTTGAATGATGAGATACACCACACATCTCTTGAATGATGAGATACACCACACATCTCTTGAATGATGAGATACACCACACATCTCTTGAATGATGAGATACACCACACATCTCTTGAATGATGAGATACACCACACATCTCTTGAATGATGAGATACACCACACATCTCTTGAATGGATACCTACAGGCAAAAGAGCAAGGGGTAGACCAAAAGAAACACTCAGAACAACAATACTTAGAGAAAGTAAAACAACCAATATTCATACTATTAAAGAACTGCACAGAATAGCTTTGAACAGACAGAATTGGAGAGATCTGACCTCTGCCCTATGTGTTAACTTCAGTGCTAAAGGAAAATGAATGAATGAATTGTGAGATGACATCAGAAATAGATGATACACCTAGGCATATTATGACAATATATAATGTATTGAGCATATCAAAGTTGTGAGACCATTAGGCCTAGCTGATAACATTAGTCAGGCAGATGTTTTTTGTTTGTTCTCACAGACATTATCAACACATTAGTTCTATTATGAAACAACAATACAAATAGAGTAGACTTTGGCATTTCATTATATCCTACATTGCATATATCAAACAAGAATAGGTGAGTCTTACAAGTGTGATTTTTGGGGGGGCATTTTTCATCATCATTTTATCACATAGAGCCTATAAGACTCCAAAAAAATGTTCATCATTACATTTAGTAACCATTCCTTTATTTCCATTAAAAAATTATACAAATAGCTTCAAAAACAAAAACTTTATTCTGTTTTCCAAATTCCCTCCACAAATACGGGTAAAGTAAAAGAAGAATGCAGTGGAAGTGGAAAATTAATTTTAATGCTGATTGGTAAAGTAAAATAAAATCACTTTGCTATTGCCATGATGTGTACTGAGTAAACTTTTAAAATGTTACCTCAGGAAGAGAACAATTCACTCCCTACCTTGATTTCTGTGATTTCTAAACCTAAGACTTCATGATTGAGAGAGAGACTGGCATTCTAATCATTTTGCCCCAAGCTACACAGTGTTAACTATATTAGAGTAGATGAAACAACATATATAGTGGAATCCCATTATAACAACTTGGTCTGGACCAACAAAATATGTATGTAATAACATAAATTTGCTATATAGGTCTACAATACAAACAATACAGAATAAATATAATTCAGGATTTGAAAAATTGTTGTTATATAGGGAAATTTGTTATAAAAGGATGCTCTATAGAGGGATTCTACTGTGTAGAGTTATCATATCAAGCCCAACCTGTCATAGGATATTTTGGGCTAGCACAAAGCTTATGAACTATCAATGAACACATAGATAAGGACATATGATGATGGCATTTTGTGTCTCTACAGACAGTCAGGAAGTACTGGAGTGTAAAAATTACAAATGGACTACGAAATCCTCAAATTTCAGCCTTTCTTGAAGTTCTCAAATTCCAGCCTTTCTCTCAGTCCTCAAATCGCAGCCTCTCTTGAAGTTCTCAAATTCCAGCCTTTCTCTCAGTCCTCAAATTGCAGCCTCTCTAAAAGTTATAAAATTACAGCCTCTCTTGAAGTCCTCAAATTCCAGACTTTCTCAGTCCTCAAATTGCAGCCTCTCTTGAAGTTCTCAAACTCCAGCCTTTCTCTCAGTCCTCAAATTGCAGCCTCTCTTGAAGTCCTCAAATTCCAGACTTTCTCTCAGTCCTCAAATTGCAGCCTCTCTTGAAGTCCTCAAATTCCAGACTTTCTCTCAGTCCTCAAATTGCACCCTCTCTTGTGGCTGATATTTAAACAACAGGATCTCCACCAGTCATAGATGCATGATCTCCATCATTCATAGATGCATGATCTCCGTCATTCATGGATGCACAATCTCTGCCTGTCTGAATTATATTTGAGCACCTTATTAAGCACAACAACACATTGTTATAGTTACAAAACGGATCTAAGCATCCATCCTTTATATCAATGTTTTTTTCATATTTGCTTTTTTTCATTTTTTCATATTAAAGTTACATAAAGATACACCTGCCTAAGCTTTGTATTTTATGATTTCCACACAATGTGAATGGCTATGTGAAGACAAGCTGTTGCGCAGTTATTTTTCTGTTTCTGTCAATCCTCCCTTGATTTCATAATTGTTTTTGCCTGCATATTTTTTGCTCCAAAAAATGAAGTCAAGATGTTTTTTTACATAATCTCTATGTTCTATATATAAAAAAAATATAAGTTCATAAATTCTAATTTTACTGGCTCCATGTAATTGTATGTTTTTAATAACATCACTAATGTAGGATGGATGGATAAGATATACACTGATGGCAATTTAGACTCTTACTGTTAAGTCTAGTTACCGGAAATCGCTGAAATGTGAAAAATGTGTGGTTTTACCCCAGTCTACCCTACATTAGTTTAAGTATTATGATGTAAAGTTATATAGTGAAAAATGTGTGGTTTTACCCCAGTCTACCCTACATTATTGATAAGTATTATGATGTAAAAAAAAAAGTAAAGTAACCCATAGCATTTATTAATGCCGTAGGGGTGTGAGATGTTGGCGATCTCACATTTCACAGGCTCTGCAAATGAGGGCGGTAGCCATCTCCTCTCCCTCGCAGTCTTTACTTCCCGGATTAATCCGGTACCCATTTAAGGCTGGGTCGACCTTGGAGCCGTTGCGATCTGAAAACATTTCCGCCTCAACTGGGGAATGAACCCAGGACCACTCATATGCGAAGCCAGTGCGCTAACCACTGCGCTAACGCGGCTCATTATGATGTAAAGTTATATAAAGAAAAATGTGTGTTTTTACCCCAGTCTACCCTACATTATTGATCAATATTATGATGTCAAGTTATATAGTGAAAAAGACACAGGGAAAAAGACACATAGTGAAATCTTTCTACAGCAGAAAATTAATTTGGTCCAAATCTAAAAATAATCAAGTGCAGAAGAGTTTTAAACAGAAGTAAGTACACAATCCACAAATATTCAAATCTGGGGCAACCAAAAATTCAAAACTGGTCTCTCTCTCACCATCTAATGCTAAAAAATAATCAAAATTCATCTTCACATAATAGGTCTCTAAAATTTCTAAAATTGCTCATCATCTGAGACTAAAATATTGCCTCACTTAATGTCTGAGGCCACTAAAGACTAAAATATTGCCTCACTTAATGTCTGAGGCCACTAAAGACTAAAATATTGCTTCACCTACCATCTGAGGCCACCAAACACTAAATTTTGCATCATTTACCATCTGAGGCCCCATAAAGACTAAAATATTGCCTCACTTACCATCTGAGGCACCCTAAAGAATAAAATATTGCCTCACTTACCATCTAAGGCCCCCTAAGAACTAAAATATTGCCTTACTTACCATCTGAGCCTACTACAAACTCAAAAATAGTCTCATCTCCTGACACCTTAGGATAACGCAATCTGGACTTGTGTTTCAGCAGAAACTCCTGCATCTTAATGCGGTCATCCAGCTCTAGCAAAGCACCCAAGCTCCACATCATGGAGAAAATGAACAAGCTTTCAAAATGAATCTGGGCCATGTTCTTTCTCTCCTCCGTTGATGCAGGGATGAGGCCTTCTAGCAAATCACACATCTGGTTTATATGCATAAAGATGTTATATCATATTTGAAATAACTGATTTCTAACATTTATGATATTTAACTATTCATGTAGTCCCTATTTTCTGTCAGTGATGTATCAATATCCTATCAAGGTTTATTGTGCAATACTATATTATATCTCTATTTTTTTTATTAATCTTGTTATTTCTTCTTCAACCAGCTGATTAGCAGAATGTAGTCCAGAGAATGGGATGTATGTTTTATGGTTAGTTTCCAAACAAACCAGTTTGGCTGCAATTTCTACACCTTTTGATCTAGTTAGTTACTCAAAAGAACATCCTCACTACACATCGAACCATTGGTTAATCAGTACTCATGTCTTTAAGATATCACTTCTCAGTGTGTAGCAACTAACCATATTTATTCTGTGTTGGTTTACCAGTTTCCTTTGGCAACCTGCATAATGCTTTTGTTTAGCCACACCCTTCTAAACATGAGTATTCCTGTGATCTGCTCAGGGTCGAAGATTCATAAACATTTGTTACATCGGTCTCTCGTCCTATCTACTCAAGAGCATTCAGAACATCAGCTTGTCCAGTCTCCATGATCGCTATTTTAGCAAGCCTGTCTGCACATTCATTTCCTCTTCCTCGAACATGTAATATCCATGCACAAATATGAAATTGATTCTCATGTTCAGAGAAAACACGACTTTCCTGGCTTGATCTATCACCTTGTGTACATGTTCAGAGAAAACATGACTTTCCTGGCTTGATCTATCACCTGGTATACATGTTCAGAAAGAGCAAGACTTCTGTTAAATTGCACTCCCAGAAAATTCATTGCATAAATTTTCTCAAAGACCTCAGTATCAGTACACAGTTCCAGCACTGGAGTTGGCATTGACAATACAATTGTTCAAAGAGAACCCCAAGTTACTGATGCTTTAGTGAATTGACTAGTGCTCCTGCATCTCCGCACCATCTGCCTAACCTGTCCAGTTATTTCTGAAGTTCTAATGCCACTTGCTACGGATCTTTCTGATGAAAGGGTGAAATAGTGAATGTTTTGAGCAGCAAACTGTTGAGCAAACTGTAGTTTTGTCAAACTATCTTTCCGTGTAACCAAAATGGATGGCTGAGAAATGAGTAGATGAATCATATTACAGTTTCACATCTGCAGGTATTTACATGGATTATTTTGCTCAGGGAAGTGAGAAAACTGATAGACTGGCTTCAAGAGAATAGGTGTCAGGAGAGCAGACAATGGACAAAGAGGACATTTTTAATTCCCTAGGTATGCTTCTTTTGGGCAAGAACACCATGGCGGATAAGAAAGTTACAGAAGGAATAAAGGAGTATGGAATGATTGAGGAGATAATAATGGGGGATGATTGAGAGGTAAGATTAGGTAGATGTAAAATCAAATGAAACTATCAGCAGACATAGACCTACTCTTCACAATCTGCTTTAAAAAAAGCTCTTATGTGGATGTCTGGAGTGCACCACATTTAGATCAGAAAATTATTAAACACTAAACCCTAAGTGTGAGTCTATTTACTAGCATGTGTTACCCACCTGTCTTATTTTGTTACATGACAGAACATCCATCTTTGCTTCAGTATTCAAGGAAACAAAGTTTTCTGCATCACCATAAATTGTCTCAAACAGTGGCATGAGAAACAAATTTTCATTACTTGACCTCTTAAGCAGCCATCCCTTGAAATAAAAAATAAGTCAAAATACAAGCACAGACAAGAGGACTAAATTATAGATGTGTAAATATTGGAATAGAATTTTAAGTGGACATTTCTCTGCAGATTATATTCAAAAGAAATTCTGATCATTGTCAGAATCAATTTTAAAATTAAAGACTTGTTTGAAAAAAATCAACTTCATGCTTCCATATTAAAGAGCGTGGTAGACTAGTTGATTGTGAGCTTGTTTGCTATCATTGGGATACAGCGGGCCAAGATCAAATATAAGTCCTGACAACAAAATATCTGTACCATGATTTCTCGCCTGACATGACCACTACTCCAGTCGACCCAGCAGTAAAATTGGTACCTGACGCATGATTTGGGGAAGGTAAACACAGTAAGGAAGGGAATTGTCCACCCTCACCTAATAGTTGCTGCGGCTTAGTACATGAAGAGTTGACTTCATTCTAGTCCGCCAGTTGCTGCCATGGGACCTACCTTTACCTTTAAGAAGCTAAAAGAGAAAAGCATAACACTCTACAGATGATGATGATGACAGCTGTCTCCGATGGTAACAAGAGCGATGATGATGACACAGCCGACGGTGACGAGGGTGATCATGATGGCACTGGTAGTGACGACAATGAATATGATGCTGATCATATTATTCCAGAGGGAGTATGAGTTCTTCACTCTTGTTCCCAATGCCAAGCAGTAGAGTTTTTTTACTTTCAGCTCCAGATGAATGTTTCTCTGGCATTCTTTTTGATGGAGAAGTTCCTCAAAGCTTTTGCACATCTGAAATGAATGTTTTACTAAATGTGACTAATATGCAAATCCACAAATTGGACAGTCTTCTGCACTGGAAAGGAATTTTCCCTGACTATCTTACAATCCCTAGGCATGTGACAGATAAAATGGTGAACTCCTTCCCAGCAGTCTAGGTTATGAGTTATCATAACAGAAACTATAGGAATAGTTAACACCTTAGGCATCTCCTATGACATGCATGGAAGGCACAGTCTAACTATTCTTTGCTCATACGAGGCGTGTTCAAATGAAAATGGGACTTGTTACACCACGCGTGATAGAGCGCACTGATATTGATGACATTTTGCACTAGTAATGAGTATCCAATAATTTACATACGGTCACGTGTTCATCTTCCCAGCATGCATATGTGCTGCAGAAGACTGTTAACAATATGGCGGGTGTGATTCCGAACCCGTCCAAAGTGAATCAGCGTGCTGTGATCCAGTTTCTTTCATTTGAAGGATGTCAAGCAGTAGACATTCATCGGAGAATGAAGGCAGCATATGGTGACAAATGTTTGTCGAGGACCAGAGTGATGGAGTGGGTGCGTATGTTTAAAGACGGACGTGAGTTAACGGCAGATCTTGCACGGCCATGTCAGGCGCATATTGTTGCAACAGAAGAAGCCATAGCCGTGCTTGATAAAGCAGTACTGACTGACCGTCGTCGGAGCATTCGTTCGCTTGCAGAAGAATTCCATATGTCAATTGGGACAGCCCACATGGTTGTTCGGAAGAAATTGAACTATCGGAAGGTGTGTTCACAGTGGGTCCCACGGATGTTGACTGACCACCATAAGGAAGAACGGATGGGGTGGAGTTTGAACCACCTGATGCGTTACAGGGCAGAGGGTGATGCATTTCTGTTGAGCATTGTGGCAGGTGATGAATCGTGGTGCCACCACTATGAACCGAGCAGCAAAATTGACAGCATGCAATGGAAACATACAGGTTCACCAAAACCCAAAAAATTCAAGACACAGGTTTCTGCTGGGAAGGTTATGGTGACTGCATTTTTTGACCATGAAGGGCTTTTGTTGACTGATTTTAAGGAACCTGGTGTCAACATCAATGCCGCCCATTATAAAGACACTTTAGACAAGCTGCATAAGGCCATCAAGGCTAAGCGACCAGGCAGACTTTCTCAAGGTGTGATTCTTCTCCACGACAACGCTCGTCCGCACGTCGCAAAAATTGTGCAGGAAACATTGGCAAAGAAGAATTGGGAAGTTCTTCATCACCCAGCCTATAGTCCCGATTTATCCCCGTGTGATTTCCATTTGTTCGGACCGTTGAAGAAAGCACTAAAGGGACAGCGATTCAACAGCGACGCAGACGTGAAGACAGCGGTGACCACATGGTTCAGAGAACAGCCACGCAACTTTTTCTCGGACAGCATTCGACGTCTACCTAAACAGTGGGATGCTTGCCTAAATGCATACGGAGATTTTTTCTGATGAACCCAGGTGCATTCTTATTCACAAGTGGTTGCTTTGTTCAATTCCGTTGAAAATATTAAATTGCGTATGATACTTTTTAAATAAATCCACAAGTCCCGTTTTCATTTGAACACGCCTCGTATTATACACAAGCAATTTTGGGTTGAAATACAGAATGATATTTTAGGATGTTGACAGGCAGTACCACAGACCAGGATGGGGGGGGGCAGTAATTTGAAGGGTTACTTAGGTACAGTTTAAAACAAATTTAATAATCTGGGTTATAGAAAATGTATCTTTAAGTCCTTGGATTCGGAGGTATCGTTTGGGATACGATGAAAAGTTACCTCCATTTTGCTGACATCTCCATAAGGAGTGATGGGTCAAGTATTATATAATTTATCCCTGAAAGCATCTCAATGTTATCAAATAATCTGCTTGGCTGTTAAAGAAGTCTAAAGGTCATCTTCAAATTTAGATTTTGTATTTTTCTACGCTTGTGAATGTCATTTCAATTCTTGTCTGTCGACAGTGCAGTACATTTTTGTGTGACTTTAATCTACAAATATCACGAACACAATGAATTTGAAATTTATAAACTTTTGGAAGAAAGTTTATCTGATAATTCTTGCATTAATCTATCTGACGCAGGAGTGATTCAGAAGATTTAATTTGTATTGCGATGCCAGTAGTGATTCAGATTACATAGGCCTAGATTCAGATGATATCTGCAGCGCACATGTTTCAAATTCATGGTCAGACATGTGTCCAAGGTAAGGTCCCCACATTTGTTTTCATGCAATAATGATGTAATAATTTAATACATTGACCATGCAAAGAATTTATTTAATCTATATCAAGTGATACTATTATACAACATATTTGTCATGAGATAAATAAATATGCTGACAAATATATTACTGATAGGAAAAACTTTGTGTGCAGAATAAAACAGATATATTTACCCCTCCCCCTCCGCAACCAAGGGGTTAAAATGTTCTCACACTGTAGTGAAGATTTGACATATTTACCTCCCCCCCCCCCCAACAACCAAGGGGTAAAATGTTCCCACACTGTAGTGTGTAATGTCAACATATTTACCACTGGGAACCAAGGGGGTTAAAACATACAAAAGTGAAGATTTAACATATTTACCACTGGGAACCAAGGGGTTAAAACACACAAACATAAAAATTCTTAACATTTAACACAGTTCAACATAAAAGTTCATAATAAACGTTAAAAAAAAATTGCTAAAGCTAAACTTCTATCTAATATCATTTAATTTTAGCCCTATAACTCCTTACATGATGGCAAGAAACATACTGTATAATGTACCTGTAGAATAGGTAGCCATGGAAGGACGGAGCAGGACATGAAGATCATACCATTTCTGGACACAGTGGCAGGAGAGGCATTGTCAATATTGTGCACCTCGAAAAGAATTTTACATGTTGGAGCCATTGGGATGCGGTCACCATTTGCCAAAGTCAATGTCTTGTTATCATCAAGTACAGAGTTGAGGTTCTCAATCCACACGGCATCTACAGGACCATCAAGAATGAGCCACACATGCTCACCTATCATTTCAATGAATATCATAATGCTTAACAATTTGCTTGAACTGTGAAATTCATTATTTTTATTCATGACTTTGCAAGAACAATATAATACAAATATTTGTTAATCTGATGTCTTGAAAGACTATCTCTGCAAACACAGTCAAGTTAATCTGATGTCTTGAAAGACTATCTATGTAAACATAAAGTCAAGTTAATCTGATGTCTTGAAAGACTATCTCTGTAAACATAAAGTCAAGTTAATCATTAAATATACAAGAATATATCTTCAGAACAAACTTGTATTTTGTTTCATATTTTGAAAAGTTAAAACTGTTTGTTGTCCGTCTGTCGGAGTTGACAAAGGCCAATTGAGTTCAACTGTTAAAACTGTTTGTTGTCCGTCTGTCGGAGTTGACAAAGGCCAATTGAGCTCAACTGTTAAAACTGTTTGTTGTCCGTCTGTCGGAGTTGACAAAGGCCAATTGAGTTCAACTGTTAAAACTGTTTGTTGTCCGTCTGTCGGAGTTGACAAAGGCCAATTGAGTTCAACTGTTAAAACTGTTTGTTGTCCGTCTGTCTGAGTTGACAAAGGCCAATTGAGCTCAACTGGGAGGTAGATGATGATGATGATAAAGATGATGACTGCAGTGTATCCAAATGTTGCTAATGAGTCCCTATGCATGCTGGAAATGTATTTCCACACTATGAACAAGTGTGGGAGGAGTCTGTTGAGCATTAAATAAACCATGCCTATCTTTTAATACATTTTAATTTCGAAATTTCCAAATACATCAGAAAGCTGTGTATCCATGACTGAGCTGCATCAGTAGGGAGTTCAACACACCATTATTTGAATTTTTGTATGTGTAGTGATTGAATTCAAGACATTAACAACCGTGTTCCAAAATTATATCCAAAGAATTTGCAGCAATAGAGAGTCATTTGTTTTTCAGTGCACATAAAAAAATTCACAATTATATAACAAAATCAAACAGCTATCTTTATTTCAAATATAAATTATTATCTAATCATCATCAAGTTCCATGTCAGTTGGTGTTGGTGGTCATGGCTTTTTACAGCTCTCTATCTCCAGTATTATGTATCAGGATTGTTGTTGTTTCCCAACCGTGCCAGGTTGTTAAACTGTCTAATATTTTCTCACATTCTCAGCCTCTGTGTCTATTATTATCTTATAGACTGAAAGAAAAATTAGGTGGTGGAATAACTGTGGCCATGTGATAAATACAACTTACCTTTTTTAACTTTCAATGTTCTCCGCCACAAAGTTGAAAAAATTCCATCAGTCCAATCATTAGTAGCTGCATCTAACCGACCAAACATCTGTGGAGCTGTAATAGCTTTTGGATTCATGCGCATCTCTTTGTGAGGTGCCCCGAGGTCTTTTAGTGCACTCATCAGCACACGTATACAGCAAGTTTTTCCTGTACCACTTGGACCAAGAGTCATGATGCCGTGGCGTACTCGTTGTGTTTCAAACAGCTAATAGAAATACAATTTTATTCTATAATACAACTTAAACTTTAATAGCATAAACTACTATCTTAAAAATAAACTGTTCATGTGAAATACTTTTGAAAATAAACTGTTCATGTGAAATACTTTTGAAAATAAACTGTTCATGTGAAGTATTTTTGAAAATAAACTGTTTATGTGAAGTATTTTTGTACATAAACTGTTCATGTCAAGTACTTTTGAAGAAAAACTGTTCATGACAAGTACTTTTGAAAAAAAAAACTGTTCATCTGATGCACTTTTGAATTTTTAGCATTCTGACAAAAGCACAGGTCCTCTTCAGTTGTGGTGTGGCAACAACTGAGGCAACACCCAAGCTTCTAAAATTCAAAGGCTTGGTCGTGTTAGAGGATTTATGAATGCATGTTTGGTCTCCGCAGGGTGGAATTCAAGTGCAGCAGTATCCAAAGATTTCACATCCTGGAAAGAGAGCAGATTAAGAAGGTACAAGTGGGTCTTGTTCACAAACAGTGGATTGAGGCCTTGGGAAAGGTTAGTTTGAAAGTAGCTACATTTATTTTTGTGTCGGGACATCTGCGTGTTCGAAGCAATGAAAGAGCAGATCAACTGGAGTCATGCATGATTGTGGCACAGGGCGATGGGGTAATGGATCAACCTGATGTTTTGAACTCCATAAGAGATATAGCACGCGAGAATGAGACCAATGTGGATGATGATTCCTTTTCAAAGTTCAGGATTAAAGATCAGGGTTTGAAATTGGTGTTGCTAAAAGTGAACATTATGGAGGGCACAGAGGAATGATGGTCAACCAGCATAGGACCGGTACTGCCAGCAGAAATGTAATGGCAGATACACTCAGGGAGAGATCGGAACAACTTTGGACATGTCCGGTTTGCAGTGATGATGATGCAACGACTAACTAGCTAATTAACAAGGTATATGTGAAATGTAACCAATAAAAAGCTGTGATAAAACAGATTAGCCTCTCGGCAGTGATGCAATTGCAAGGCTTATTAATTATCTAGGCAATTAGTAAAATGAAAAGATGGTTGAGGAACAAATAAAGTTGAAGAGGAGCAAGATACAGTTGAGAACAATAAAGTAGCAGAACAATGTAGCTAGACAAAGTAGATAGGAACAGGATCAGGTAGAGAATCAATCAAACAAGAACAACTAGGAACAGGCTAAAGTCTAGAGAAGGAACAATATTAAAATGAAACAAAATCGTTGAAGTTGAACATATCAAGATTAATATCAAATAAAATGATGGCACAATATATCACCATTCTCTGGACTACATCCTGCTGGAAATCTGGTACATGCCAGTCTATATATCTACATTCTCTGGACTACATTCTGCTGGAAATCTGGTACATGCCAGTCTATATATCTCCATTCTCTGGACTACATCCTGCTGGAAATCTGGTACATGCCAGTCTATATATCTACATTCTCTGGACTACATCCTGCTGGAAATCTGGTACATGCCAGTCTATATATCTACATTCTCTGGACTACATCCTGCTGGAAATCTGGTACATGCCAGTCTATATATCTCCATTCTCTGGACTACATCCTGCTGGAAATCTGGTACATGCCAGTCTATATATCTCCATTCTCTGGACTACATCCTGCTGGAAATCTGGTACATGCCAGTCTATATATCTACATTCTCTGGACTACATCCTGCTGGAAATCTGGTAGGATCATTATCTTGCTATAAGGGAAATCTAGTTGAGAGCATGAGAAGAAACACAAATAAAATGAAACACAGAATATTGTCTTTTTTTTTCTCTACACATGGAATAGTCTTAAACTAACAAATTTGTATTAGGGTAACCAGGGACAATGATGCACGTTTTTCACTTTTTTGCGTATTCTGACAAATAGACTTAACTATGAGAGACCAAACTAGCAGCAATGTGTAGCTTATCCATCCATCTAACAATCGTCAGGGTATTTACAACATACAGTCTCGTTTAGTCCGTAAAAATTAGATTTTAGGAACATGAGTAAAATTCAACCTTTGCCCCAATTTTTGGGGCAAACACGCGCAAGCAAAAACAATTACAAAATCATGGGAAAATTGACAAAACCAGCAAAATAACGTCACTTCCTATCTAAACATAGTCAGTCACATTGTGGGAAGATTATAGAGCACAAAGACTAGGCATATGCATCTTTATGTTACTAATTTAAAAAAATGAAAAAACATAAATATGCAAAAAATATTAATACAGAGAATGGGTGCTTAGATCCATTTGAAACTATAATAACGTGTTGGAGTGCCCTATAAAGCATTTGACTATAATTTCAACTATCTATGAATAGCGGAGATCGTACAACTATGACAGGCAGAGATCGTGCAACTATGACAGGCAGAGATCGTGCAACTATGACAGGCAGAGATCGTACAACTATGACAGGCAGAAATCGTGCAACTATGACAGGCAGAGATCGTGCAACTATGACAGGCAGAGATCGTGCAACTATGACAGGCAGAGATCGTGCAACTATGACAGGCAGAGATCGTGCAACTATGACCGACGGCAATCATGCATCTATGACCAGCAGAGATCGTGCAATTATGACCGGCAGAGATCATGCAATTATGACCGGCAGAGATCATGCAATTATGACCGGCAGAGATCGTGCAATTATGACCGGCGGAGATCGTGTATCTATGACCGGTGGAGATTGTGCATCTATGAATAGCGGAGAACGTGCAACTATGACCAGCGGAGATAGTGCAATTATGACTGGCAGAGATCGTGCATCTATGACCGGCGGTGATTGTGCATCTATGATTGGCGGAGAACGTGCATCTATGACTGGCGGTGATTGTGCATCTATGATTGGCGGAGAACGTGCATCTATGAATAGCGGAAATCGTGCATCTATGAATAGCGGGGAACGTGCTTCTATGAATAGCGGAGATCGTGCTTCTATGAATAGCGGAGAACGTGCTTCTATGAATAGTGGAGATCGTGCATCTATGAATAGCGGGGAAAGTGCATCTATGAATAGCAGGTATTGTGCATCAGTGGAGGTCGTGCATCTATTATCTGCGGAGGTCGTACAACTATGACCCATGAAGATTGTGCAGCTATAACCGACAGGGATCGTGCTTCTGTGAATAGCGGAGATTGTGCATCTATTATCGGCGGATATCATACAACTATGACCCGTGGAGATTGTGCATCTATAGCACCGACGGCTTCATTTTCAATCAGCGGCATCATTTTCTCAATTTTCCGTCTGTAATTCCTAAAAAGAAACATAACGTGACAATAAAATATTGGTTTAAATATTTGGCAAAATGAGGGGGAAGTGACTGGGGCAAACATGCGTAGTGAGTCAGCAGCACACGTTTGCCCCGTCAGTGTGCACGGCGTTACCCAAAAATCACAATGTTCACAATTTTTATAAATTATCATGAAAACAAAAATTATCTTGACAAGGTAACGTGCCTAATAACTTAACACTACAATATAGTTTTCAGATTAGATATGTAAAATAACATGATAGTAATGATAACAGAGGACAAAGATTGAGAAGTGGGGAAAAAAGTTAGATCGAGTTAGATTAAAAAATGAATTTACCTCATGGCTCAAAAATAACCTGCCCTTGACTGATGAAAATTCGTTGTGCGACAGAAAAGGATGTTAGCGTCCGGCGTGATCATGTGGTTTGCGGGAAAATCCCATAGTTCCAGAAAAAAATGACTGCGAATCTTTGCCCCCAGTGTATCTTTACCCCCGGCTGCCCTACTACTGGCTAAAAATGAACATTATAAAATGCTACATCTATTCTATATTACTATATGGCTCAGAAACATGGACAATAAACAAACAATTAGAAGACAGAATTGAAGCCTTTGAGATGTGGACATTTAGAAGAGTAGGGAGAAAATCATGGAAGAAGAATAAAACAAATAAAGAGGTTATAACAACATTTAATATGAAGAAAGAATTATTCAAGACAATAAATATCAAGCAAATAAAATATTTTGGACACATTAAAAGACGTGACACCTTGTTGAAGACCTTACTTGAAGGGTAAAGTTGAGGGCAGGCAAGCAAAGAGGTAGGTAGAAATATAAGTGGGAGAGTAACATCACAGGATGGACAGTTTACAGTCTAGCAGAGTGCACCACCAAGACAAGAGATAGGATATTGGAGGCTTGTTGCAGCCAACCTTTGTTGCAGAGACAGCACTTGATGATGATGATTACTATTGGAGCTTCCAACCGACAGTTTCTTACACCCACCTGCACAATTTTTAAATTCCAGGTATCATAGTTAATTAGTCCGATTTCTTCGATACGTTTAGTTAGAGATTGCTGGAGATCAACATAAGTGGCACTGTCAAGGTTTATTCCAGGAAACAAGTCAGATATCAGACTTAAGAACAAAGGTTCATCTTCATCCACCTGAGGACATGTAAATTAATATTTTAAAAATAGTAGCCAATGAGAATTCAGTTTGCGTTGAAATGCTAACTCAGAATTTACATACCAGTAGTCAGTTTAGAAAATATACTTAATTTTGGTATAAGAACTATTTTAAAATATTAAAAATGTAAAAAGGTTAGGACAATTTGAATTTTTGCATTTTTAATTAGGTAAAGAAACTGTTGCTATGCCAACTTTATACATTAATTTTAAATATATTCAGATGAAATTCTGCAATATAAAATATATTATTGTATTTAAAAATGATTAAACTTTATTGTAGTTTAAAAAACTTAAATCCTGTTCCAAATTTTGCCTGTTTTGTACAGTTTTTCTGCAGTTATCACCTAGTATAAAAAAACTGAAAGTGCAGCATTTTCAATGAAATAGCTGATTTTGGGGTCTTAAAGAAAGCTAAATATTTGAATATTACGACACACTGTATCTCTATTATGATGAGGAGAATTCAATCACTGATCCTAAGACAGTCAGTGGCGTATTAAACCACCTTCTGGTCTTTAACTGTATTGGCATTGCTTTTCCTTTGGAACTAATCAAAAGAGCAGAAAGTGAGTTAGTGCAAATGGGCAATGCATTTTCTTCATACTGACGAGGTAAACAATCAAGTGCAAAACGTAGGCAATTTGCAATGTGTATTGGCAATTTGAACCAATTTGTGAGCCTCATAGTGCAATTAATATTATACACTAGCCTACTTATTTGTAAAGATGTAAAAGTCTATATTAATCCATGGTAACATCATATTAATAATGTGAATCATAGGTTATGTAGGGGTTACAGAATGTAATGTACTTGTGTTAATTCACAAATGTTAATTCTAGTATGTATTTAGGTTAGTGGATTATGTTTTCAGATGGATTTATTAGGGCTGAGATTAGTGTGTATCAGATGTGAAACCAGATGTCTGTGTGATGGGTTTGGTCTGCGTACCTCCGAATATAGAGCAAAATCATGCCATTGGAGAGATCAAACATCAAGGTAGAAAGTACCAACAGAACCTAAATGCAGAAAGGGCATGCAGCCATCAAACTGTGTAAAGCTGGAAAAACTTTAACAATGAAATCACATTTAATTTATTTTAAATGCCACCGTTATACTAGACAATATTGTATGTGCTTCTCCTGTCAATTATAGTATAGGCCTATTTGGTATGCTGTCTTCATAGATTGCAAGGAGAATAGGCTCCATTTTGCTTTCCTGCTGCTAGCTAAATTATCAGTTACACAGCCCAAAAATTTAAAAAAAATTTAGAACAGTTATTAAACCTTCATTTGTTTGTTTATTTGAGAACACCAGGAATTGTGAGTGGTTAGCTCTTACTTCCTATGTGCATTGGGGTGGTTTTTCTATTTCTTTCATCCCCAGAAGAATTCAACTTTCGGCTTAGCACAATGCCTATTGAAGGAACCTTCTACTCAGAAAGGGTCTCTAATTGTATAAATGACATGCTACAAATCTTCCATAAGAGAGCCTCAATATAACGGCATGTCATCTACTAAGGATTTCTGTTACATGGGTGGTTTGTCTAGTGGGTCATTGGTGAGACCCGCAGACGCAACCGACTACATTTATTTAAACACATGCAGATTGATATCTAACATCTAGATAGGCAGTATTGTTTCTGACATATAATCTAGACGTAAAACATCCAAACTGGCAACACTACTTTATCTCCATTTCCATTTTTCTCAATAGTGATTGTTTATGTTTTAGATTTGAAAATTAAGCCTACACTCAGGAAGTATGAGTATTGTAAAGTCAATCAACCATCTGCATCTTTTCTAAAACTCTGATTGATAAAAATCTTAGCCTTTAGGGCATGTTTACTAGCAGTTAAAGGTAAGTTAAGAATTTACCAGTTTAGACAAATTCATATCACGAAGAACTCTCATAACAATAGTATTCTCTGTATCTTCTGGTCTTGACCTCTTCTCCGCTCCAAGTGTTCTCAGTACCGAAAGAATATTTCGCAGACCAAAGTCATAATGCACCTGTCAAGGAAACATTAAACGTAAATTTACTTTTAAATACTCTTTTGATATTGCAATTATATCGAATTTTAAACAAACTTGTCTAAGTGTAGCCTTTATGAATAGTTTGTGGAGCTATGAAATGGATTATTTGTTTATAAATATAGCCATATCACGGAATAGATAATTTAAAAGTCACTGAAATGGTGTCCAATATTTTACCTGAAGAAAACTGGTTAACAATTGTGAATATTTAAATACTGTATAGTTCAAAGGTTGCCAGGACACAAAAGGGGTGAGAAGATTGGCAACACTGCAACCTACCAGACATAGTATAATAGGCAACTAAGGACGATTATGCATGATCTCAATTACCATACCTCATAGAAAAATAAACATACCAAACTAATTAATATAATCAAAGATGAAATATGCAGACAAGCTGTAAACAGCACGCATTCCAGTCACTCGACAATATCCAATTCATTGATAAAATCAGAAGGAAGGATTTGAACCAGGTCTGTTCAGCTGACATCTATTCGTCTCACAACTTGAGTCAAAAGATTTTCCAATTTAACCACAGTTGTCAAATGTGTCAGGCAGACAAGCACAGATATTACAGTCATGCTGTAAACCATGCCTCAACACATCTCATTCTCCAAATTATATCTCGCTATTCTGCAGAAGTTTGAAAATGAACACATAGGAAAAAGACAGTGACTCTTCATTAGGTTCTTCCCTTTCAGGATCAAAGAATGTGTTGGTGATTGGTGATGAATGCAAGATTTAGAGAGATCAATTATTATCTGCATCAGTTGCAATCAATCAAATCAATCAATCAAGTGCCATGCCGAGTGGTACAGGTGATCATGTTTCTCAACTCTCTGTCTCTTGTGTTTGTTAATAAGTTCAGTTGGTGTCTTCTTTTTGTGTCACAGACAACCCATCCAGAAACTTCTCTTTGTCGTCCTCTGTCCCTTCTCCCCTTGATCTTTCTGGTGGTTCCTAAATGTTCAAATTTTACTTTCTCCAAACATGCCCTAAATATCTTGACTGTCTGTTTCTAATTTTCGCTATAATTTGTTGTTTTACTACAGTATCGCTGAAAACTACATTAGTTTTCTTGGCTGTCCATAGTCAGTTGCAATAGTTTGGTATAATATACCGACAACATGTGTTCTTATTTTTCTTCTTCTCGTTCAAAGATTGTCTGCAAAACAAGTCCGGTTTTCTTGATAACTGCTGCTGTACTTCTTCTTCTGCATTCATTCTCAAGCTCCCACTAGATCTATCATGTAGCAGGACAATGGCCCTACTAGATTTCCAACAGGACGAAGTCCAGAAATGCGTTGGTCGCCATTTTATTTGCACAATGGCCCGATACATCCATCTTCAGCGGAGCTCCTGTATTTGAAAGCTCCTCAGTGCTTCCATACAGCTTTCTGTGGATGTCTGTCTCTGTGGGTCAGTGTTTCTCCCTTAACTGGTTTAGTGCAATGCAGTCTTGCAGATATGTTTCGTGGCCTGTGCTGCTTGCCCACATGGACACAGAGGTGATGGAACCAGTTCTGTCCTGTCCCGATGCGGAAAATTATAACCAGTTCCGCTCTATCAAAAAAAGTGTTAGTTATCTCTTGAGTAGTCAACTTTCCTAATAGCTTTGATGAGGATCCCCTTTTCTTGGTAGATATTTCTTGGTCTTTTTTGTTCCTGTGTTGCTCCATCCTTTGCCAGTCTATCTGCCTCTTCATTTGCTGGTATGCCACAATGAGACGGAATCCACCGTAGTATTATCCGTCTTTGGATTCTCACTTCTCCTATGGCTTACTTCAGGTCTGGTAGTTTATCATTGTCAAGGGCTTGTAGGACATACATAATGTAGGACATACATAATGTAGGACATACATAATATGTGGTGAAAACTTACTATTCTCATGGCAGTATGTAGGAATAATACTGTGAAGTCAGTGTACAAATTGAAACTTGAAAATTTATTTATACCTCATGTTTACGCCTGAGATTCTAACAATAGCTAGTATATTTATACCTCATGTTTACACCTGCGATTCTAACAATAGCTAGTATATTTATACCTCATGTTTACACCTGCGATTCTAACAATAGCTAGTATATTTTATTTATACCTCATGTTTACACCTGCGATTCTAACAATAGCTAGTATATTTTATTTCTACATCATGTGCTTCACATTAGATGGTCAGAGTTGATATCAAATGTGGAGTTATGGAAGATTTACCTACATTAGATGGTCAGAGTTGATATCAGATGTGGAGTTATGGAAGATTTACTACCTACATTAGATGGTCAGAGTTGATATCAAATGTGGAGTTATGGAAGATTTACCTACATTTGATGGTCAGAGTTGATATCAAATGTGGAGTTGACACAAATGGCCTGACACATCCAACTTCAATGATGGTAACTAATATGCTCAGTTTTTTTACCACTTCAAGTGAATGATAGTTATCTATAACCATACTGCTAGTAGTGGTTTTCTGTAACCATACTGCTAGTAGTGGTTTTCTGGAACCATATTGCTAGTAGTGGTTGTCTGTAACCATACTGCTAGTAGTCATTGTCTGTAACCATACTGCTAGTGGTGGTTTTCTGTAACCATACTGCTAGTGGTGGTTTTCTGTAACCATACTGCTAGTAGTGGTTTTCTGGAACCATACTGCTAGTAGTGGTTTCTGTAACCATATTGCTAGTAGTGGTTGTCTGTAACCATATTGCTAGTAGTACGCCAACTATATTGACTGGTCTCTCGTAATTACACGCTGATCACCAACCTCATAGTTAATCATGATCAAACATGCTTGACCATTTTGCTGTTGCCTGTATCTCTATCAACATAGTCATAAACACTCACAAAATTTTAATTAAAAGGAGATCTCCTGAGGAAATATACAAACTTTATGATGCCTTTGAGATGTAGATATATAGAATAATAAGGAGAACATCATGGAAAGAGAAGAAAACAAACAAAGAGGCTCTAACAACACTGGATATGAAGAAAGAATTACTAAGAGAAATAATGATCAGACAAATAAAATATTTTGGACACATTAAACGAAATGACATCTTATTGAAGACCTTACTTGAGGGTAAAGTCGAAGGGAGGCGAACAAAAGGTAGACAGAGATACAAGTGGGAGAGTAACATCAAAAGATGGACATGTTACAGTCTAGCAGAGTGCACCACCAAATGCAGTATAAATGACGATGATGATTAGAATTATGAATAAATGAAACAATGTATACCAACCTGTTTCGACAACTGTTCCTCACACAGTTTATAAAGTGTGAAAAACTTCTGAGCAAGGACTATATTCTCTATGAAACCACAAGCTGCCAGTTTGACTCGCATGATAATCTAAAAGATACATTTTGTAGTAAAGCACAAAATAGCAATTTCTATGTGCAAAAGAAATAGACAATAGAAAGGTTAATGTAGTTTATGAAAGGTTTTTATAGTTTTAGTGTAGTTTCTAGTTTTATAATGTAATTGAAAACAATCAGTATAGTGGCTAAACCACTCATGTATGCTGACAAGGTGACCAAGGTTCGAAATTTCTCATCACTCCCAGTTCATCAAAAAAACTCCAGTGGTTGATCCAGCAAATCGCAAATAATTAAAGGCTCCTGCTTTGGAGACATCAAAGAGTGGTCAAAAATGTTTGTATTATGTGCTGAATTAGTTGGACAGTTTCTGGTTCATATTCCAGTTTGTTTAGCTAAATTAATATGCCAGTAAACAGATAAGCGTTTCTTTAATATCTTATTTAAAGTCTTATTCACTTTAGATAGAAACTTCTTTGAACAACATCTCATTAATAGCAACTGGGAGCCGCGTTAGCGCAGTGGTTAGCGCACTGGCTTCGCATATGAGTGGTCCTGGGTTCATTCCCCAGCTGAGGCGGAAATGTTTTCAGATCGCAACGGCTCCCAGGTCGACCCAGCCTTAAATGGGTACCGGATTAATCCGGGAAGTAAAGACTGCGAGGGAGAGGAGATGGCTACCGCCCTCATTTGCAGAGCCTGTGAAATGTGAGATTGCTAACATCTCACACCCCTACGGCATTAATAAATGCTATGGGTTACTTTACTTTTTTTTTAATAGCAACTAGTTTTAGCAACATCTCATTAATAGCAACTAGTTTTAGCAACATCTCATTAATAGCAACTCGTTACATGATTCTATGTATGATGTTTGTTGACAGGTCATGAAACTCTCATGTAAATAAATAGCATTAAAAAACAGTATATAAGTATACTCTTAATTATAAGGAAAACAATATTACAATGGCAATATATATACATACATTTTTACATACATACATGTATACACAAACAAATAATACTTTTTTGTGATATCATCTTCTTCTTCTGCGTTCAGCATGTGGTCATGCTATACCATCAGACCTGTCATCAAGACAAAGTCCACTGTCTTCTCCAGGTCAGAGCGGCTGCCCCATAGCTTTTGCCTCAAGTCTGTATCCTCTGGCCAGGTCTGCTGTCTCTGCTCTTAGTATGTTGGGCAGTCCTGAAGTATGTGTTCTGGAGTCTGGGTTCCGGATCCACATGGACATTCATCTGTGTATGAGATCCTTAATTGATAAAGGTGACCCAACAATCTGCAGTGGCCTGTTCTAAGGCGAAATATTGTGGTCTGTTGATATCTCTGGAGGAGATATATTGCATCATGTTCATATTCCCCTTCCATTTCTTTCTTCCACTTTGCTGTGTATGTGTTGCGGATTATTGTTTTTACTTCTCCGTAAGACAGTGGGTGTCTGTGTTGCTCCATTTCACTTCCCGCTTTCTCATTTCCCATGATTCCACAGTGTGATGGTATCCACTGAAGGGCAATAGCTGTTGATTTTTGGATCTGTCTTAGCTCATGTCTGATGTTGTACAGAAGGCTTTCGTTTCTGTTGCTCTGGATTGATTCCAGTAGGGATCTGCAATCTGTGAATATGGCTATCTTCTTTGGTCTTGGCAGTCCTGGTTCAGTGAAGGCTTTCAGTGCTTGATGGAGTGCAACTGCTTCTGCTCTAAAATTAGAGGAGTACTTCCCGGTTGGAAAAGCTTTTGATATTGTCTTCCCATCTTTGAGTCTTATAAAAATTCCACCTCCTCCATTCCTTACTGCTCCTTCTGCCGATCCATCTGTATAGACATGTGTCCAATCCTTAATTATAATGTGATATCATAATTTCTTACCTGCCTATCTGGCACCATCATAGAAACCGTACGGAATTGAACTTTCAAATTTTCTGGCAACTCCTGTCTACCTGCATAACCAGGGTTCTGCAATATGATATACAATCTATCTGTTAATCAATCAATACTCATGTATCCATATATTTATGATTTATGGATGATGATGAAGTAAAACCCCTTTAGATGTGTGCAGGTAGTTCTTGACAGCTCACTGCCTTTTCTGACAAAAGAATATGCCTTTCTCAGCTTAGTAACAGAGGTGACACCCAAACTCATAAAATATTTGTAGTCTCAAAGGTATGGTTCTATTGAGGGAGGGTGGGAGGTTCACAGTTTAATTTTTTGTCCCTAGACAGAGGTATTCCAACCCAGGCTCATCATGTCTTGAACAGAGGTATTCCAACCCAGGCTCATCATGTCTTGAACAGAGGTATTCCAACCCAGGCTCATCATGTCCTGAACAAATGTATTCCAACCCAGGCTCATCATGTCTTGAACAGAGGTATTCCAACCCAGGCTCATCATGTCTTGAACAGAGGTATTCTAACCCAGGCTCATCATGTCTTGAACAGAGGTATTCCAACCCAGGCTCATCATGCCCGGCTAGGAAAGCATAGTATACACTTCTGAGCCAACTAGTTCATCCTTCTTCTATCAAATTTGTTGACCCATCTGCAGTAATAGTACCCCTAACATCTCCACCACCTAGGAGTCTGCCACTGAAAAAAATGAAAAACGTGCAATGTCTGATGGCCTGCATCTTTTCATCATCCATGGGGGGGGGGGGGGGAAGTGTGGTGTGGTGTGTGGCTATGTGACAGAACACAAAAGTAAGAAAACAAGACAAGACATGCAGTGACAATGGTGTAACAAGCTTGTGAAATTTGTTCATAGGTTGTCAGCATATCCCTAACTTTCCTTAGTAGCCTCCTATGACATGCATGGAAAGAAGACAGTGGCTATGTTCATTGCGTCTGAACTGTAAATCCAGTCCAGGCCCCGGTTGATACACAGGCGAACGACCAAATTTTGGTGCAATTGTTGTTGCTCGTCCATAACAAGTGATGATGACCATTTGTTACATCCACTTTTGAAAATTCAATTAGAGTTATGTCCTTGATTCTGAGTTCGTAGATGGCTAATGAGAGCCCTATTCTAGCTGTAAATGTCCTTGGACAGTTTGGACATGAAACGACCACTGTCAACGGATCTTGATCTATTTGTGACTTTCTAGCTGCTCTCCGTTGTTGAGCTGCTGCATTTCTCCTATTTTCACAAGATGATGCGTTCTTTTTTATTCTAGAACGCCATGTAGATCTATTTTGTGCAAGTTCTTTCCATGTATTGTGGTCTATTTCAAAGTCTTTCAGTGAGTTCTTTAACGAGTCCTTGTAGCGCTTCCTTTGGCCACCTTGAGATCGTGTACCCTTCTCCAGCTCACCATAGAGAAGTATCTTTGGCAGACGATGGTCTGGTAAACACACCAAATGACCTGCCCAATGAATCTGTGTCTGCATCAGGATCATGTCAATGCTAGGGATACCAGCTCTATCAAGGGCAGTGGTATCTGGAATCTTGTCTTGCCATCTGATGTTCATAACTTTTCTAAGACAAGTTGTGTGAAAGTGATTGAGTTTTTTCACATGACGTCTATACACAGTCCATGTTTCACTAGCGTATAACAGCACTGGAAGTACCATTGCTCTGTAAACATTCAACGTCAATTTTGGTGCAATTATTGCATCACTTACAGAAGGGTCTGTGAGGACTCGCACAAAAAAGCAAGAACTGGACATAGAATGAACAACGCAAAATTACAAATAGACGAATGATAAAATAATTATTTAAAAAAATACAAAAACAAGCACTGGACATCAAAAGGTCAATAAAAATTATATAACAGAACATAATTGTGCCTTATTTTTTTTTTAAAAAGCTAAGATTTTTTGCAGTGTTCTTGTTGGGCATTTTCTGCTCAGACACCAAAGTGAAAGGTTGTTTAAGGGCAAGTTGGTAAGGGTTCAAATGGTTAAGGAAAATAGAAAATGACAGTACTATTTAGCAATGAGAAACAATTCTTCTTCCGCTGTGTTAATCGCATCACAATCCTGCAGATTAGCAGCATGTAGTCCAGATAGCAGAATTTGTTACCATCATGATTTACAACTGTGTCTTTTAGCCTGATACATCCAACTTCAGTATCAATTCGGATGACTTTGATCCTCTAAATAGGACAGCCAAACAACCAATGAAAACTCTCCTTAGTCGTCAGTTTATGATATGCATGATAGGTCACATTGTCACTATTCTGTGTTCCCTTTTGAGGGCTCTAGCAACACACAGTAAAATAGGAACAAGTAAAAAATAGAAAAAACTCACCTTTCCCCATCTTAAATTTTTTCCCACAACAAAATCATCAATCCCACTAAAACAAATCATCAATCCCACTAAAACAAATCATCAATCCCACTAAAACAAATCATCAATCCCACTAAAACAAATCATCAATCCCACTAAAACAAAATCAGCAATCCCACTAAAACAAATCATCAATCCCACTAAAACAAATCATCAATCCCACTAAAACAAATCATCAATCCCACTAAAACAAAATCATCAATCCCACTAAAACAAAATCATCAATACCACTAAAACAAATCATCAATCCCACTAAAACAAATCATCAATCCCACTAAAACAAAATCATCAATACCACTAAAACAAATCATCAATCCCACTAAAACAAATCATCAATACCACTAAAACAAATCATCAATCCCACTAAAACAAATCATCAATCCCACTAAAACAAATCATCAATCCCACTAAAACAAAATCAGCAATCCCACTAAAACAAATCATCAATCCCACTAAAACAAATCATCAATCCCACTAAAACAAATCATCAATCCCACTAAAACAAAATCATCAATCCCACTAAAACAAAATCATCAATACCACTAAAACAAATCATCAATCCCACTAAAACAAATCATCAATCCCACTAAAACAAAATCATCAATACCACTAAAACAAATCATCAATCCCACTAAAACAAATCATCAATACCACTAAAACAAATCATCAATCCCACTAAAACAAATCATCAATCCCACTAAAACAAATCATCAATCCCACTAAAACAAAATCACCAATCCCACTAAAACAAAATCAGCAATCCCACTAAAATAAAATCAGCAATCCCACTAAAACAAATCATCAATCCCACTAAAACAAAATCATCAATACCACTAAAACAAAATCATCAATACCACTAAAACAAATCATCAATCTCACTAAAACAAATCATCAATCTCACTAAAACAAATCATCAATCCCACTAAAACAAATCATCAATCCCACTAAAACAAATCATCAATCCCACTAAAACAAAATCATCAATACCACTAAAACAAATCATCAATCCCACTAAAACAAAATCACCAATCCCACTAAAACACATCATCAATCCCACTAAAACAAAATCAGCAATCCCACTAAAATAAAATCAGCAATCCCACTAAAACAAAATCATCAATCCCACCAAAACAAAATCATCAATACCACTAAAACAAATCATCAATCCCACTAAAACAAATCATCAATCCCACTAAAACAAATCATCAATACCACTAAAACAAAATCATCAATCCCACCAAAACAAAATCATCAATACCACTAAAACAAATCATCAATCCCACTAAAACAAATCATCAATCCCACCAAAACAAAATCATCAATACCACTAAAACAAATCATCAATCCCACTAAAACAAATCATCAATCCCACTAAAACAAAATCAGCAATCCCACTAAAATAAAATCACCAATCCCACTAAAACAAATCATCAATCCCACTAAAACAAAATCATCAATCCCACTAAAACAAAATCAGCAATACCACTAAAAATGTAATTATTACATTTTAAGATTTTAAGGAGTAAAGAATTGGGTTAACATAAAAGTCTGTATTAGCGAACCACGAAGTATAAACTGATGAAATTATAATTTACTGAAATCAAAACAGATATATCGGTTATTGGTCCTATAGAGATTTTTTTTAACAGTTGAATTTTTCAGTGATTGACCCGGAAAGAGTTAAATATAGGCCCTACTGAAAGTAAATGGATTCTATTTTTTTATACAAGTAAATATAAGTAGGAAGCCAGAGGACAATTTTTAAATATTTTTGAGAATAACGGGAATTGAACCAGTCCGTTCAACGGCACCAAATCGCCTAGCAACTATTGAACACGCGTTCTTCCGTACTTGACTAACCGCATCTCCAAAAAAAGATGCGATTTCATCAAGCCTTTCAAACCGTGCACACAAAGTCACCCGAACGGACCGATCGAGACAAGGACTATTACAACAACAACAAACATTCCATACAGGTATTGAAATATCCTCAGTAAGAACAAACATATAACATAATATCCGTATTAGTTATACAAGGGTCGAAATAGTTGCTAGGCGATTTGGTGCCGTTGAACGGACTGGTTCAATTCCCGTTATTCTCAAAAATATTTAAAAATTGTCCTCTGGCTTCCTACTAATATTTACTTGTATAAACAATTACTCGAAGCAAAATTGTATTGTCTATATATGTTATCCATGTTTACAAGAAGACCTATCGGCCCTTGTATAACTAATACGGATATTATGTTATATGTTTGTTGTTACTGAGGATATTTCAATACCTGTACGGGATGTTTGTTGTTGTTGTAATAGTCCTTGTCTCGATCAGTCCGTTCGGGTGATTTTGTGTGCACGGTTTGAAAGGCTTGATGAAATCGCATCTTTTTTTGGAGATGCGGTTAGTCAAGTACGGAAGAACACGTGTTCAATAGTTGCTAGGCGATTTGGTTCCGTTGAACGGACTGGTTCAACTCTATTTTTTTAGTAGATTCAAACTAAGGGATTATATTTTCTGAATGCACAGAAACTTTAAGTGCTGCATGTTCAAACAATTCATGTTACTTATTGATTATTCCAGTTTAATATAAATGATTTTGCATGACTCAACAATGAATATTGACAAAATAAATTAAGTAAGCAGACAACAACAACTCACCATTGTCAAGAATATACCAAATTCAGGATTAAGATTAACATGGTCGCCATCAGTAAAAATGAACTCTCTCTTTTTGTCCTTCTTTGCAGAAAGAACGATGTATATCTGCTGGGCTGCAACCGATAGTACAGGCAGTTCAATGCGATTGAATTCATCAAAGCAGCCCCATGCACCTGACTGGGCTAAGCCTAAAGATAAGCAATGATTGAATTAAATTCTTCTTCAGCAATTTTTTAACATGTTCTATGAGGGTTCTTCTTTTCTTTCTTTTCACTTTAATCCCTGTGCCTTGCAGTGTGAGTGGTAGAAGAGTTCTCTGGAGACGGCCCTTTTGTGCGCTTTGTATATTTGTTTTTGTGGTATATTTTATTTCTGTAATTTTTCTTTTGCATGGTCTGCCCCTGACATTGTAACCATCGTGCCTGTGTAGCATTACATTTTGAGTGGTACAATCTGATGGAAATGTAGGTGGAGCGTGTGGCCATATGGCAAGAGTGCTAATCTCAGATCCCTAGTTCAATCCAGGGTTGGGACAAGGATATTTGTGTTTTGGAGGTGCAATAAAAGAATTATTCCTGTACACATCACCGCGACAGCTATGGCAAAGTGGCCATTATTTCCACAGCCAAATACTACACTCCTTAACAGGAAATCATGCAGTGATGAAAGTTTATTTTTAACTGTCTGATGGTAGTATGGGAGCATGTGAAAATAACTTTATCTGTTGTCTTCTGTTGTAAAAGAGGATTGACATTGTGTTTGTTAATCTTCTGATGTTTCGTTTCTGATTCTGTCTCTTATTGTTACTCTGAGAATTCTATGTATGCAAGATGTTTCTGTTGTAACAAGTTTTCTTTTGTTGTTAGTGTCCACATTTGACCTTGATAGCATAATGATGCTATAATGATAATATTTGTATACTGCAATTGTGGTGTTCATGGGCACTTATTTGTTTGTGAATATAAGGGACATCTGTCTTGATATCTAGAATGTTATGTTGCACCTATATTGAATTTCTTTATACATTTTCCCATTTGTAAATATAATGATTTCAAAATAATTGGATTCTTTCACTTGTTTGTGGGATATTGTGCAGGATGTTTCAGGATGCTGTAGAATAAGATTTTGTAGGATGTTGTAGGATAGGATTTTGTAGGATATTGTAGGATAGGATTTTGTAGGATGTTGTAGGATAGGATGTTGTAGGATAGGATGTTGTAGGATATTGTAAGATAGGATGTTGTAGGATAGGATGTTGTAGGATAGGATGTTGTAGGATAGGATGTTGTAGGATATTGTAAGATAGGATGTTGTAGGATAGGATGTTGTAGGATAGGATGTTTAGGATAGGATGTTGTAGGATATTGTAAGATAGGATGTTGTAGGATAGGATGTTGTAGGATATTGTAAGATAGGATGTTGTAGGATAGGATGTTGTAGGATAGGATGTTGTAGGATAGGATATTGTAAGATAGGATTTTGTAGGATGTTGTAGGATAGGATGTTGTAGGATGTTGTAGGATAGGATATTGTAAGATAGGATGTTGTAGGATAGGATATTGTAAGATAGGATTTTGTAGGATGTTGTAGGATAGGATTTTGTAGGATTTTGTAGGATAGGATTTTGTAGGATATTGTAGTATATTGTAGGATATTTATGAGGGTTTTAAAATGAAAATTTTATGTGTGGTAGAAACTAGAATGACTATGGCATTATCTTTCAATATTGTTGGTAGAAACTAGAATGACTATGGCATTATCTTTCAATATTGTTGGTAGAAACTAGAATGACTATGGCATTATCTTTCAATGTTGTTGGTAGATACTAGAATGACTATGGCATTATCTTTCAATATTGTTGGTAGATACTAGAATGACTACGGCATTATCTTTCAATATTGTTGGTAGATACTAGAATGACTATGGCATTATCTTTCAATATTGTTGGTAGATACTAGAATGACTATGGCATTATCTTTCAATATTGTTGGTAGAAACTAGAATGACTATGGCATTATCTTTCAATATTGTTGGTAGAAACTAGAATGACTATGGCATTATCTTTCAATATTGTTGGTAGATACTAGAATGACTATGGCATTATCTTTCAATATTGTTGGTAGATACTAGAATGACTATGGCATTATCTTTCAATATTGTTGGTAGAAACTAGAATGACTATGGCATTATCTTTCAATATTGTTGGTAGAAACTAGAATGACTATGGCATTATCTTTCAATATTGTTGGTAGAAACTAGAATGACTATGGCATTATCTTTCAATATTGTTGGTAGAAACTAGAATGACTATGGCATTATCTTTCAATATTGTTGGTAGATACTAGAATGACTATGGCATTATCTTTCAATATTGTTGGTAGATACTAGAATGACTATGGCATTATCTTTCAATATTGTTGGTAGATACTAGAATGACTATGGCATTATCTTTCAATATTGTTGGTAGAAACTAGAATGACTATGGCATTATCTTTCAATATTGTTGGTAGAAACTAGAATGACTATGGCATTATCTTTCAATATTGTTGGTAGATACTAGAATGACTATGGCATTATCTTTCAATATTGTTGGTAGAAACTAGAATGACTATGGCATTATCTTTCAATATTGTTGGTAGATACTAGAATGACTATGGCATTATCTTTCAATATTGTTGGTAGAAACTAGAATGACTATGGCATTATCTTTCAATATTGTTGGTAGATACTAGAATGACTATGGCATTATCTTTCAATATTGTTGGTAGATACTAGAATGACTATGGCATTATCTTTCAATATTGTTGGTAGAAACTAGAATGACTATGGCATTATCTTTCAATATTGTTGGTAGAAACTAGAATGACTATGGCATTATCTTTCAATATTGTTGGTAGATACTAGAATGACTATGGCATTATCTTTCAATATTGTTGGTAGAAACTAGAATGACTATGGCATTATCTTTCAATATTGTTGGTAGAAACTAGAATGACTATGGCATTATCTTTCAATATTGTTGGTAGATACTAGAATGACTATGGCATTATCTTTCAATATTGTTGGTAGAAACTAGAATGACTATGGCATTATCTTTCAATATTGTTGGTAGAAACTAGAATGACTATGGCATTATCTTTCAATATTGTTGGTAGATACTAGAATGACTATGGCATTATCTTTCAATATTGTTGGTAGAAACTAGAATGACTATGGCATTATCTTTCAATATTGTTGGTAGAAACTAGAATGACTATGGCATTATCTTTCAATATTGTTGGTAGATACTAGAATGACTATGGCATTATCTTTCAATATTGTTGGTAGAAACTAGAATGACTATGGCATTATCTTTCAATATTGTTGGTAGAAACTAGAATGACTATGGCATTATCTTTCAATATTGTTGGTAGATACTAGAATGACTATGGCATTATCTTTCAATATTGTTGGTAGAAACTAGAATGACTATGGCATTATCTTTCAATATTGTTGGTAGATACTAGAATGACTATGGCATTATCTTTCAATATTGTTGGTAGATACTAGAATGACTATGGCATTATCTTTCAATATTGTTGGTAGAAACTAGAATGACTATGGCATTATCTTTCAATATTGTTGGTAGAAACTAGAATGACTATGGCATTATCTTTCAATATTGTTGGTAGATACTAGAATGACTATGGCATTATCTTTCAATATTGTTGGTAGATACTAGAATGACTATGGCATTATCTTTCAATATTGTTGGTAGAAACTAGAATGACTATGGCATTATCTTTCAATATTGTTGGTAGAAACTAGAATGACTATGGCATTATCTTTCAATATTGTTGGTAGAAACTAGAATGACTATGGCATTATCTTTCAATATTGTTGGTAGATACTAGAATGACTATGGCATTATCTTTCAATATTGTTGGTAGATACTAGAATGACTATGGCATTATCTTTCAATATTGTTGGTAGAAACTAGAATGACTATGGCATTATCTTTCAATATTGTTGGTAGAAACTAGAATGACTATGGCATTATCTTTCAATATTGTTGGTAGAAACTAGAATGACTATGGCATTATCTTTCAATATTGTTGGTAGAAACTAGAATGACTATGGCATTATCTTTCAATATTGTTGGTAGAAACTAGAATGACTATGGCATTATCTTTCAATATTGTTGGTAGAAACTAGAATGACTATGGCATTATCTTTCAATATTGTTGGTAGATACTAGAATGACTATGGCATTATCTTTCAATATTGTTGGTAGATACTAGAATGACTATGGCATTATCTTTCAATATTGTTGGTAGATACTAGAATGACTATGGCATTATCTTTCAATATTGTTGGTAGATACTAGAATGACTATGGCATTATCTGTCAATATTGTTGGTAGAAACTAGAATGACTATGGCATTATCTTTCAATATTGTTGGTAGATACTAGAATGACTATGGCATTATCTGTCAATATTGTTGGTAGAAACTAGAATGACTATGGCATTATCTGTCAATATTGTTGGTAGATACTAGAATGACTATGGCATTATCTGTCAATATTGTTGGTAGAAACTAGAATGACTATGGCATTATCTGTCAATATTGTTGGTAGAAACTAGAATGACTATGGCATTATCTGTCAATATTGTTGGTAGATACTAGAATGACTATGGCATTATCTTTCAATATTGTTGGTAGAAACTAGAATGACTATGGCATTATCTGTCAATATTGTTGGTAGAAACTAGAATGACTATGGCATTATCTGTCAATATTGTTGGTAGAAACTAGAATGACTATGGCATTATCTGTCAATATTGTTGGTAGATACTAGAATGACTATGGCATTATCTGTCAATATTGTTGGTAGAAACTAGAATGACTATGGCATTATCTGTCAATATTGTTGGTAGAAACTAGAATGACTATGGCATTATCTGTCAATATTGTTGGTAGATACTAGAATGACTATGGCATTATCTGTCAATATTGTTGGTAGAAACTAGAATGACTATGGCATTATCTGTCAATATTGTTGGTAGAAACTAGAATGACTATGGCATTATCTGTCAATATTGTTGGTAGATACTAGAATGACTATGGCATTATCTTTCAATATTGTTGGTAGAAACTAGAATGACTATGGCATTATCTGTCAATATTGTTGGTAGATACTAGAATGACTATGGCATTATCTGTCAATATTGTTATTAAGGATGTCAAAAGTGTCCTGCACATGTCATCATCGTGGTGCAGATCAACAATGTGATATCATCTGGTGCAGATCAACAATGTGATATCATCATGACAGAATGTGTTATATCATAGTTTACAGCTTGGTTTGCGATACCTGAGTATTTCGGCCTGATACATCTGACTTCAGCATGGCCTTGGAGTCACTGTGACTCTATATGGGATGGGAAGCCAGCTACACTCCAAAACCTCCTTAGTCGCTGCATACAGCATGCATGGAGATAAACAGTTTCACTATTATTTGCTCTCCTATTGGGTAATTGCAACAGATAGGTGTATGGAATTAGTTATAGGATTAATTCCTCATGTGAACATTATCATATTGACCAGACACAGTCACATTTCTTGCTCGGAAACAAACCTTTATAAATACGTCCCAATCCCCTGAAGTCCATCTGGTCAGAGCAATTAAAGACAACCACATATTTCCCAAGACATCTCCCCATGTCTTTGGTGGTCTCTGTTTTTCCAGTCCCTGCTGGCCCAGCAGGAGCTCCACCCATGGACATCCACAAGGCCTGGGCCAAGGTGATGTAACATCTGTAATAATAATTAAACAAACATTATATGTACCGGGGTATGTATGAACTTAAACTTCGAATAATCTCATCTTTCATCTATGTGACAGTAAATGTATGTTGAATTATGAAACAACGTCACAACACATTGTTAGACCCCATATACAAACTTCATAAGCAACAACAGACCATCATCTTTTGACCTTTTCACTTTATACCCCTTTATGCCTTAGAAGAGTTATCTGGAAAAGGCCTTTTTGTATGCCTCATATATATTTGTTTTCATTGATTCTTTTATTTCTGTAATCCATCTTTTGCATGGTCTACCCCTGGATTTGTATCCTTCACTATCTGATGGTAATCAGGAAGCATGTGAAAACCACTTAATCTTCTATCTTCTCGTGTAATCCAGGATTGGCATTGTGTTTGTTAGTCTTCTGATGTTTTCATTTATGATTCTGTCTCTTATTGTTACTCCAAGAATTCTATGTAGACAGATCATTTCTGTTGTAACAAGTTTTCTTTTGTCTTTTGTTGTTAGTGTCCACGTTTGACATTGGTAGCACAGTGATTATCGTTTTATATAATGCAGTTTTAGTATTTATGTTCACAAGCTTGTTTTTGAAAATAGGAGACATCTGTCCTAAGATCTGGTATGCTATATTGCATCTATGTTGGATTTCTTTTGTGTTTTTCTCATTTGATGATATGATGCTTCCAAGGTAGTAAATTCTTTCACCTGTGTAAGTTACTGATCATCGATGAAAATAGTAGTGCTTCTTTCTGCTTTTGCAATTGTATGGATTAGTGATCCATATAAATGAATATCCATGCGGAACAGGCATACAGATTCCTGAACTCATACTCCAAGACTGTCCAGATTACAAAGAACTGTGAGGCAACACATGGCCACACTGTGAGGCAACACATGGCAACACTGCGAGGCAACACATGGCCACACTGTGAGGCAACACATGGCCACACTGCGGGGCAACACATGGCAACACTGCGGGGCAACACATGGCCACACTGCGAGGCAACACATGGCCACACTGCGAGGCAACACATGGCCACACTGCGAGGCAACACATGGCCACACTGCGAGGCAACACATGGCCACACTGGACTGAACTGAGACAAAAATTTTGGCAGCCGAAGATATTTTTCTGACCTGGAGAGTTTTGTCCTGGTGACTGGCCTGAAGATCTAGCAAGAACAAAAGAATCATGAATGCAGAAGAAGAACAACAACAATGGAACTTTCCCTTAATGTGTACCCACCACATATTTAGCCTGTTTACGGGATGTGGACGAAGTTAGATATTATGCACACGTTCATTCCCAGTGTGTTATTGTGTGCACTATTGATGTGCAATCAATGAAATTACATTACTAGTAGACCATGTCACCAGAGAAAACAAAATAGTTAATGTTAGTGGAAATTAAATTATGTCACGATTTAATGCCACAAATTTTCATCGGAGAAGAAGGGATGGGGGGGGGGGTTAGCTTAGATCTAATTCTAATCCTAGCAACCCCCACCCTCCTAAACTCTATATATCTGTATCTCAAGGGAGACAGGAGCTGTATTGCTTCATTATCATTCGAATGTATCGATACAGCAGCCATTTTGTTAAAAGAAATGAATTAGCAGAGGGATGCCACAAACTACTAAAACATTATGACCGGAGAATTGTTTAAAAACTATGAGTGCTGGTAGGCACGCACTCAGGGAAACTTCCACAACAATTAATAGATTTCCCATAAGTTCTCAGCCACCTAGTTAGTTCCTGACTAGCATAACCTATACACTTAGTTAGTCGTTAGATCATCATCACTGCAAACTGGACATATCCATAGTTGCTCTGATCTTTCCCTGAGTGTATCCGCCATTACACTTCTGCTGGAAGCACTGGTCCTCTGCTGGTTGACCATCATGCTTCTGCGCCCTCCAAAATGTTCACTTTTAGCAACATAGCATTTCAAACCCTGATCTTGAAAAGGACATTGAAAAGGAATCATCATCCACACTAGTCTCACTCTCGTGTGCTATATCTCTTATGAAGTTCAAAAAGTCAGCTCGATCCATTGCCACATCGCAATGTGCCACAATCACGCATCATGCCAGTTGATATGGTCTTTCCTTACCTCAAACACCCACATGTTCAGATTCAAAAATAAATGTAGCTACTTTCAAACTCGTCTTCCTCAAGCCCTCAATCCACACTTGAGGCCTATACATTCGCTTAGTAGTAATGGCACCATTCTGTAACTATTCTAGAGCTAAAGGCCTTATATCTTACTTCCTGTCCGTGTGTTGTCTGGGATCGAAATGGGAGCAAAGAATAGCAACACTGTTTACCTTCCATGCATGTCGTACAAGGTGATTAAGGAGGTTATGGGATGGAGTTGGCTGTCCCATCCAATATAGGGTCAGTGACCCAAAGCCATGCTGAAGTCGGATGTGTCAGGCTGAAAGGCGCAGATATCGCAGCTATTATGTAAACCATGACACAACGCATTCCGTTCTCCGGACTACATCCTACTGATCTGCAGGAGTTTGAGAACGAACGCAAGGAAGGAAGGAGGATCTTACTTCCTTGTCACTAGGTGAACCACAGGAATTCTTTTTATTTCAAACCATGAATAATGAGTGAAACCATGAATAATGAGTGAAATCATAACCCGTTTCTGCTGGTTGTGGGCTGATGACTACATCATATTGATGAGGCTCCTGAACTAAAGAAGCATGTTTTTTGTTACCCCAGACCTCTATAAACATATTTTCTTCTTCAGATGCGCTATAAATATTTTTTCTCCGCTGACCCCTCAAAATATTTCTTATATGACAATGTTTATGAATTTAATTATCTATTCTTAGCTATCCATTATCTAAATATGTGAATTTGCTGAAATTAATTTCTGCCACACTGATCTAAAACTACTATATGCAGTGGGGACCCTGAGCTCAGAAAAAACTACTTAGAGCTACTGCCATACTGATCTAAAACTACTATATGCAGTGGGGACCCTGAGCTCAGAAAAAACTACTTGGAGCTACTGCCAGACAGATCTAAAACTACTATATGCAGTGGGGACCCTGAGCTCAGAAAAAACTACTTGGAGCTCTATAGGACTGAAAAAGAGCTTTTTTGTTCCATATCACATGAACAAATCTATCCTGCTGACCCACAGCTGGTTGTTCATCTCTAATTTAATTTATTCTGGCAATACTTGAGAACAGTAATGAAATTTTTCTAATAATTTGGAACACACAGGATAACATGCAAAAATTGATCTTTCAACCAAGAGTATATACTGAAGACTCAGCAGAGGAGGCAGTGAAAAATGGTGGTGGAGGCATCTACCCCGGTATATAGTATGACCAAATGGAAACAAACTTGAAAAATCAATAGCCAAAGAAATTCTACAAATTTCAAGGCAGTGTGAGATACAAAGAAGAAACTCTTTTGCTGCTGGGATCATCCCACCTGGAGGAAGAAAAGATAGTGATCCAGACCGATGCCAAATCTGCACTGCAGGCCCTCTAAAATGCAAACACATTCCACATGAATGACTTGGCATCACTAATATCTCATCTAAACAACCAATCATAATAATAGATTCTCCAGTGAATTCTAGGTCACTCACAAATCAGGGAAAATGAGATAGCAGGTTAGCTATCAAAAACAGGAAGTAATTGCGAACAGATACAAGATTCAGTATCAGTTCCAGAAATGAAGTACATCATCAAAAGCTCCATCAACACAGAATGGAACCCAACTCATCCATGCAGCCAAAAATATGATGCTATTTACAGGTGTAGAAGAAAGGAATAAACAATCATTTTTAGATTGTGACCTCCCGCCGAAGATGGCTGTGTCGGGCCATTGGCGCAAATAAAACGGCGACACAGCGCATTTCCATTCTCTGGACTACATCCTTCTGGAAATCTATTAGGACCATGGTCCTGATACAAGATATCCAATGGGAGTTTGAGAATGAACGCTGAAGAAGAAGATTGTGACCTGGGCACAACAGATTCAAACAACACATGTAAGGGAAGTTTGGAGTTGGTGACAGACTCAAACAACACATGTAAGGGAAGTTTGGAGTTGGTGACACTAATATGAAAATCTCCAGAAAACACATAATATTTTTACAAAACTGGTCAGTGTACGACACTACAAGAAGATAAATATGCCATATCAAACAGCTGTGAGAGACAAGCTCTGTTGTCCTGTCTCAGAGTTGATGACCAGTCCAGTTCATTCCATATCAGCAACTGACTTTGAAAAATGAGAAACAAAGATGTTTCAACCACAAGGACTTTATCAAGAACAAAACACAACAAAAGACGAATAAAGATTGGAACTGAAAATGATCATATAATAAAACTAGAATAAATTGTCTATTGGTCTATTAGTTCTATATTTATTTTATTGGTGCAAAACACAAACACATGGATGTATCTAACCTGTCAGTGAGTGGAGTAATGACAAGTCTGTCCGTGCAGCCAAGATACTCGTTCTGATATATGAAAACAACATCTGTGATGTCAACACGAGCTATGTCTGTCTCTTCATCAAAGTAAAATCTAGCTTGTTTTAACCAGTCAAAACTGGATATGGAGTTCACGTTTCGTTTTGTCTGATAAGTAAAAGAATGTAAACAATTGAAATTTTCATTTAACTCTTTCCGGACCAATCGCCAGTATACTGGCTTTGATGTGATATTTTATTACTTCACAAGGCTAACTCTAACCTTGTGAAGTAATCACATACCATCAATGTACTTATATATTCATATTCTGTATCCATTCCTCTTTCCAATGATATATTACATATACACTATTTATCAATATTAGCATGTCAAGTGATACAATAAAAAACACATATAAGGAAATTTTATAAAATTAATTTGGTCCAAACCTAAACATAATCAAGTCCTGAAAGAGTTAATAGTGTTACATATTGGCTATATCCATGTTTGTTGTAACAAAATGAATTGAAACACTCTACTGATGGGCTATTGGCTATATCTATGTTTGTTGTAACAAAATGAATTGAAACACTACTGATGGGCTATTGGCTATATCTATGTTTGTTGCAACAAAACTAATTGAAACACTCTACTGGTGGGCTATTGGCTATATCCATGTTTGCTGTAACAAAATTAATTGAAACACTCTACTGATGGACTATCTTTTTTGGGTCAGTAGATCGGATTAATTGTCTCAATGTGATATGGAGGCAAAGAAGCTTTTTTTAAAGTCCCTTCAACCTCCAGGTAGTAGTTTCTGAGCTCATGGGAGGGCCATCAAGCAGTCTATCCTGTACACCATCATGTGACATATTCTTTCCAGAATGTGGTCTCCATTATGGATTCTCTGAATGAACACTCCGTGATTCGGAGCGAGTTGACCTGCCGCAGCTAGAGGCATGTTTAAGCAATCTGATTTATCACTGCACCATCGTCGTCTTGGGCGTCCTCTTTCCCTGTTGCAGTGAACTCCACTTCAGCTATTAATCTTTTCATGCTGTTATGTCTTTTTATATGATCGAAAAACACAGCTTTCTTGTTAGGATATTGTTATGGAGCCAGCCCGCTTCGACGTTTATTGATCTTAACACTTCTTGGTTTGTATTTTTTACTGCCCATGATGTAGGCCTACGTAAAATTCTTTGATATTCAACAATTGTTGAATTTGTTTTTAGAAAGCACTAATACATCTAAATGTATTGTCAGTGCAACGTGGATAATCTACTTTTGAACCATAAGCTAATGCAATGAGTTGGGTTTGTAAGGTAACCCCACTATTAACTCTACTACCAAGCTGACCAGAGCATATAGTACTTTTAAATCAGCCTGACAGGCCAGTAAATATGGCTTGGAAGGTCAGAATTGACCTGCATGTCAATGACCTACAGGTCATTTTCCCAGCCCCTTTAATGAACTTCCTATCTATTTCCAGCAACATCACTTATGTTCTTTCTACTTGTGACAAATTTTTTTTTCCACTTTTTTTCTGCATTCACTCTCAGACTCCTGTCAGCTAGCAGAACGTAGTCCAGAAAACAGAATATGATGCTATGTTAATTTATGCTAATTTATGTTAATTTATCATAAATAAAAAATGTAGTAGATAATGGAGGGGGAATGGGGTGAGGATTTAAACAGCTCCCCCACCCCCCCCCCCTCCAAAATTCAGAACATAACATTTAACAAAGTAATACAAAGGAAAGACTAATTTAAAAGCATGTAAAATAGAGTAGGCCCCAAGGATACAAACCAGGTCATCAAATATGTCACGTTGATGAACATGTATGGTAATTAGTGTTTCGTACTTGATCCTTTCCATTGAGGTCAAACTCTCTGTGGTCTTGGCAATAAGCATGTTTAGAAGTTGTAGAAAATAGTTATTGGCATTAGTCATAAATTTCTTATCAAACCTGGCCATTTTCAGTGCATCCTCTGAGGCTTTGGTCCACAAGAACTGAATGCCTAGTAGGCCAACCTGTTGTTACAAATCATTGCCAGAAAAAAATTACTAGTTATACATTTTAAAAGTTAGTAGTAGATCTTGTGCAGGACATAGTGATCAAAATAGCAATTATTTTTTTGTATTACTATAGTTACTTTCTAAGTAATATTTCATCCTACATTCAGTTGGTTGCCTAAGCTTACTAAATGGTTTGGATATTCACTGTTGTCCAGCCTAAGTATCATGTGTAAAGGTGCAGGTTTTCATTTTTGTTCAAGACCCAGAAGTGTTGCATCGGTTGAACTGTATCCATTTTTTTTATAGAATATCATTGGTGTTATCTATCCATCTTTTTTCTCAGTCTTGCTTTTCGTTCTCTTTGGCCCTATATGGGATGGGACAGCCAACTCCACCCCATAATCTCCTCTGCCACCTCTTACAACGAACATAAAAGGTAAACAGTGTTGCTATGCTGCCCTTTTGGGTTCAGGGAACACACAGGCGTATTGTCTCATCATATGGAACAACATATACCCCCGGTAATTAAAGGTTGTCTGAAAGAAATAAACCTCACGATGCAGTATAAAGATCAATGATCAATCAGTCAATCAAGTGACATGCCAAATGGGGTATAGGCGATCATGTTTCTCCACGACTCTCTGTTCTTGGTGGTCAATAAGCTTTGTTGGTGAACTTCTACCTTGCCACAATACTAGTCCATCTAGCAACTTTTTGCTTTGTCATCCCCTATCTCTTCTCTCCTTGATTTTTCCAGGTAAATTCAAGAAGGAAGCCAGAAGATAAAATTAAAAATTCTTGAGATTAATGGGAATTGAACCAGTCCGTTCAACAGCACCAAATCGCCTGGCAACTCATACACAGGTTTTTCTGTACTTTTAGATACAGTTAGTCAAGTACTAGAAATAAGAAGAGGGGTAAGACAAGGATGCATTTTATCACCAAACCTATTTAATATCTACACAGAGAATATCTTTAAAAATATAGAAGAAATACTAGGACTCAAGATCAATGGGAAAATAATAAACAACATTAGATATGCAGATGACACTGTTCTTTTGGCAGAAAGTGAACATGAACTACAAAGACTAATAGATCAAGTCAATAAATCAAGTGATGAATATGGACTGGATATAAACATTCAAAAAACAAAAACCATGATAATCAGCAAAGACACAGAAGAACAGGAGGTAAACATAAACATACAGGGAGAGAAACTACAACAAGTAAAACAGTATCAATATCTTGGACACATAGCCACAAATGATGGCAGATGTGAAACAGAAATTAAAAGGAGAATAGGAATGGCTAAAAATACCTTCAATGACATGAGGAAATTATTAATATCTAAACAAATTACAAACAAGTTAAAAATGAGAATTATAAAATGCTACATCTATTCCATATTAATGTATGGCTCAGAAACATGGACACTAAATAAACAATTAGAAGACAAAATTGATGCCTTTGAGAAGTGGGTATATAGAAGAATAGGGAGAACATCATGGAAACAGAAGAAAACAAATAAAGGGGCTAAAGACACTTAATATGAAGAAAAAACTACTAAGAGAAATAAAGATCAGGCAAATACAATACTTTGGACACATTAAAAGACATGACACCCTATTGAAGACCTTACTTGAGGGTAAAGTCAAAGGGAAGCGAGCAAGAGGTAGGCAGAGATACAAGTGGGAGAGTAACATTACACGATGGACAGGTTACAGTCTAGCAGAGTGTACCACCAAGACAAGAGACAGGAGATGTTGGAGATACGTTGCAGCCAACCTTCGTTGCGGAGACGGCACTTGATGATGATGAGTCAAGTACAGAAAAACCTGTGTATGATAGTTGCTAGGCAATTTGGTGCCGTTGAACGGACTGGTTCAATTCCCGTAAGTCTCAAGAACTTTTTAATTTTCCAGTTGTTATTAAGTGTTCAAGCTGTGTTCTTCTCAGCACATGCTCTTGAAACCCTGACTGTCTGCCCCTAATGTTTGATATGATTGATCTTTTTACGCCAGCATCAATGAGAACTTCTGCATTAGATTTCTTAGCTGTCCATGGTATTTTCATCATTCTTCTCAGAAACAATATTTCTGTAAATAATGGTTAATGATACAACATTTAAGGTCAATGATACAACATTTAAACAAGTGAATTTAATTAAATCATATATCTTGGCACTCTTATAACATCAAATAATAGATCCTACATAGAAATATAAAGTAGGATAGCGCAAGATAAATAGCATTTCAAAATATGAGAAACATTCTTTGCAATGGAATGCATATGCAAATTTTAGTGCTAGGATGATATATTGAACTAATTCTTTTTAGTAATGAGTGGCAGGTTATTATCAGATGGCACCGGAACAGTCCACAAGTACTCCGATTCAGCAGAATATGGATGTCGGGCCATTGGCACAAATAAAACAGTGACTGACACAACGCATTTCCAATCCCTGGACTACATTCTGCTAGAAATCTAACAGGACCATGGCCCTGCTACAAGAGAGATCCAGCGGGAGTTTGAGAATGAGCTCTGAAGAGGAAGAAGAAGTACTCTGATCACAGTCTCAATAAATCCATCAGTGTAGCAGCTAGTAGTTCTAGTTTCGTATTGATTTATCAGCCTGTTCATATATCTATTAGGTTTATCTTTATGAGCCATTTCAATCTCTATACAAATCTCCTGCAACTTGAATGACCAAGATTCACATTTTCAAAAATCTTCAGAGTGGACTCTGTCTCTCAGTGCACTGACTATGTCAGATTGATCCACTGATGTACCCTTTGACATTATGGCCATGCTCACCAGTGTATCAACCCGCTCATTGCCCTCAACACTCACATGTCTAGGCTTGAACATAAAGGTCCTCTTTCTGGTCAGAGAATATGTCAAAAACGCCACCCATTGATGAAGGATGATTCCAGCTTTAACTTGGCTAAGAATGCTCATTCAGTCACTAAGTATGCATGCATGAGAATAGTCCTGTAACATCAGCCATGACAGTGCTTCCGTCACAGCTTTTATCTCCATTGTAAGCCTGCTCCTAATTATAGTGAAGGCACCCTGGATTCTTTGTTTTTCCATCGGATGTGCAGAAAAAGCCTGAGTACAGCACTGATGATGCATGACTAACCAATAAGTGTAGGTTATTGCATCACTTTAAGCAGTGTTATAATTTTGACTTTTACATCTACAGCAACCTGATTATTTCTACTACTGTTTCTGTCGAGTTGTGATGACTACAGAGTAGGTACCATATACATCCACAGCAACCTGATTATTTCTAAGCTGAACTTATTAATCAAACAAGAAACAAAAAGTTGTGGTGAAACATGATTGCCAATGCCAGTCAGCATGGTACTTGATTGATCATATAGATTATTCTTTGACATGCCCAGTAACCATTTCATGAAAACGATATCTCAAATTGTCAGAAAATTGAATCTACAATAACATGACAATGAAAATAATGTCAAAACTATGGGTGTGTGTGTATGTGTGTGTATGTATATAATATATATATATATATATATATATATATATATATATATATATATATATATATATATATATATATATATATATATATATATATATATATATATATATATATATATATATATATATATATATATATAATCAATTTGGAACGGTTGAGGTTTGAACTTTGACACTGACCTGTGCTGGGAATGAGTTTAAAAAAGTATACAACTCAAACTCAGGTGCAGAATAAGCTCTTGATGATTCTCGAATGATTGCATGTAAAGATGATTGCTGCTCATTCATTAGGATATCCAGCCATTGCTCAACATTTCCTTCACAACGCACAGGTTTGTTCAACTGGCAGAGTGGATATATGTTTGCAAATTAATCTTGTTAAATAACGAGAACTATAAGAAGAAGAAAAACAGATATATAGTAGGGGTCTACAATAGGAGAAGAAATGTGTTATCAGAGCCTCCAACAATCACACACACCCTTGACAACACCACACAATCATGACAAAACACATGCAGATTCATGAACTTGGTATTGGATGCCAATGTTTTGAACTCAGCAGTTCTAGATGATAATAATAAACAACAACATAGTAATTAACTCTCTAAATATTAGGTTGGTATCTAATTCAGATCAATCCAGAACTGTTTAGTTAGTTAGTTAGTTTGTTTTTCTGAAGATTTGTGTTACTAGTTAGTCGTTGAATCATCGTCACTGCACTCCGGACAAGTCCATAGATGCTCAGATCTCTCCTTGAGTGTAGCAACCATTTCACATTGACTGACAGTCCCAGTACGCCATTGATTGATCATCATTTTTTCTCACCCACGAAACCGCTCCGTTCTAGTGACACCACATTTCAAACTAAGCTCCCTTATTCTAGTCATGGAACAAGAGTTATCATCACATATAAAGTCATTTGTACGTACGTTTTCCTGTAGGGTGTTAAAAATGTCTGCCCGAACCATTGCTCCACCAACAGCCGTAGTAGCAGCGTGTTTGTTTGGCTGTATGATTTTCTAGGTGTTCAGTTGGTTGTCATTGCTTTCTGACTGGTTTGGATATACAGTTGTCTGCAATGTGGTTGGATAATTGGACAGTTGGATAATTGGACAGTTGGATAATTGAATAGCAATATATTCCATCACCTAGAATATATTTTCACCATTCACATCATAAAATGATGAGAGTGGATAATTGAATAGTTGAAAAATTGGATAATTAGATAGTTGAATAACCGGACAGTTGGATAATTGGACAGTTGGAAAGTTGGATAATTGGACAGTTGGATAATTAGATAGTTGTATAATTAGATAGTTGTATAATTAGATAGTTGTATAATTAGATAGTTGGATAATTGGACAGTTGGATAATTGGAAAGTTGGATAATTAGATAGTTGGATAATTAACTAAAGATTTGATTATACAATTTAACACTGTCCATAATATTAAAAATGACATATCAAAAAGTATACAATTTTTCCCCTCACAAAATCTGAACAATTTGAACACTATTTTCATGAAACACTCATAACTTAATCATTAGTGTAATCATTTCAGCAATAACTTTCTAGACACATTTATTACAAATTGACAACCATCCTGCCACTGAATCTACAAAGTCTAGTTACCATAATCTTCTCTCCTTCTCTTGAAACACATGCCAGAATGAGGTCGTATGTCTTGTCATGAAACTCCACACTTTTCACATTGTCAAATAAACCCAGGAGATGAGCCTATTTTTAAACAACAAACAAAAACTTCTGATTTTAACAAAATATAAACTAATTGGTGTAGTTATATAAATATTAGATGTAGGCTTAAGGCTATGCAACAATGTAACACTTCATTAACACCATACCTTCAGATTAATTTACAGAATACTCCAGATTTTCAATAATGGCTTGCAATAAAAATGTACATAAAAAATTAAGAGACTAAAAATAAATAAAGCAGTGAACTTGTAAGTAAAAAACTGTTCTATTGTATCACCATTATGTGACCTGCCTACTGACATAGGTGATCCATTATGTGACCTGCCTACTGACATTAGGTGATCCATTATGTGACCTGCCTACTGACATAGGTGATCCATTATGTGACCTGCCTACTGACATAGGTGATCCTAGATCCTATTATTTTTCATTTGTTTCTCCTGCTATTGTGTTAAGCCACAAAGTAGAATTTACATTGTTGACCTCAAATCAAATATATGTTGAAAAACATAAACTACAACTAGTTAGTTATTTGTCAGATCAATATCACTTCCCATCAGGACACGTCCATAAGGGTTCCCATTTCCACCTGAGTGCATCCACCATTACACAATGAATGACAGTTTCAGTTCTCTGTTGATTAACAAAAATTCTTCTCAGTTATGAAGATGTCTCCATATTTTATTGTCTGTAGATAGCAGTCTGACAAACTCAAACTCCTTTTTTTATATACCATATATATATAAATATAAATTGCAATGAAACGCGAGACATGGGTATCTATGACATCCATCCTATGTGGCGTCTTTGGCCCTAGAGGACAACTAACTAACACACATATATATATATATATAGGCTATATATAAAATCAGTGTGTACATCACAGATATAGTTTGGGTTTTAAATTTTTCAAACTATATTTCTTGAACTCAAATTTAATATCTGTGTTATGTCATGTTTCTAATGGCTGGAATGAAACAAAAGTACTAAACAAATTAAATTAATTAGAAAATAAATGTCTTTGAAATTTTGTAAATACTGGCTGGGAAGCATTAAAAGAAAACATGCAAAGAAGTTAAGACATGAATTAGTTTCTACAATAATATGGAAAAATGTGGACTTATATCAGACATATAGCTAGAATAAATGAAAATAGACTCAAAGTTGGTCATTTTTAACCACACAGCCATTATGTCTTCATCACATGATTAAAGGTCTGTGTACAAAATGGTGGAATATTTTTCTACACACATGCCCACTCTGAGTAGTAGGCTTCTTCTTAAAGCATTGCATACCAATGAGATGAAATCTTCGGAACTACCAAAGAGATGAAATCTTTGTGGCTACCATTGAAATGAAATCTTCGGGGCTACCAATGAGATGAAATCTTCGGGGCTACCAATGAGATGAAATCTTCTGGGTTACCAATGAGATGAAATCTTCAGGGCTACCACTGAGATGAAATCTTCTGGGTTACCACTGAGATGAAATCTTCGGGGCTACCAATGAGATGAAATCTTCGGGGCTACCACTGAGATGAAATCTTCTGGGCTACCACTGAGATGAAATCTTCTTGGCTACCAATAAGATGAAATCTTCTGGGTTACCACTGAGATGAAATCTATCTTCTGGGTTACCACTGAGATGAAATCTATCTTCTGGGTTACCACTGAGATGAAATCTATCTTCTGGGTTACCACTGAGATTAAATCTTCTTGGCTACCACTGAGATTAAATCTTCTGGGTTACCACTGAAATTAAATCTTCTGGGTTACCACTGAGATTAAATCTTCTGGGTTACCACTGAGATTAAATCTTCTGGGCTACCACTGAGATGAAATCTTCTTTGCTACCACAGAGATGAAATCTTCTGGGTTACCACTGAGATTAAATCTTCTGGGTTACCACTGAGATGAAATCTTCTTGGCTACCACTGAGATTAAATCTTCTTGGTTACCACTGAGATTAAATCTTCGGGGCTACCACTGAGATTAAATCTTCTGGGCTTGAAATAAAGCTCTGTAGAGACTTCCTAACATGCAATCTTGTACAAAGGAAACAACATAATCATGAGGAACAAAACAAAACAGTACAATTTGTAATCACTAATAAAGTATACCTGAATAGTATGACAGTCACTAGCCTGACCAAGTATTTCCAAAAGGGATGGGTCAGACACAAAGAAGAATCTTGGGAAAAGAAGTCTTTTCTTCTCCAGATACCTATAGAATGAGAAAGATTCAAAATAAATATATATCTACATGAAATTGTTTTTCTCTTTATTTATGCCAAAAATGTAGGGATATCATGAGTTCTCATATGATTATAATGTGCTCCTGAATGGTGATATTGTTGTTATCAAACTGAGTGTCACATGTCATGAAATGAGTATAATGTGTCCTCAATTAAGTGTAATGTATCATCAAATATTTGATATGTATTTAATGCAATGGATTTATACATGAGTAAGATGAATATTTATATGAATTTATGAATCTATAAATGAATGCATTCATCTTTATATGTATGTGAATGATCAATGAATGTTAAGCCTATCTATCTTTATTTGAATGTACTTGATCTATAAATGAATGAGATATATCTTATAAATGTAATGGATCTATAAATTAATGAGATCTAAAGGTAAAGGTATGTCCCATGGTAGCAATCTGCCGTAGCAATATGAAGATAGCTCTTAACCCTCTGACCGCGTGTTTATTTCCGGAAGTTCTGTTTTTAAAAATGTATTGGCAGGCACGTAAAGCATTGGCAGGCATGTAATGTCAGGCACGTAATTGCTATCATCATCAGATTCCCCTTCAATTGCATTAATCCTTCAAATACATATATAGCAACGTTGTTCTTACCTCAAAGCAAAATTCAGAATATTATCATTATTTTAAATCATGGGATAGCAATGCAAAGAAACATAAACAATTGCGAGCACGCGGAAATCGCGGGATGCATAAAATTAAGCCAGTAGGTGCTGAACTGGAAAATCTCGGGATACCCGGTCTGAGGGTTAATGTACTAAGCACCAGCAATTATTAGGTGGGGTTTGAAATTCCCTTCCTTGCTGTCTTTACCTTCCCTAACTCATGCATTAGGTACTCATTTTCAGCTGAGTCAACTGCAGGAGTGGTCATTTCAAGCGAGAAGTCACAACCCAGATTTATTTTCTGTTCGGACGTGGTTTTGAACCTGGCACGCTGTAACCCGGTGATAGCAAGCAAGCAAGCTCACTACCAACTAGGCTACTGGGCTATCTTTATATAAATGTAATGGATCTATAAATGAATGAGACCAATCTTTATATAAATGTAATGGATCTATAAATGAATGAGACCAATCTTTATAGAAATGTAATGGATCTATAAATGATTGTTGTTTGTTTTTACATTAACCCAGTCTATTGATGAACATGGTGTGTCTAAGCAACAAGACTTGTAATTCCTACTACAGAAATATCTTTTAATAGACAGACTGTTACCCAGTCAGAGATTTCTGACACAGATCTAGCTGTTCTTGTAGATGGGGTAGAATCTGTTGCATGGTATCATCTCCAGCGCAACAGTTGATCACGTTATCGTTCTCATGGGCACGCTGCATCACTTTTAACCAGGATTTATCAATTGTTGCAAAGCGTTTGGACTCCTGGAAAACATCATTTTGTTTAATATTTACAAATCACATTTGACAAAATAAAAATGTATAGAACACAGGCATATTTACAATACAAGCTACAAAACTGGAGAGATTAAATAGAGAACATTTGCAACTCACACATTACAAACTGTTTTTTAAAATGATGATCTTAAAAGAAAGAAATTCATGTTGTGACAATACTCTTGTGTGTGAAAAAAACAGTAAAATACTTAGAAGCTGTAAAAAGATTTATGGGGATGTTCAATTTAAAGAACAGTTGACCAATAAAAGTTCAGGATGTTTTTTTAAAAAAACTGTCATACTCTATTTTTTTTAAGTTAGGAAGTATTTGAGTGGCTTGTGAGATAAAGGTATCATGCCCTTGCTGTTGTTACGTCATGTTCAGGGTGAGTTTTTTTATTTCCCCTCTGACAGAAAAAAACCAAATCCTTACCAGGGATCAAACTATGGACCTCAGATGTACGAGATCGCCCGTGTGTTGCTGGGGCCCGAAAGGGAGCAAAGAATAAAACCACTGTTTACCTTCCATGCATGTTGTAAAAGGCGACTAAGGAGGTTATTGGATGGAGTTGGCTGTCCCATCCCATATAAGGTCAGAGACAAATCCATGCTGAAGTCGGATGTGTCAGGCCAAAAGGTGCACATATTGCAGCAATGCTATGACACAATGCAATCGTTCTCCAGACTACATCCTGCTAATCTGCAGGAGTTTGAGAATTAATGTAGAAGAAGAAGAAAAAGAAGATGTACAAGATCAATGCTCTAACCTCTAGACAATGCACAAGACCTTCGAGACCCAAAGGATGGTTTTCATGCCCTCAAAAAAAGCAAAACAGATTAAGGGTAATGATGTTTTGTTAATCACTGGTAGCAGGGGATAACAGACACAAATCACTGGTAGCATGTAATAACACACACAAAAAATCACTGGTAGCATGTAATAACACACACAAAAATCACTGGTAACATGATAATACACAAAAATCACTGGTAGCATGGGATAACACACAAAAATCACTGGTAGCACATAACCCACAAAAATCACTGGTAGCACATGATAACACACAATAATCGATGTTTCGAATATAAAGGCTATGGTATTATGTTGAAATATCAGAAAGTAAGACCGGAATGTAAGTATAGTATTATGCTGGGAATTTCTCTTGATATTTCTTACTTGTGGCAATTGTTTAGCAATATCACCACCAACAAACACAGCCTCTAGATAGACCCAGAGATTCTGAACAACCATCCACTGTTCTAGGATATCAGCTGTTGTACTCAAGTTGTGTACCCACATCTGAATTTTGGCTTTGTATGGAGCATTGTATCTGAAAAGATAAGAGAAATCACAAATAAATGCAGAATTGAAGAATAACAGATAAATTATACCATATCCTATCATTACAAAGTACGGATGCATGATGTTTCAATGAAATTAATTTTTAAAAATAATAGGACAAAACAAAAAAGGAAGGAATAGTCCTGGAAGAAATAAGTTAGTAAAATACAATTCTGTAAACAGTCTACGTTCAAATTCTGATCTTACACTGTAAATTTCAACTTTCGTTTAATTCAAAAACAAAGCACACAATTTAGTATTTCCACTTCTCATGTTTTAAAATGGTGGGTTTATGGAGATAAGGATTATAACCATAGCCTTTTGAAACCCCATTTAGGATTAGGATATGAAAGTAAAGTATCAATTAAATTTTGTATTTTTTTTTTAAAGTCGAGTGAGCAGAAATATAATAAATCTAATAAGAATATTTCACGCAGTCAGGGTAAGAGGCTACTTCACAAACCATTGCTAGAGTATGCAGTCAGGGTAAGAGGCTACTTCACAAACCATTGCTAGAGTATGCAGTCAGGGTAAGAGGCTACTTCACAAACCATTGCTAGAGTATGCAGTCAGGGTAAGAGGCTACTTCACAAACCATTGCTAGAGTATGCAGTCAGGGTAAGAGGCTACTTCACAAACCATTGCTAGAGTATGCAGTAGATCACAAAGATGAGAATAGCAATCTATGAAATAAATATTTACTGAAATCTTCCAATTGCACACAGCTGAGAGTTAGAATTTATGAAATAAAGATCTAATGAAATCTTCCCATTGCACAAAAAGAGTACAGGAGCAGTATTGCTTGTAATTTCTGAGGAAACAAACAAACAAACAGTCCTAAGCTTCAACTTCTTACCTGTTACTCATAAGAGAACTCAATATCATCAATGAATCTTCCAGCAAACCAATGGTTTCTACTGTATCTCCCGGCTTAAGCAAAAGTTCCCCACGATTCTTGAAATTCATAAAAGTCAGAGTTCTATTAGACCAATCTGCCATTACTTGCTTAAGTTTAGCTTCGATGTCTTTCTCTTTCACGGCAGAAATACAAATGTCCTAGAGGGCATAAAGATTCAGATTAAATACAGATGTCCTAGAGGACATAAAGATTCAGAATAAATACAGATGTCCTAGAGGACATAAAGATTTAGAATAATTACATTTGAGCACAACTGAAATACACTTGATTTTACACTGAAAAAATGATAAGGCAAAAAACATCAATCATCATCATGTGCAGTGGTACTGGCAATAATGTTTCATCAAAAGTTGTCATTTTTACTGGTAATAAGTTCAGTTTGTGACTTTCTCCTGTCTCAATAACTTCAGTCCATGACTTTCTCCTGCATCTCAATAAGTCCAGTCCATGACTTTCTCCCTCAATAGGTTCAATATATTACTTTCTTCCATGTCTCAATAAGTAAGTTCAGTCTGTGACTTTCTCCCATTCCTCAATAATTTCAGTCTTTGACATTCTCTCATGTCTTAATCAGTTCAGTCAGTGACTTTCTCCCATGTCTCAATAAGTTCAGTCCATGACTTTCTCCCATGTCTCAATAGGTTCAGTACATGACTTTCTTCCATGTCTCAATAAGTAAGTTGAGGCCTGTGACTTTCTTCAATGTTTCTCTAAGTAAGTTCAGTATGTGACTTTCTCCCATGTCTCAATAAATACGTTCATTCTGTGACTTTCTCCCATGTCCCAATAAGTTCAGTACATTACTTTCTCCCATGTCTCAATAAGTAAGTTGATGCCTGTGACTTTCTCCCATGTTTCTCTAGTAAGCTCAGTCTGTGACTTTCTCCCATTTCTCAATAAGTTCAGTCAGTGTCTTTCTCCCATGTCTGAATAAGTAAGTTCAGTCTGTGACTTTCTGCCATGTCTCAATAAGTTCAGTACATGACTTTCTCCCATGTCTCGATAAATTCAATACGTGACTTTCTTCCATGTCTCATTAAGTTCAGTCAGTAATTTTCTCCCATCTAAATAAGTTCAGTCCGTGACTTTCTCTCATGTCTCAATAAGTAAGTTCAGTCCGTGACTTTCTCCCATGTCTTAATGAGGATCAATCAAGAGACTTTGCTTTTATAAAGCACAATATACTATCCACTATATTTGTGTTTTAAACATATCTATTTGAAAAATATAAGACAGAAAAACAAAAACCCATTTCACACACTGACGAGTGACTGTACTGGTAACAAAAACCCATTTCACACACTGACGAGTGACTGTACTGGTAACAAAAACCCATTTCACACACTGACGAGTGACTGCACAGGTATGCTACAACAAATATCTATAGCAACCTTCCCCTTAATATACATTCATCCCCCTCCCCCCAACTGACTGAACAAAACATCATCAAAGATGAAATGTTTGATGAAGAAACTGTACAAGTATTTGCCTGGGCCTGAAAGGAGAGCAAAGATTAGCAAAATAGTCTTCTTCTTCTTCAGCATTCATTCTCAAACTGCCATTGGATCTCTCTTGTAGCAGGACAATAGTCTTCTTCTTCTTCAGCATTCATTTTCAAACTCCTGTTGGATCTCTCTTGTAGAATGACAACAGTCCTAATAATAGATTTCCAGCAGAATGTAGTCCTGAGAATGGAAATGTGTTGCGACAAAGTTTCCTTTGCATCAATGGCCTGATACATCCGTCTTCGGAAGTAAGAGCAAAATAGTGATGTCTTTGTAAGTTGTAAGAGACAACAAGTTTCAGGGATGGTGTTGGCTGTCCGATCCATTAGGTTAAAGTGACCCAAAATCTATCCTGAAGACTCAGCTGCACAGTCAAGCTATAAACCACAGCACAACACACACCATTCTCATGACTATGTCCTGCTAACCAGTGGGAGTTTGAGAATGAATGCAAAAGAAGATGAAAAGGATAATGATGATGAGACAAGTATTTCATAAAGGTAAAAATGTTGGACCCTGTAGCACGGTTCTTGACCCTGTAGCACGGTTCTTGACCCTGTAGCACGGTTCTTGACCCTGTAGCACGGTTCTTGACCCTGTAGCACGGTTCTTGACCCTGTAGCACGGTTCTTGATCATCAATGGTAAGTATATCAACCTTATTTAATTGTTATTTTTGTGTTTTCTGTGTTGTTATATTATAAGATTGTTTGTTTATTTAATTGTCTGTTGTCTTTCCCCAGGCGGTTTGTTATCCACTCTTGCCATTAAGCATAGGGTGATTGGAGCTCAAGCTTGTGTTCTAAAGCCAGATGTGTGGCCTCGGCTGTGCTATGACTGTGTCTGTTAAGGATGTCCCTGACGTTTTCTATCCATCTTCTCCGTGGTTTTCCTCTGGCTTTGTACCCTGATCTCATTTGGTTATATGCCTGAATGGGCAAAACTTAAATGAATAGCATAAAAACAAAAATTATTAGGAATTGTAAAACGTTGATATGGAATATAATTATGTTGTATGTCGGTCTAAGTCTAGTCTTGCAACAGATGGACATTGTACGTGATTTCTTTGTTTTATTAGTTTTTTGTAAGTCCATATTATATTAATTTGGTTATGGGATAACATATATACAATAAGCATAGGTATTGAGGAGGATTTTATCAGTGTTGCCACACATTGCTCAAGTATTAGGTGCATCAAGAAATTATTTGTGCAATTTTTAAATTGTAATTTTTAATGATTTTTAATGAAATTTTCAACTTCACAAATAGCACACTGTGACATCGCAAAGGAGTTTCAGTTCTTATCTTACTTGAAATATCAAAATACACACAGGTGTAAGGAGACTTACCTCAACAAAACACACACAGGTGTAAGGAGACTTACCTCAACATCATCTTTCACAGGTAAAAGTGGAGCACTCATAATGTCCTTAAGATGAACATTCTCCATGACACTGTCCATCGGTTGGTCAGATGTCACGTCAAAATCAAACTTGTAATTGGCTACATTTTGAATGCGCTGCCAGTGACGTCCTTGCATTGATTTATTAGCCATCAACTCCAGTAGAGGTATAGTTTCATTGAAGTCATCTATTTTCTTTTTTAAGTCATTAAATGCTGGCCAGTCTTTAAGTCCTTTGGGTAACCGACGACATCTGTTATGAAATGTAAAACCATGTTATATTGTCACCAATAAGATCTGTTATGAAATGTAAAACCATGTTATATTGTCAATAAAAATCAAGACAATGACCTAGTTCTTTGTTGTCTACATGTATTTAATTAACTCTTTGCATACATGAACTAAATTCACTTTTTAATGCACTCTTTCTTAGCAACAAAATTAAGAGTGTCATTACATTTATTATGTGTTCTGCAATATTGTATTAATTTTTCAACTTACAGTGATGTTAGTCGTTAGGTAAGGGTGTTCTAGTGTGTTTAATATTTATAATTCAATATTCCTGCTCAAGACGTGTTCATTTCTTGATAAAGACCCCATTGATCGCAAGGTAGAATATTGTTCTTTTGCTTTTTCATTTACATTTATTTTACATTGATTATTTTTACTTATTTATTACAAGATGGATAGATAACATCAGACAATACTGAACAAATTTGGATTCAATGCAGCCAAGGTGATACATCTGGCCTTGGAAAGAAAACTAAAGCTCCCAGTCACCACTCTTATACTTGATGGCAAGTGTGAATATTCTGACCACCCTCCACCTGGAGATAGACAAATAACTTATGCATTAACTTTTGTAGAACCACTAACATTTTTAGTGTTATCACATTTTTATTTTAAAGAATATCCGGGCGTAAGGCCAAAGGTAGGCCAAGAAAAATGTGGATAGACTTTGTTCACATCGCAAGTTGTGCCATCTCTACTTGTCATCTTTGATTGATATGTGTTCGTGAACCTTAGTAAAGGCCTTTTGGTTGAAACGTCAATTTGCGTGTGTGTGCTTATGCTTTTTTCGTATTATTAGTAAAACTTTATTACCTCGTTTCAAGCTTTACCTTTTGGACTTCAGTTTTGCGCAGTGAGTACATAGTTTCGATGTTCTGGTACAACAAAGTTCCAACAGGCTTTTTAGAATCAGTGGTAAACAAAATATTTTCTGGTGAAAAATGAATCAAAAATTAATTTAGCATTAGTGAACAAACCTGTTCTGAAGTTCAGTGAGTTCAGCATTGATTTTCTCACAATCAACCTCTGACCAGCTGAGCTCGCTGTATCCATTAATGATAGTGTTAACATTTGTGTATAAGCCATACAACTTCTGCAGAAGTGTCATCTCTTTCTTTACCCTCGTCAATTCTGGTTCTTCAGTTTTAGGAAGACCAAACAAATCTTCCCCTTGAGAATAGATGAGATGTTTGTGATAGAGATCATCTAGTTGCATCTGTAATAGAGAATTTTGTGAGTAATAAATACATTAGTACTTCACATTTATAATGTGATAAATATATTAGTACTTTACATTTATAATGCAATAAATATATTAGTACTTCACGTTTATAATGTAATAAATATATTAGTACTTTACATTTATAATGTAATAAATATATTAGTACTTCACGTTTATAATGTAATAAATATATTAGTACTTTACATTTATAATGTAATAAATATATTAGTATGTTACATTTATAATGTAATAAATATATTAGTACTTCACATTTATAATGTGATAAATATATTAGTACTTTACATTTATAATGTGATAAATATATTAGTACTTTACATTTATAATGTAATAAATATATTAGTACTTCACATTTATAATGTGATAAATTTATATCTGCTGCTGCTAGAAATCAGTTTAGAAATATCACACATTTTTTTTACCTTTGAAATGTGTTGTAACATGATTACCTGAACTCAGACCGTCATTATTGTTTACCGTAATAAGCACAATAAGAGTAGGTGCAGCAGTTTGCACAAAAAAGGAGAAAAGCAATAGCAGCAGCAGGAGACTAGCTAGAATAACAAGGGCAGATCACATGACATCTAAAGTGATCATCCCAACCTGCTGGACCTTTGTAGCCACCATAGGATTTACATTGACAAACTCATAGATATTGACATATGTCTAACTGAATTTCAAGAAATGTCATCATCACTTGTGATGGACAAACATAAACAACATCATTACTTGTGATGGACAAACATCAACAACATCATTACTTGTGATGGACAAACATCAACAACATCATTACTTGTGATGGACAAACATCAACAACATCATTACTTGTGATGGACAAACATCAACAACATCATTACTTGTGATGGACAAACATCAACAACATCATCACTTGTGATGGACAAACATCAACAACATCATTACTTGTGATGGACAAACATCAACAAAATCATTACTTGTGATGGACAAACATCAACAACATCATTACTTGTGATGGACAAACATCAACAACATCATTACTTGTGATGGACAAACATCAACAACATCATTACTTGTGATGGACAAACATCAACAAAATCATTACTTGTGATGGACAAACATCAACAACATCATCACTTGTGATGGATGAACATCAACAACATCATTACTTGTGATGGACAAACATCAACAACATCATTACTTGTGAAGGACAAACATCAACAACATCATTACTTGTGATGGACAAACATCAACAACATCATTACTTGTGATGGACAAACATCAACAACATCATTACTTGTGATGGACAAACATCAACAACATCATCACTTGTGATGGACAAACATCAACAACATCATTACTTGTGATGGACAAACATCAACAAAATCATTACTTGTGATGGACAAACATCAACAACATCATTACTTGTGATTGACAAACATCAACAACATCATTACTTGTGATGGACAAACATCAACAACATCATTACTTGTGATGGACAAACATCAACAAAATCATTACTTGTGATGGACAAACATCAACAACATCATCACTTGTGATGGATGAACATCAACAACATCATTACTTGTGATGGACAAACATCAACAACATCATTACTTGTGATGGACAAACATCAACAACATCATTACTTGTGATGGACAAACATCAACAACATCATTACTTGTGATGGACAAACATCAACAACATCATCACTTGTGATGGACAAACATCAACAACATCATCACTTGTTATGGACAAACATCAACAACATCATCACTTGTTATGGACAAACATCAACAACATCATCACTTGTTATGGACAAACATCAACAACAACTACAAGTTAAAATAGGGGTATGTTTCAGTGTTGTAAAATGAAGCTGCATCATCTGGGAAAATTTTCATCATTGAAATATAAAATAGTTGCATTGTCCAGTAATCCAATTCTCTGGCTCCTTTCTTATTCTTTGATGAAACCATAAGTAGTAAGATACGATAAGATGATAAAATATCATCCTACCTTGAACCCGATAGTGATTCTGATCACTTCTGACTCTGGTTGAACTATTTCACATATTTCATAACAAATAAACAATACTTGAAACTGAAGCATATTCTGATTAGGACATTGCTATTTTATTATTGTCAAATTTGTAGGTGCCATTTATTAATCAAATTTGTAGGTGCTACTAATACATCCAATCTTATAACCAGTGTTCAGCAGGATCACAATCCCGCCCAAGCAAGTACAGGTGATGATGAAGTCAGAGATACCAGCCCAAGAAGAGCACAAGCATCAATGGTAAAGCAACAAGACTAGATAACATATCTTCACCAAAAGAAAATAACCAGTACAATATGAACAATTCACTTTAAAACACTCAGCTAATTTGACCAACTTATTTTTTTAGGCGAATTTACAATCAACTCTACCACCAAGTTGATAACTTTATAACTGAATTTGGTAAAACATGTTTCAATTCTTCTTCTTCAGCATTCATTCTCAAACTCCCGCTAGATCTCTCTTGTAGCAGGACCATGATCCTATTAGATTTCCAGCAGAATGTAGTCCAGAGAATGGAAATGCGTTATGTCGCTGTTTTATTTGTGTCACTGGAATGACACATCTGTCTTTGGCGGAATGTTTCAATTAATTTTAGCACTATTTCATTCAGCTTTTCTAGTAAATATATTAATTATTTGCAAGTCTTAATAGTAACCGTGCAACCTGGACTTACCTGAAAGTTTTGTACTCTCTCATTGGCCACAGCTGGTGGAATATTAGGTTCCATGGGTCCTTTCTGTATTTTAAATAACATGATATAGTGACAACTCTATGTTAACTGACAAAATACTACAGAATTAATCATTTAATAGTAAGATCCAATTAAATTTTGAGGGAATGACAAGTGAAAATTAAAACTTTAAATTGTATAATCAAGCTGATTTGTTTTAAATTAGCATTTTCAACAGACTACAAAAAAATCAGATGTTAAAATACAGTCAACTTTGACTGCTCCTAAATTCCAACTGAATACAACATAAAAATTACAAACAGGTTTGAAGCTTTATTAGAGGAACAGGAGAGAATACTAGTGGCAGAGTTAGCTAATATGATTAAAGAGATTTACGTACAGGGGACACAGAAACATATTCCTACGAAATCAAAGAAAATACAATTGTATATATATATATATATATATATATATATATATATATATATATATATATATATATATATATATATATATATATATATATATATATATATATATATATCAGACCCTACCATGAAAATAGTGTAAGAAAGAAGGAAAATCAAGTCAAACCAAAACAATAACAGCCATGCATTATACAAACAACTCATGAGGGAAATAAAAAGACAAATAAGTAAAGAGAAACAACAATTCATCAATGACTCCTGCAAAAACATAGAGGATGTACGAAGAGGAGAAATGAAAGACGTGTTTCTTGCAGCAAACAATACAAAGAGCAAAACATATAAACAAAGACAAACCAGGAAACACCCTCACAGAACAATGTAATATTCTAAAAATATGGAAAGAATATTGTACATGAAGATGAATATTTATATATTTACCCTTATAGGAATCACATAAAATGTATGGCACATGAAGATGAATATTTATATATTTACCCTTATAGGAATCACATAAAATGTATGGCACATGAAGATGAATATTTATATATTTACCCTTTATAGGAATCACATAAAATGTATGGCACATGAAGATGAATATTTATATACTTACCCTTATAAGGAATCACATAAAATGTATGGCACATGAAGATGAATATTTATATAAACTAAGCACATTAAAACGCACAACTATTATATATACTGTTGTCGTGAAGCTGAGAAAAAAAGTGTAAGAATGAATTTTCCCTGTAGGTCATGAGGTTGATAGCGAATGGCTACCAGAACGAAAAGTGCATAAGTTAACCCACAGGTTTGACTACAGACTACATGAAAACAAAGAAAATGACATGTGCAACACGATTCCCATCAGCTTTGACCCTGAAAATGGGTAGGTGGTGCAGTATACTCGCTATAAAAATGCAGTTGAGACAGAACACCCAATACATGTGCTTCAAATGCATGACTTCAAATCTGAAAACGACTTGGCTACAAGCCATTGGTATATATATTGGAGACTGGAATGAGCTTGTGGGCCACTGCCAGGAGGATGGATTGTCACCACAGCATTATTATACGCCTCGATGAATGTTATGGAACCACTGACAGTGCCCTGGATAGTATTTGGAGTGGCCAACCACAAGTTACTACCCCTGCACAAGAGCATCATATTGTGTGATGAGTCACCTAAGGAATCGTTCCCTCCTGGCAAGTCAAACAGCAAGAGCAATAGTAGGCAGAAAAGGGCAAATCTCTCGAATGACAGTCATGCAATGACTTAGAAATACAGGTCTTACTGCAAGACGACCTTATGTTGGACCAAACTTGACTCACAGACTCACAGACATCATCAGCAGCATGTGCAATGGGCAGAGCAACATGTCAGATGGACTAGACTGCAGTGTAATGCTGTCCTATTCACAGACAAGAGCAGATTCAACCTCTCCTTTGCTGATGGATGTATGCGGATTTGGTGACGGTGTGGAGAGCTCTTTGCAGATTTCTGTGTTCATCAGCATGACTGATTTGAAGGTGGCAGTATTCACAATTGGAAGGATTCAGTTTTCACCATCGCTTGCCTCTGCACGTCTTCCGTGGAAATGTTAATGCTGTGAGATATAAACATGAGGATCTGGGTGCATTGGTTGTTCCCAGCATTCACAAATTATCCAGACTTACAACTTCTCCAAATATGTAAACTTGCAAACACTTCTATTTACATTTCACACTCTGTTCCTGGATTATACGTGATCATTTGATATGCACTCTGTACTATTTCGTCACAGAGTCAGGCTTACGTGGAACTTACGTTTCGCAAATGAGACATTATTTTATAATTTAAGGACTAAACTAAACAAAATAGTGTACCTGGTCATATTGAGAGACAAATGATCCTATGTCTTGAGTGAGTTGCGTTACAGTTTCTGTGAGATGGGACTACACTAAAATAAATGTTGTACCTGATCATATTGAGAGACAAATGATCCTATGTCTTGAGTGAGTTGCGTTACAGCTTCTGTGAGATCTCCCTTGAAAGTAGGTTGAACTTCCATCAATGTGTCAGTAACCTGGCTCTGCAAAAAAACCCCCACATGACAAAAATTAAGAATATTATCAAAACATTAAATCTCAAACTCCTGTTGGTTAGCAGGCTATAATCAGGAAAGTAGAGTGTATTGTTTCATGGTTTACAGCTTGACTGTGCTGAACCTTTTTCTATATGACTCATCCAACTTCAGTATACATTTTGGATCACTTTGATCACTATGGATGGGACAGCCAACTCCCACCCTGAACCTTCTTAGTTACCTTGTTTGACATGCATTACAGGATACATTGATTCTATTCTTTGCTCTTCCTTCATGCTGTAGTAACACTTGGGTATTGCAGTGACAAATTTGATAATTATCCTCACTAAACACTAAAATATAAATTTTTACACTAATGTTCTACCGAAGACGGATGAGTTGTTGGGCCATTGGAGCAAATAAAACGGCGAGACAACGTATTTCCATTCTTTCGACTACATCCTGCTGGAAATCTTGTGGGACCATTATCTTGCTATAAGAGAAAACCAGCGGGAGTTTGAGAATGAACGCTGAAGAAGAAGATATTAATGTCACAGGAAACTGTGTGCGATACTTGACAATAAGCTGAGAGAGTGAAGATACGTGCAAACATGTTAGTCCTACATAATTGGAGAGCCCCTTGGATAGAAAGAAATGAATAGCAGGCTGTCCCACCCATTCCAATGCCTGTGACTCAGAGTTGGGTTACTATGGATAGCTATGACAGGAAATGATGCTTAGCTGAGAAGCTGAAGCTTGCGATTTCAACTTTGCATGTTGTGGGAATAGCTACAAATGTCCCTAGAATTTATTCCCGCTAAGTACAAGACTTCTTGTCAAAACATTGCACATTGCTGAGAGTTTGGAAAATACTGGATATGAAATAAAACTCTGGAGAAAAATCCCAGCTGCACAAAAGGATACAAGAGCTCTATTGCTCATAATTTCCGGGGATATAAACACACATACTATGTCGGGCAGAGAAAGTGGGTCTGGCCAGAGGATACAGATTTGAGGCAAAAGCTAATGAGCTTTGACTTGGAGAAGATAGTAACTTCTCCTTCAATGAAAGGCCTGACAATTTAACATGACAGCAGATGTTAAAGGCAGGAGAAGAAGAAGAAAAAGAACAGCTACAATATATCCTAAACATATGTCTAACATCATCAAATCATTTTGTATGATGGTTATTATGGTTTCATTTATCCAAAGGTTTCGCAATAAACATTTTAAAACTGTACATTTATCCAAATGTTTCATGATAAACATTTTCAAAATCTAACATTTATCCAAATATTTCATGATAAACATTTTAAAACTGTACATTTATCCAAATGTTTCATGATAAACATTTTAAAACTTGACATTTATCCAAATGTTTCATGATAAACATTTTAAAACTTGACATTTATCCAAATGTTTCTTGATAAACATTTTAAAACTTGACAATTATCCAAATGTTTCTTGATAAACATTTTAAAACTTGACATTTATCCAAATGTTTCATGATAAACATGTTAAAACTTGACTCACATTACATTTATTTCCAGCTGTTGTTTAGAAACCATCTAGAAAATATATAGAACAACCTAAATAATAAATTGAACATACACATTGTTCCAGCATTTTCTCATATGCATAACGAAGAGAGTCAGCTTTATCAGTTTCCTCTTTAGGAACAGTCACTTCCAAGTTTGCAATCAAGGCATAAGCTTCCTGAAAATAAGATTATTTCATATAATTAAGTATTATTTCATATAATAAAGTATTATTTCATATAATAAAGTATTATTTTATATAATAAAGTATTATTTTTCATATTTTTTCACCATAGTTATTCAACATACCCGGTATTAATAGAACAAATGCAAAAGACTCTACAGAACTTCAACATATTAATAATACAAATGCAAAAGACACTACAGAACTTCAACATAGTAATAGAACAAATGCAAAAGATGCTCCAGAACTTCAACATATTAATAGAACAAATGCAAAAGATGCTCCAGAACTTCAACATATTAATAGAACAAATGCAAAAGATGCTACAGAACTATCGGACAATAATTTCAATTGGAAGATGTCATCTGTGCAGTTTGCAAATGACATTAATCTTATGGCTGAAATGCAAAAGAACTTTAGAACTTACTTATAAAATTGAAAAAATTGAAAAAATTATGGTATTGAAATTAACATTGAGAAAAACAAGATAATGTGAACATAAATGATAAACAGACTGGTTAATATATGGATGAATGGACAAAACCTAGAAGTTAATAATTTTAAATACTTAAGACCTTATATGAACATCAATGGAAGCACTAACAAAGAAATGAAAACTAGAATTCAAATGGCCTCAGGTGTAATGTACAGAATGAACATTACATGAAAAGGCAAACTAAGCACAGCCGTGAAGATCAACTTATAAACATGATCAACATGGCAGTACTTTTGGGTAAATATTTCCAGAGTGGCAACATTGCAACCCTGAAGGATTATGGGTTTAATGATGATGATGATGACTTACTTCAATAGGAGTCATTTCTTCGTCCAATCGAATGTAATTGTCTTTGACAGATGTCAGAGCAGACATGGCAATTCGTACATCATCAAGATCTTTAACTGGTTTCCCAAGAGTCTTTGTCTGGTTGGCTGTGTATTCTGTCATTTCATTCACTCTAGCCCTCATTATGTTATTAAGCTCCACCCCATATGCTCTTTTCCACTCTGCTAGTTCTATTTGTAATGCAAGTTTCAATGGCTCTGGAACAATATTGCTATAAATAGTATTATTGTACAACGTATAATGCAACAATTTGTTTATATATCAAACCAAGATAATTATATACCTACTAATATTACAACCTAGAATTCTATGACAGACCAATATTACAACCTAGAATTCTATGACAGACTAATATTACAATCTAGAATTCTGTGACAGACTAATATTACAATCTAGAACTCTAAGACTATAAAAATGTAAAACTCCAAGACTGTGCGACTAATTGAAAAACCTAGAATTCTAAGACTGCGACTAATTGAACAACATAGAATTCTAAGACTGTGACTATCTGAACAACCTAGAATTCTAACACTAACTAATTTAACAATCTAAAATTTAGAGACAAATTTAATTACTTTCATTACTGCATGTTTTCCTGTTACGGAGTGCAGGAAGGCTTTTTGGCTGTGGAAATAAAGACCGCTTTGCAATAGTTGTCTGTCATGATGAGTACAGGAAGAATTTTGTATTCCATTTCCAAAAGACAAAAACCCTTATCCCAACCATGGATTGAACCCGGAATCTCAGGGTTCTTGTATTCTAGCTATACGGTGATCTAGCACCACCAATAATTCTGAGGTTAACAATATTTTAATATACAAGAACTTTGAGATTTCGACTAATTTAATGATTAAAGAATAATACCGGTAAGTATAATTTAATGATTATTTTATAATAATCCAAGAACTTTTAACAACTTAGAACTGTGCATGTCATAAGAAGCAACTAAGGAGGTTGGGCATGGGATCAGCTACACCATACTGTAGGTCATGGTGAATCTAAAATATCATGCTGAAGTTGAATGTGTCTGTTCACAAGGTACAATTATCCCAAGCAAGCTGTGGACCATGGCATAGTGAATCTCATTATCTGAACTACAAATTGGACACAAGTTTGAGAATGACTGCAGAGAAAAGAAAAAAATGAACATGCACATATGAAGTTCTTACATTTGTGTTCACTTCAACTGTGACATACACTTTTACATCCTTTATTTCAATTAATATTGTATAACAGAAGCTAGTTCACTCCAATCCTTTTTATTCAAAAGAAGAGCAAGAGGTAGACCAAAGGAAACACTCAGAAGAACAATACTTAGAGGAATTAAAACAAACAATATCTATACTATTTAAGAACTGCACAGAATAGCTTTGAACAAGCAGAATTGGAGAGATCTGACTTCTGCCCTATGCGCTAACTTTGAAAAATGAATGAATAAATGAATAAATGTATGTGCAACAATATTAATGTATGTGCAACAATATTAATGTATGTGCAACAATATTAATGTATGTGCAACAATATTAATGTATGTGCAACAATATTAATGTATGTGCAACAATATTAATGTATGTGCAACAATATTAATGTATGTGCAACAATATTAATGTATGTGTAGCGCACCTGTGTTGAGGGATACTGCTCCAATATTAATGGTCGGTTCAATACTAGAAACTTCTTCCTCCGTCTGCTTCAAAATCTGAAACTGTTCCTTGAACTCATACACATCTGGTTTTGTGGTTAAAAACTCCTGAAATATATAGTCAATTATGAGAAAATAACTGAAAACTCCTGAAATATATAGTAGATTGACATATGAAACAATAACTAAACATTCCTGAAATATATAGTAGATTGACACATGAGAAAATAACTAAAAACTCCTGAAATATATAGTCAATTGACATATGAGAAAATAACTAAAAACTCCTGAAATATATAGTCAATTGACATATGAGAAAACAACCATTCAGGTTATTGAAGGATGCATCTTCAATGATAATAATAGGCTTCAATACTGTGTTCTACGACGTAACTTACACACTTATCCGATCCCCAGGGTTTTGAGTTTTCACACTTTCTACCCTGTGACAGATGGTGGTTGGTGCATGTCTTCTTCAGTTGTGCTGTTTCTGTGTAGAGGGTACTGGTGATGGAGGGGTTTGGTAGTAAAAGTTATTTCCGCAGGTCTTGTAATGCAGGGCATTCAATAAGGTGGTGTTTTAATGTTTCCTTCCCAAGTCTGTTGCAATGGTTGTGGTATGGTCTGTGGTAATACTTGTAGGTGTTTAAGCTGTACATGAGTTGTTTGCAGCCGAAATATTGTAGTTTGGTCTTTGCGGTTTAGCCTGTGTTATATGCTGTCATGTGAATTTGGTTAGGACATGTCTCCATATATTTTTTTCTTCCTTTTGAGCCAGTGACCCAGCAGTCCATTCATTGCTGTTTACAGTTGTTGCAGATCATGAGCTTTTCTAAGATTGGTGGAAATTCCAGGTTGAGGAACACTTGCAAATTTTTTTGCAATTTTATTAGCAGTCTCATTCCAACTGATGCCTGTGTGGCCTGGTATCCACTGCAGTCTAGTATTGATGCCATAGGATGTATATTTATTTATACTGCATTCTAAAATTAATTTCTAAATTTAGAAACTTAGCATCATCAAGTTCCATCTCTGCAATGAAGGATGGCTGCAACAGACCTCCAACATCCCATGTCTCTTGTTTTGGTGGTGCATTCGGCTAGACTGTAACCTATCCATCGCTGACTATCGCTGGGCAGGTCATCTTGTGCGTATGGAGGATTCATGTCTACCAAAACAAGTATATTATGGAGTACTCAAGACAGGACTTCGAAAAGCTGGTGGACAGAAAACATGTTTCAAAGACACACTCAAGTTCTCACTGAAACATCTTAAAAGTGACGTAGGCTATTGTGAGAGTCTCGCTCCGGATAAAACAGCATGGCGTTACAATCTCAAAACTGGAGCAGTAGTGGCGGAAGAGACCAGACACGATACTGCAAGACAGAAGTGGGCAAGTAGAAAATACAAAACATTGCAACGTCTCATAGACATCCTCTACAGATGTCAATTGTGTGGAATAACTTTTTATGCTCGCATTGGACTTGTTAGTCATTTAAAAACGCACTTTCTTAACTTTATTATTTTTATTTATTTATTTATTATTATTATTATTTTTATTATTTTGGTTGAGTTTTGGTCATTGTCGATTATGATGAACAAACATCAACCGGCGTAACATCAACAAGTAACATCTTGTGATGTTACTCTCCCACTTGTATCTTTGCCTACCTCTTGCTCGCTTCCCTTTGACTTTACCCTCAAGTAAGGTCTTCAACAAAGTGTCATATCTTTTAATGTGTCCAAAATATTTTATTTGCTTGATCTCTATTTCCTTTAATAATTCTCTGTTCATATAAAGTTTTGTTAGAACCTCTTTGCTTGCTTTCTTCTCTTTTTATGATGTTCTGCCTACTATTCTATAGAAGCTTATAAAATCTTGCAAAATCGTAAACTGTAAAAATGGTTAGAGTCAATGACGGCCTCCAGAATGAGAATGGAGATAAAGGCAGCTAGTCAGCTCTAAAATGGATCTCTGAAACAGTAGCAGTAAGGGCTTTTATTATGACTGTCGGACTCTCAATTCATGATCAGGAAGATAAAAATTGGATAGCTGTGCCATGAGTTGATAGAGTATATGAAGGCTATTCAATATGTTCTAGCATATATTAATTCCAGAAACTGTAATTGCTATTTACCAGGCAAATATGATGACCATGTGCCAGTTTCTTGATTCTTGATTAGAAACTGGCTTCATGGCATGCAGGATATTCCCATAAGTGCTCTGCCCTTCATTCCAGCAGCCATCCCACTGTATGTAGACTCAGAGTCCTGGTCAGGTGTTGATTGTGTGATCTTCTGGACTTTCCAAAAAATCAGAATATACTATGTCATGGTTTACAGCATGGCTGAGATATATCTGTGCCTTTAAGCTGACTTCAACCTTGCTCCTGGATCATTTTGACTCTTTAGGGGAGTCAACCCAATGGGATAAGACAGTCATCCCCACACTCAAAAACCTCCTTAATTGCTTCTTACAACATGCATGATAGGTCACTGTGTTGCTATTATTTGACACACATTGATTATTTACCTTAATAATTGCATCTCTGTCTGCTGTCCATATAAATGAAAATTCTGAGAATCTTCTCAGAGCTTTCTTGATTTCTTCTCCAAGAGGTGATGCAACAACTCCTAGATTTGAATACTTTATCACATCTTTGTTCTCACACATAATCTTGTAACAATTCTTTTTGAGAATTAAAGCTGTGAACAAACAAATGTACAAACAAATGTACAAACAAATGTACAAACAAATGTACAAACAAATGTACAAACAAATGTATAAGCTATTATTTGAAGCATAATTATACTGTCTCTATGTTATTTATGTTTACAAGAAGACCTACTGGCCGTTGTATATAGTTGTTCTATGTTTGTTGTTACTGAGGATACTTCCATACTTGTACGAGATGTTCGTTGTTGTTGTAATAGTCCTTGTCTTGATTGGTCCGTTTTTCGGTGACTTAAGTATAAAGTTTGAATGTCTTGACAAAGTCGCATCTTTTTTAGGAGATGCGGTTAATCAAGTATGGAAAAACCTGTTTACTAAAGTTGCAAGTCAATTGAGTGCAAATAGAATAGACCTGGTTCAATTCCCGTTAGTCTCACTCAAGAATTGTTTATTTATCCTCTTGCTTCCTACTTGAATTTACTTGTAGAAACAAGGCTGCAAACTCAAGTTCAGGACAACTTATATACATAATTTACAAGAACGCATCCCACCAATTCTTCATCTGTGATAGCTAGAATGATGCAGTCCACAAAACAAAATGTGTTGTGTCATGGTTTACAACTTGCTTGCGATAACTGCCTCTTTCATTGCAACGCATCCAATGTCAGCATGTTATTTTTAGGTCACTGATCTTTCCTTAGCAGCCTTTTATGATGTGCATGGCAAGTTACAATGACATTGCTACTATTCTTTACTCCCTTTATGTGATATCTATGACAGCTCAATGGCAGTTGCCAATTTAAATTCAGTTTGTGTAGAGATTATGTCCACATTCTGGTTGTCAAAGCAAATTCTGAATAAAAAATATTTCTCATTATCAGTTAGTAGGCCTATATCCTGGACAGGATGTACAAGTCATCATAGCCTTTTGAAAATACTTCTGATCTTGAGCTAATCTTCCTGCTTTTGTGAGTGTCATGAGGATTTTTGATATCTTTATCCATCTTCTTTGTGGTCTCCCACTTTTTTGTTGCCCTAGACATCCTCTCCATTATGGTCCTTTCTAGGCTGTTGCGCCATTTAATATGGCCAACATATTGTAATTTTCTAGAGAAAAACTTGTTTAGTCAGTTTTCTTTTACATTCAATTCTCTTCAGATGTCTCTATTCTTGATCATTTTGGTCCATGTTTTCTGAGAATTCTTCTGTAAGATTTTCTATGAAATGTGGTTGTATGAAATATATATAGAGAATTGTTAATTTATTCTTAAACCCAAACTCTTCTATATCAAATGTAACTGCTTGAATCACCATACCTCACATATTAAAGTTAAATAATTATATCACCACTGCTCTAAGACATGTAGAAGACAGTAAGTCAATCTCTAAATAAGCTAGACAACCTGTAGGAAACAGCAAGTCTCACTCTAAATATGCTCTATCACCTGTAGGAAACAGCAAGTCTCACTCTAAATATGCTCTATCACCTGTAGGAAACAGCAAGTCTCACTCTAAATATACTCTATCACCTGTAGGAAACAGCAAGTCTCTCTATAAATAAGCCAGATACTTACTTTCATCTCTCTCTAAATAAGCCAGATACTTACCATCATCTCTCTCTAAATAAGCCAGATACTTACCATCATCTCTCTAAATAAGCCAGATACTTACCATCATCTCTCTCTAAATAAGCCAGATACTTACCATCATCTCTCTAAATAAGCCAGATACTTACCATCATCTCTCTAAATAAGCCAGATACTTACCATCATCTCTCTAAATAAGCCAGATACTTACCATCATCTCTAAATAAGCCAGATACTTACTTTCATCTCTCTCTAAATAAGCCAGATACTTACCATCATCTCTAAATAAGCCAGATACTTACCATCATCTCTAAATAAGCCAGATACTTACCATCATCTCTAAATAAGCCAGATACTTACCATCATCTCTCTCTAAATAAGCCAGATACTTACCATCATCTCTCTAAATAAGCCAGATACTTACCATCATCTCTCTCTAAATAAGCCAGATACTTACCATCATCTCTCTAAATAAGCCAGATACTTACCATCATCTCTCTAAATAAGCCAGATACTTACCATCATCTCTAAATAAGCCAGATACTTACCATCATCTCTAAATAAGCCAGATACTTACTTTCATCTCTCTCTAAATAAGCCAGATACTTACCATCATCTCTAAATAAGCCAGATACTTACCATCATCTCTAAATAAGCCAGATACTTACTTTCATCTCTCTCTAAATAAGCCAGATACTTACCATCATCTCTCTAAATAAGCCAGATACTTACCATCATCTCTCTCTAAATAAGCCAGATACTTACCATCATCTCTAAATAAGCCAGATACTTACCATCATCTCTCTCTAAATAAGCCAGATACTTACCATCATCTCTCTAAATAAGCCAGATACTTACCATCATCTCTCTAAATAAGCCAGATACTTACCATCATCTCTAAATAAGCCAGATACTTACTTTCATCTCTCTCTAAATAAGCCAGATACTTACTTTCATCTCTCTCTAAATAAGCCAGATACTTACCATCATCTCTCTAAATAAGCCAGATACTTACCATCATCTCTCTAAATAAGCCAGATACTTACCATCATCTCTAAATAAGCCAGATACTTACTTTCATCTCTCTCTAAATAAGCCAGATACTTACCATCATCTCTAAATAAGCCAGATACTTACTTTCATCTCTCTCTAAATAAGCCAGATACTTACCATCATCTCTAAATAAGCCAGATACTTACCATCATCTCTAAATAAGCCAGATACTTACTTTCATCTCTCTCTAAATAAGCCAGATACTTACCATCATCTCTCTAAATAAGCCAGATACTTACCATCATCTCTCTAAATAAGCCAGATACTTACCATCATCTCTAAATAAGCCAGATACTTACTTTCATCTCTCTCTAAATAAGCCAGATACTTACCATCATCTCTAAATAAGCCAGATACTTACTTTCATCTCTCTCTAAATAAGCCAGATACTTACCATCATCTCTCTAAATAAGCCAGATACTTACCGTCATCTCTAAATAAGCCAGATACTTACCATCATCTCTAAATAAGCCAGATACTTACTTTCATCTCTCTCTAAATAAGCCAGATACTTACCATCATCTCTCTAAATAAGCCAGATACTTACCATCATCTCTCTCTAAATAAGCCAGATACTTACCATCATCTCTAAATAAGCCAGATACTTACCATCATCTCTCTCTAAATAAGCAAGATACTTACCATCATCTCTCTAAATAAGCCAGATACTTACCATCATCTCTCTAAATAAGCCAGATACTTACCATCATCTCTAAATAAGCCAGATACTTACTTTCATCTCTCTCTAAATAAGCCAGATACTTACCATCATCTCTCTAAATAAGCCAGATACTTACCATCATCTCTAAATAAGCCAGATACTTACCATCATCTCTAAATAAGCCAGATACTTACCATCATCTCTAAATAAGCCAGATACTTACTTTCATCTCTCTCTAAATAAGCCAGATACTTACCATCATCTCTCTAAATAAGCCAGATACTTACCATCATCTCTAAATAAGCCAGATACTTACCATCATCTCTAAATAAGCCAGATACTTACCGTCATCTCTCTAAATAAGCCAGATACTTACCATCATCTCTCTAAATAAGCCAGATACTTACCATCATCTCTAAATAAGCCAGATACTTACCATCATCTCTAAATAAGCCAGATACTTACCATCATCTCTAAATAAGCCAGATACTTACTTTCATCTCTCTCTAAATAAGCCAGATACTTACCATCATCTCTAAATAAGCCAGATACTTACCATCATCTCTAAATAAGCCAGATACTTACTTTCATCTCTCTCTAAATAAGCCAGATACTTACCATCATCTCTCTCTAAATAAGCCAGATACTTATCATCATCTCTAAATAAGCCAGATACTTACTTTCATCTCTCTCTAAATAAGCCAGATACTTACCATCATCTCTCTCTAAATAAGCCAGATACTTATCATCATCTCTAAATAAGCCAGATACTTACTTTCATCTCTCTCTAAATAAGCCAGATACTTACTTTCATCTCTCTCTAAATAAGCCAGATACTTATCATCATCTCTAAATAAGCCAGATACTTATCATCATCTCTAAATAAGCCAGATACTTACCATCATCTCTAAATAAGCCAGATACTTACCATCATCTCTCTCTAAATAAGCCAGATACTTATCATCATCTCTAAATAAGCCAGATACTTATCATCATCTCTAAATAAGCCAGATACTTACTTTCATCTCTCTTTAAATAAGCCAGATACTTACCATCATCTCTCTCTAAATAAGCCAGATACTTATCATCATCTCTAAATAAGCCAGATACTTACCATCATCTCTCTAAATAAGCCAGATACTTACCATCATCTCTAAATAAGCCAGATACTTACCATCATCTCTAAATAAGCCAGATACTTACTTTCATCTCTCTCTAAATAAGCCAGATACTTACCATCATCTCTAAATAAGCCAGATACTTACCATCATCTCTAAATAAGCCAGATACTTACTTTCATCTCTAAATAAGCCAGATACTTACCATCATCTCTCTCTAAATAAGCCAGATACTTACCATCATCTCTAAATAAGCCAGATACTTACTTTCATCTCTCTTTAAATAAGCCAGATACTTACCATCATCTCTCTAAATAAGCCAGATACTTACCATCATCTCTAAATAAGCCAGATACTTACCATCATCTCTAAATAAGCCAGATACTTACCGTCATCTCTCTAAATAAGCCAGATACTTACCATCATCTCTAAATAAGCCAGATACTTACCATCATCTCTAAATAAGCCAGATACTTACTTTCATCTCTCTCTAAATAAGCCAGATACTTACCATCATCTCTAAATAAGACAGATACTTACCATCATCTCTAAATAAGCCAGATACTTACTTTCATCTCTCTCTAAATAAGCCAGATACTTACCATCATCTCTCGAAATAAGCCAGATACTTACCATCATCTCTCTCTAAATAAGCCAGATACTTACCATCATCTCTAAATAAGCCAGATACTTACCATCATCTCTCTCTAAATAAGCCAGATACTTACCATCATCTCTCTAAATAAGCCAGATACTTACCATCATCTCTCTCTAAATAAGCCAGATACTTACCATCATCTCTCTAAATAAGCCAGATACTTACCATCATCTCTAAATAAGCCAGATACTTACCATCATCTCTCTCTAAATAAGCCAGATACTTACCATCATCTCTAAATAAGCCAGATACTTACCATCATCTCTCTAAATAAGCCAGATACTTACCATCATCTCTAAATAAGCCAGATACTTACCATCATCTCTAAATAAGCCAGATACTTTCATCTCTCTCTAAATAAGCCAGATACTTACCATCATCTCTCTCTAATTAAGCCAGATACTTACCATCATCTCTCTCTAAATAAGCCAGATACTTACCATCATCTCTCTAAATAAGCCAGATACTTACCATCATCTCTCTCTAAATAAGCCAGATACATACTTTCATCTCTCTCTAAATAAGCCAGATACTTACCATCATCTCTCTAAATAAGCCAGATACTTACCATCATCTCTCTAAATAAGCCAGATACTTACCATCATCTCTAAATAAGCCAGATACTTACCATCATCTCTAAATAAGCCAGATACTTACCATCATCTCTAAATAAGCCAGATACTTACCATCATCTCTAAATAAGCCAGATACTTACTTTCATCTCTCTCTAAATAAGCCAGATACTTACCATCATCTCTCTCTAAATAAGCCAGATACTTACCATCATCTCTAAATAAGCCAGATACTTACCATCATCTCTCTCTAAATAAGCCAGATACTTACCATCATCTCTCTAAATAAGCCAGATACTTACCACCATCTCTCTCTAAATAAGCCAGATACTCACCATCATCTCTCTCTAAATAAGCCAGATACTTACCATCATCTCTCTAAATAAGCCGGATACTTACCATCATCTCTCTCTAAATAAGCCAGATACTTACCATCATCTCTAAATAAGCCAGATACTTACTATCATCTCTAAATAAGCCAGATACTTACCATCATCTCTCTAAATAAGCCAGATACTTACCACCATCTCTCTCTAAATAAGCCAGATACTCACCATCATCTCTCTCTAAATAAGCCAGATACTTACCATCATCTCTCTAAATAAGCCGGATACTTACCATCATCTCTCTCTAAATAAGCCAGATACTTACCATCATCTCTAAATAAGCCAGATACTTACTATCATCTCTAAATAAGCCAGATACTTACCATCATCTCTCTCTAAATAAGCCAGATACTTACCATCATCTCTAAATAAGCCAGATACTTACCATCATCTCTCTCTAAATAAGCCAGATACTTACCATCATCTCTAAATAAGCCAGATACTTACCATCATCTCTCTCTAAATAAGCCAGATACTTACCATCATCTCTCTCTAAATAAGTCAGATACTTACCATCATCTCTCTCTAAATAAGCCAGATACTTACTATCATCTCTAAATAAGCCAGATACTTACCATCATCTCTCTCTAAATAAGCCAGATACTTACCATCATCTCTAAATAAGCCAGATACTTACCATCATCTCTCTCTAAATAAGCCAGATACTTACCATCATCTCTCTCTAAATAAGTCAGATACTTACCATCATCTCTCTCTAAATAAGCCAGATACTTACTATCATCTCTAAATAAGCCAGATACTTACCATCATCTCTCTCTAAATAAGCCAGATACTTACCATCATCTCTAAATAAGCCAGATACTTACCATCATCTCTCTCTAAATAAGCCAGATACTTACCATCATCTCTAAATAAGCCAGATACTTACCATCATCTCTCTCTAAATAAGCCAGATACTTACCATCATCTCTCTAAATAAGCCAGATACTTACCATCATCTCTCTCTAAATAAGCCAGATACTTACCATCATCTCTCTCTAAATAAGCCAGATACTTACCATCATCTCTAAATAAGACAGATACTTACCATCATCTCTCTCTAAATAAGCCAAATACTTACCATCATCTCTCTCTAAATAAGCCAGATACTTACCATCATCTCTAAATAAGCCAGATACTTACCATCATCTCTCTCTAAATAAGCCAGATACTTACCATCATCTCTCTCTAAATAAGCCAGATACTTACCATCATCTCTAAATAAGACAGATACTTACCATCATCTCTCTCTAAATAAGCCAAATACTTACCATCATCTCTAAATAAGACAGATACTTACCATCATCTCTCTCTAAATAAGCCAAATACTTACCATCATCTCTCTCTAAATAAGCCAGATACTTACCATCATCTCTAAATAAGACAGATACTTACCATCATCTCTCTCTAAATAAGCCAAATACTTACCATCATCTCTAAATAAGACAGATACTTACCATCATCTCTCTCTAAATAAGCCAAATACTTACCATCATCTCTCTCTAAATAAGCCAGATACTTACCATCATCTCTAAATAAGCCAGATACTTACCATCATCTCTCTCTAAATAAGCCAAATACTTACCATCATCTCTAAATAAGACAGATACTTACCATCATCTCTCTCTAAATAAGCCAAATACTTACCATCATCTCTCTCTAAATAAGCCAGATACTTACCATCATCTCTAAATAAGCCAGATACTTACCATCATCTCTCTCTAAATAAGCCAGATACTTACCATCATCTCTCTCTAAATAAGCCAGATACTTACCATCATCTCTAAATAAGCCAGATACTTACCATCATCTCTCTCTCTAAATAAGCCAGATACTTACCATCATCTCTAAATAAGCCACATACTGTCCATCATCTCTAAATAAGCCAGATACTTACCATCATCTCTCTCTAAATAAGCCAAATACTTACCATAATCTCTCTCTAAATAAGCCAGATACTTACCATCATCTCTAAATAAGCCAGATACTTACCATCATCTCTAAATAAGTCAGATACTTACCACCATCTCTAAATAAGCCAGATACTTACCATCATCTCTAAATAAGCCAGATACTTACCATCATCTCTAAATAAGTCAGATACTTACCATCATCTCTCTCTAAATAAGCCAGATACTTACCATCATCTCTAAATAAGCCAGATACTTACCATCATCTCTAAATAAGCCAGATACTTACCATCATCTCTCTCTAAATAAGCCAGATACTTACCATCATCTCTCTCTAAATAAGCCAGATACTTACCATCATCTCTCTCTAAATAAGTCAGATACTTACCACCATCTCTAAATAAGCCAGATACTTACCATCATCTCTAAATAAGCCAGATACTTACCATCATCTCTAAATAAGCCAGATACTTACCATCATCTCTAAATAAGTCAGATACTTACCATCATCTCTCTCTAAATAAGCCAGATACTTACCATCATCTCTAAATAAGCCAGATACTTACCATCATCTCTAAATAAGCCAGATACTTACCATCATCTCTCTCTAAATAAGCCAGATACTTACCATCATCTCTCTCTAAATAAGCCAGATACTTACCATCATCTCTAAATAAGCCAGATACTTACCATCATCTCTAAATAAGCCAGATACTTACCATCATCTCTCTAAATAAGCCAGATACTTACCATCATCTCTAAATAAGCCATATACTTACCATCATCTCTCTAAATAAGCCAGATACTTACCATCATCTCTCTAAATAAGCCAGATACTTACCATCATCTCTCTAAATAAGCCAGATACTTACCATCATCTCTAAATAAGCCAGATACTTACCATCATCTCTAAATAAGCCAGATACTTACCATCATCTCTAAATAAGCCAGATACTTACCATCATCTCTAAATAAGCCAGATACTTACCATCATCTCTAAATAAGCCAGATACTTACCATCATCTCTCTCTAAATAAGCCAGATACTTACCATCAACTCTCTCTAAATAAGCCAGATACTTACCATCATCTCTAAATAAGCCAGATACTTACCATCATCTCTCTAAATAAGCCAGATACTTACCATCATCTCTCTAAATAAGCCAGATACTTACCATCATCTCTAAATAAGCCAGATACTTACCATCATCTCTCTCTAAATAAGCCAGATACTTACCATCATCTCTAAATAAGCCAGATACTTACCATCATCTCTCTCTAAATAAGCCAGATACTTACCATCATCTCTAAATAAGCCAGATACTTACCATCATCTCTAAATAAGCCAGATACTTACCATCAACTCTCTCTAAATAAGCCAGATACTTACCATCATCTCTAAATAAGCCAGATACTTACCATCATCTCTCTAAATAAGCCAGATACTTACCATCATCTCTAAATAAGCCAGATACTTACCATCATCTCTAAATAAGCCAGATACTTACCATCATCGCTATCTTCTTCTGGTCTAATCCCAAGTTTAGCAAAGATCTCTGGATTAGGCTGGTCCCAGATTTCAACTCTTTTTCCAACTTCAAGGATAAGAGTGACTGCTTTATTTAAAGCATTGACAAGCTTGTCTACCTTTGGGTTAGACACCTGTCCAGAAAAATATTCAATGTATACATGACTGCATCATTTATTTATTTTCATGTTCCCCTTTCACTTCCTTACCTTTTATGACAGTTATCTATCTATGTGATGTGTCCTTTACAGAACAGTGCCCTCACTGCCACTCTGTAAGCTTATCAGTTCTATGAAAGCTTCCCAGCTTCTTCCAATATCTTATTCAGAATGACTTCAATTTCCTGTGTCTATCATAGTCTTGATCTGCCTCTATTACTCTTCATGGATTTTCTTCCAAGATTAATCTATCTAAACCATTGTGTCTTTTATATATCCAAAATAGGTTAGCGTATGTTTTTTTTATAGTTTTGAGGAGCTATATTCAGGAGCTATATTCAGGAGCTATATTCAGGAGCTATATTCAGGAGCTATATTCAGGAGCTATATTCAGGAGCTATATTCAGGAGCTATATTCAGGAGCTATATTCATGTCTTTAAGGATGGCTGCTTTTGATCATCTTTCTGTTTATGATATTCCTAAGGCCATTCTATATCATTTCAGATGCTAACATTTTCTTTTCTATTGCAGATGTCACTGTTCAGGTCTCACAACCATATGTTGCCATGGAAAAATATAGCACCGTAATAGTTGTATAGCTGTAACTACGCGGTTTTTTTTGTTTACCCTTGCCACAGATTTTTAATATGTGATTTTTTGTGTACTGGTTCAATTCCCATTAGAGTCTAGAATTTTTAATTTATCCTCTGGCTTCCTTCTTGAATTTACTTGTATAAGCAATTATTTGAAGCAAAATAGTACTGTCTATTTATGTTATCCATGTTTACAAGAATACCTATCGGCCCTTGTATAACTAATACGGATATTGTATGTTATATGTTTGTTATTACTGAGGATACTTCAATACCTCTACGGGATGTTTGTTGTTGTTGTAATAATCCTTGTCTCGATTGGTCCGTTCTCAGTGACTTGAGTGCACAGTTTGAATGTCTTGCCAAAATCGCATCTTTTTTTTTCTTTTTTTTTTTTGGAGATGAGGTTAGTCAAGTACGGAAAATCTTGTGTACATGAGTTGCTAGGTGATTTGGTGCCGTTGAACAGACTGGTTCAATTCCTGCTAGACTCAAGAATTTTTAATTTATCCTCTGGCTTCCTTCTTGAATTTACTTGATTTTTTTGTGTGCAGGATGATTGCTAATGCTTTTATGATCTCTGCTGAACGATCTTCTGTGACGTTATTTGTTAACCCGAGATATTCAAGGTTGTTGACATTTTCTAATTGCTCTTTGTCAAAGGTAACTAATGTATATCAACAGAATTGTAGTTGAAACCTTCACAGGGGAATATTCACTATGACATATTGGCTATGACATGTAATAAGTGGAATTTTTAAATTTAATTCCCTATTATAAACTTATTCAAATTAAAGCCTAGATTCATCTTCTATTTCATTAGAATCCACATTCAGCAAACAATTCAAAAGGCAATAATTTCAATGTATTCTACTTGTCTATTCCAAATTCAAAGATTTTAGATGCATCTGATGCAATTCTGTCTGCTACAAACATCTGCATTACTACAAACATCTGCATTACTACAAACATCTGCATTATTACAAACATATTCAGGACAGTAGATCCATGTGATACTTCTCTGGATGAAGATTAAAGAATATACCTTGACACCAACAGAAGAAACCTACAGAGATCATATTTTGAAGTGAAATAATGTTAGCAAGAATAAATGAAAGTTTTGTTACTTATCAAATTCAGAAATTCAAAAATGATCTTTAAATTTGCACTCTTTATGAACAAACGAACACATGGGATGCAAAAATGTTTATTTCATGATAAGGGGCAATACACTTGAGACATTGCTTCACATTCTTGTGAAGAACATTTTATTTTTAAAAAGTGTGTGCAATGAGTTACCGAATAATTAGCAGTCTCCACAGTTACATAACTTATTTGAAAACATAAAAATAAAGGTAGTTTTCTTATAAATCAGCAAAAAGCATGCATTTTTGCCTATAAATTCTCTGCTACCTGGCCAGTGCTTGACCAGAAAAAAACCAACTAGATAAATGTTCAGCAACCTGGCCAGTGCTTGATCAGAAACCAACCGACTATACCTTCATCAGCACATATTCAAAGTGGTTCCACAATTCCTCATCCTCTCCCAGAATACAAGGATCCTGGTGATTGGGTTGAAAACTGAAGGTACTTTTCTGTTTTTGAAAACAATCCGTGAAGATTTAACTTCAATGAAGACCTCTTAACTCAGATCACCTATACAGCAGACATGTTAACTTACCACTGCGTTAACTTGGTTGTCAGTTAACAAATCTATGCATGGTCAGAGGAAGAAGCAGCCCTTTCATCATCATTATCATCATCAACACATCAAATAAGGTGTGCAAGCATCCACATCCTTATGGTAGTTGAAATAAAACTCTGGAATCTTTCCATATTCAAATAGATGACTAAATGAAATAGACATTAGAGCAGCTAGCACAAGCTCCATTGTCTGAGATAAGGTAATGAGAGAAAATGTATATCTCCCAATAACTGAAAGTCAATGAAACAATGAAAAATGAAAACTAACTCCTATGAACATCAATTATTGCGCACTACAAACAAGCACTTACCACATTGGGAATGGTAAGCTCAATATCTACAGAAAAGAATGGCCCAGACAACTTTGAGTCATCATCTGGGGTTGTACTAGCTGAGCGTTGAATTCTGAGAATGCATTAAGTATTTTGTATTTTTATGTTAGAGCCATCATCATTGTACTCTGGCTGATAAGCATTTATATGTTAGAGCCATCATCATCATACTCTGGCTGATAACCATTTATATGTTAGAGCCATCACCATTGTACTCTGGCTGATAACTATTTATGTGTCTATTTTGTACACAAGAAGATCTCAGAAGCAAATCACAAACATTGTAGCAATGAGCAATGACAATGTAGCAATGAGCAATGACAATGTAGCAATGAACAATGACAATGTAGCAATGAGTAATGACAATGCTCCTTAATGAACACTTTTTTTATGACATCTTATTTATAGGAATGTGCAATTGGATTATTAGATTTTATAATTTAAACATTACTGTTTCAATGCTATATAGAGTTACTTCTGGCATATGGATGGGAAACATGGACATTAAATAAACAAGTAGGAAGGAAACCAGATATTACAGATATTTGGTTTTTTGCAGAAAGATTATGTGAATCCCTCGAAAATCTTGAAAAAACTAATGTTGGTGAAGATTGACATCAAAATAACCTTAACATTCAAAAAAAAGTTCAAGTTGATTGGTCACATCACAAAATGAACTTGGGGGGTGTAGGGGTGTGTACATGTAAAACAGGCAAAATTAAAGGGAAAAAAAATGGTATCAGAGAGAACAGATACTAGATACTTAGCATCCATGACTGGGGGGTAATGAGTCCATAGTGGAGTCAATACCCTGAACTGCTGATCGAATGTGCAGATTAAATTATCTTCTACAAAAATACATAATGACAATAATGAATTCTTAGTCTACAGATGTGTAAAGAGAAAAGTTGTTCCCTAAGGCGTTTCAGTTCCTGCGGTTACAAATTAGACAAACAGCAATAATTTGTGAAAGGTAATATGTTATCCAGGAACTAAAGCTGCAGGCAGCGGGCCGCATCATATGGAGAACCAAAACCTCTGCCCTATGTGTCGCTTGCGGCACGAAAGGAACAAACTAACTAATATGTTATCGTTGGTTTGATCCCTATGAATTATGAAAAATTAGCTCTTACTTCCATGTGCAATGCGGTAGTTTTCCCAGAGCTTATTCCACACTCAGAAGATTAAATTTCTCAGTTACGTGCAATACTTTGAGAAAAAGTATCAACGGCACAGAAGAGGTAAATTCTGGGAGTTTTTAAGTGTTTTCTACCTTTCTAAAACATGCAAAGTTGGAATCATGAGCTTCAGCTTCTCTGCCAAGCATACTTTAACTTCTAAGAGGTGTTCATAGCAACCCAGCTCTTAGCTATGGTCACTGGGATGGTTGGAGCAGCCTTCACCATCCAAGACAGCTCTCCAATTATGCAGGCCTATCATGTACACCTGATTCTGGACTCTCTCAGAGAATTATTACGTCCTGCACAGTTGCCTCTCACCACATCACATGTGCCACCTTGTCATAGCAAGGGCACCATGTACATTTCTGTTGGTAGCATGGTCAGGGCTGCTGGAGCTCATCTGGTTACAAAGCATCATGTACATTTCTGGGTTCTCTGAACGTTGTGCCACACAGAGATTGTACATAATTGTACAGATCAAATGCTGTGGGGCTTTCACAAGAGGAAAGCCTCACTATATTGACAAGTCATTTACTGAGAGTCCACTGTTACCTAATGGTTTGTCTGATATGCCAATAGTGAGACCCATCTATGTTGAGCAGTTTTCCCTTTCGCGTGTGGAAAAGGTAATACAATGATGTAACTTGACATACTGGTACAGGTCATCTGCATGTCTTAAACCCTTAGCTGTGCTGAATAAAAAGCTCAAATCGTAACTGCAGTGCTGGATAATTTCAAGGGCCTTTACATTTTTTTTCTTTAACCAATTTGCCCACTGCATTCTTACATTAAAGAGTGTTTTTTTCTATTTTACTGTATACTCTAATTTATGAATTTACAAGCATAATGATACTTTGTATTCTGGAGGGACATGAAAAATTTTATATTCATTAGTTTCACATAATGAACATTATTTTAATCAAATAGTATAATAATGTATAATAGTATCCTGTGAGACACATTCAAAGATTCTGAAAACATTTGCATGATCAATGTTTTGAATCTTTATACTATTACTGATAGAAAACGAAAATGTTTACTGTATCATGAATTTGAAACACTTACGCTGTATATAGGATCTATTATCTGAATGACCAAATTAGTTCTAGTATCACAATGTAAATTAACAATTTCTAAATCACTTCTTGAATCAGATAATGAATGCTAGAATTATCAAGAGACTTTCTTCAAAATGTTTATAATTTTAAAATTCATTGAGTGTAAGTTGCGTCATAGTACAGTCAAGGAGAAGAGCATACACAAAGAAAGGCCACCTGTGTCAACACACAGAAAGTAGTAATTATGCTTCTAAACATGTGCAAATTTGGAATTTCAATTGTTAGATAGCCATTAGACAGCTTAAACTACCCATTCAGAGTATTTGAACACTATAAGGTGTTTTCAGGGATAAATTATATGAATATACGGCTCATCACTCCTTAAGGATATGTCCCCACAAAATAGAGGTAACTTTTTATCATATCCTTAAGGATCACTGTTGGCATCACGAAATTTGAAAAAAAAAGAACACTGTGGGTAATCCACAAGCACAAGAAGCAGAAAGAAAAATCAGAAAATTCTACTACCCCAAACAGGACTTCAGCACTCCTGCATGCATTGCAATAGAACTTTCCGTGCACGAATCGGACTCATCGAATACGTACAAACTTTTTTTCATCACATTTATTGTTTTTCATGCCATTCTCATCTTTGCTTGCGAAGGAGGAACATCATCATCATCATCCTTAAGGATGCCTCCACAGGAAAGGAGTTAATCCTACCTATCTAAAATTGGGTATGTCAACTGCAGCGCAAAACGTGAAATAAAGTAAGTATTGTGAGAAGTGCACTTAAAAGGAACAGAAAAATAGGAAGACTAACAAATATCTGATGAAAAATATCAAAAACAAAAGCATTAGGTAATACAAAGAGATTTTGTCAAGACCTTGCCTTCACAGAAAGTTGTTAAGGTGAATAGATACAAATATAGTTCTGCCCATTTTTAACAAAACTCCCCTTGTATTATGTAGTATTTTCTATTGTATAATATATCGCTCGCGTGTTGTCAGATCCAGAAGGAATAAAAAAAAAATAGTAGAACAGTGAGTCAAGATACAAAATAGTGTGCAACAAAATACTAGTAATACTGCTGCCTGTTACCTATTACATAATAGGTGAATGTAATAGGAGAATGTAATAGATGTGACAAGGTGTTAGATGTAACAAGTGAGAATACAAAATAGTGTGCAACAAAATAATAGTAATACTGCTGCTAGCCATGTCATAAGAGACTACAGTCATAAGAGGCAACCTAAGAGGTTTGGATTTGGGATAATTGCCCTTCACCATAATCTCCACTGGGATGAAGCCTGTTGAAAACACATTCCTGAACTGCTAAGGGAATCAACCCACTTATCTGAGGGGGAATCAACCCACTTATCTGAGGGGGAATCAACCCACTTATCTGAGGGGGAATCAACCCACTTATCTGCAGCATGCAATTAAATTGCAAGAAAGCTATGGAAAAATCCTCTTAAGAGTAGGAGACTGTCCAGCTCGAGGCATTGCAACCTACATTCATATTGAGTAAATCAGTCATCCAGGCATTGCAACCTAGTCATATTGAGTAAATCAGTCATCCAGGCATTGCAACCTACAGTCATATTGAGTAAATCAGTCATCCAGGCATTGCAACCTACAGTCATATTGAGTAAATAAGTCATCCAGGCATTGCAACAGCTATGGATAACCTCTCCTTAAAAAATGAATGCCAGAAATTAAATCTGATATGAAAGTAAAAACATTGCCTGCTTGGTATAGGTAACAATAGTGACATACTTGTGCTTTCTCTGGGCTTCTACTTCTTCTTCTTCTGTCGTATTCATTCTGAAACTCCCAATGCATCTCTCCTTGGAGCAGGACAATGGTTCTACTTCTTCTTTTTCTGTGATCATTCTAACATTCCTGCAGATTAGCAGTATGTATTGCGGAGAACGGAATGCATTGTGTTATCATTTACAGCATTGCTGCAATATCTAGGGCCTTTCTGCCTGACACATCTGACTTCAGCATGATTTTGGGTCACTTTAACCCTATTTGGGATGGTACAGCCAACACCACTCCATAAACCCCTTAGTCGCCTCTTCCAAGATGCATGGAAAGTAAACAGTGTTGCTATTCTTTGCTTCCCTCTCGGGCCCCGGCAACACAGGGGCAATGGTTCTACTAGATATCCAGCAGGATGTTGTCCAGACAATGACAATGTGTTGTGTTGCTGTTTTATTTCCAGCAATGGCCAGATACATCAGTCTTCGGCTGACTCTGAGTTCTATCATCATTAATCAATATGCAGTCATTTTTTTTAAGAACATTCAATTCAATATATTCTATTTGATAGCAAAATAAGATCAATGGTATACAAGTCTAAAAGGTATACTAGTCTAAAAGGTATACAAGTCTAGAAGAAGTTATACCCTGCCATAAATCTCTTCCGCATGGCTGCAAGGGATGCTCTAACACTCTTAATCAATGCATCTATCATTTTGCCTTTAAAATCCTCAAAAAGAGCCAGGCAACAAGTCATGTAATTTTCTTGTGTCATTAGGTCTTCAGGCAATGGGCTTCTGTCTGGTTCTCCACTCTCAATAAGAGTACTGATGGCAGTTACAGTATGAGCTGTCTGTAAAGTTTTCTTGTCTGTCAACATAAAAAAAACATTACTAATTCATTGCAGAGATAATCACCCACTGTCAGAAACAACCAAATGGGCTGAAAATATAGTTGCTATTGCAACACATTGAAAATGCTGAAATTCAACAAAGTTACATTGTAAGGTAATCACATATAAGGAATGTTTTGTTTGTTTGAGAATTCCAGGAATTGTGAGCGATTAACTCTTACTTCCACTGCGCAGTTGGTTGGTCTTTCTGAGCTTTCTTTCTTCTTCTTCTTCTGCAGCGTTCATTCTCAAACTCCTGCTGGATCTCTCCTGTAGCAGTACTACTAGATCTCCAGCAGGATGCAGTCCAAAGAATGGAAATGCGTTGTGTTGCCGTTTTATTTGCGCCAATGGCCCGATATATCCGTCTTCGGCGGAAGAGCTTTCTTTCAAACCCACTAGACTAGCTTTCGGCTTAGTGCAATGCCTATTGAAGGTGTCTTACTCAGAAGGGGTGTATAATTGTATGGATGACATGCTACAAAGCTTCCATTAAAGCGCCTTAATATAACGGCATGTCATCTACAAAGGTTTTCTGTTGCATGGGTGATTTGTCTAGTGGGCCATTGGTGAGGCCCACAGATGCAACTGCATGTGCATGTAATGAATTAAAATAGGAAATACAAAGTTCAACCAGTATAATATTACAATATAAAAATAAAGCTCACTTTCTGGGTCACCTATCCTCTGTTCATCCATGTACATAATTTCCAACAACTTGTACTCATTGACCGCACTGTTTATGAACACACGGAGTAGCTCATACACCGTGTCACATATCATTTTGTTCAATTTGTTCAGATCATCACCAATTCTGATTGTATTATCCTGAGGAACACAAACAATAAACTATTGGCACTATATCTTATTCAGCATGCAAACGATCAACTCAACATTCTTTGGCGGTTTTCTAGGCAATATTTATATACAGTAGGTTGTTATTGCTTTCTGAAAGGTCCAAATGAAAAACTGCTTATGACGGAAATTTATCCCAGCACTTTCGCCATCTCTGTACCAATACAAACAAGGGAAACTATTAAAAACTTATCATCATCAAGTGCCGTGCCGAATGGCATTGGAAATCATATTTCTCCATGTACATCGATCTCCCATATATGTCATCATCTCTGGTTGGTGTCGTCAATCGAAGCCATTTAGTCAAACTGTCCAATATCTTTTCACCGGGTCTTCCTCTTGATCTTTTCCCTTCTATCTTTCCTGTTGTCACTATATTCTCAATGCCTCCTCTTCTCATTATGTACCCAATAAATGTTGACTGTCTTTTTCTTATATTATCAATAATGCATCTTTTCACATCCATCTTTCTAAGACATTCTTCATTAGTAATCTTTGCTGTCCAAGGGATGCGTAACATTCTTCGAATAAACCACATTTCTGTTGCCTCCAATGATTTTTGTGATGTCTTATTTATTGTCCATGCTTCACTTCCACAGAGAAGCATTGGTTCAATGTAGCATTTGAGGGCATGTTTTCTAGTATCCATAGATATGGAATTGTTGCACTGGATATTTTTCATTTTATGGAATGATCCTTTTTCTTGTCCTATTCTGCTTATAATTTCGGTCTTGCATTTACCATCTGAAGTGATTAATGTTCCTAAATATTTGAAACTATTCACCTGCCTTAAGTTTTTCTCATTTAATACTATTTTACTATTTGGTGGCATTCTATTTCTTGATATTATCATTGTCACTGTCTTTTTTTATGTTTATACTAAGACCTTTGACTTACAAATATGGTGTGACTTACAAATAAGAAGTTGCTCTTTTTTTTACGAACAAATTAATACCGTAGAAGGCAGTAGAAATAAAGGATCATGATCTCAGGCTGACCACCAGCCATACAGTGATTTTCACACATTTTCAAACAAAACCAGTATCTAGTTTCCACATGGCCATTTACTGAAGTCTTTTCCAGAATAATTCTTCATGCTGATCCCAAATGTTATTTATCTTTGTTGAGCCAACTTTTCCCATGCTTCACATTGGCTGGCAAATCAAAGTATATGTAATGTCCAATGATCAGATGCATCGGACGAGGTAAGTCCTGCTGCGATGATCATCACACAGGATTAATTATTAGAAGGGCATGCCTTCTATAGAGCAAGTACCAGGTATGTATTGTGAATGCTACGGTAGAAAGTATTGTTAATGCCAAGTTAGGTGTACTGAGACTTGAATTCAACCTTATGAAGAATCTAGATGCCAGATAATACAATGTGTGTCAACACAGATGAAGTAAGGGGAAAAAATCATGCTTTCTAGCTAAATATCAAACTTTTTTAAAGTTATTATAAATATAACATTTTTATAAATATTTATGAAGAAATAAATTGTGTTTGTGTTTTATATCGGGGATGGGGGGGGTGGTATTTTGTGGCTATGGTATTACCACTAAAATTATTGGCAAATTTTCTAAAGATAAGCACATACCCATTTTGTTCCTTAAAAAAAAAGCACTGCCAATAAGTATAACTCCGGGACAGAAAAAAATGCAATCATCATTTCAGCTCAATCATGTTACCTGAATGCCCTGAGCACCTACACAGGTAGTGTCACTTGAAATTGTTGGATGTGTTATGTCGAATCTAATGTTGAAGTTGGATGTGTTATGCCAAAAAGCAGATACCACAGATAAGCTGTAAAGACACAATGTGTATTCCATTCTCTGGACTACATCCTGCTAATCTGCAGGAGTTTGAGGATAAATGCAAAATAAGAACAGAGAGAACTTCCAGGGAGGTTCTTCTGTGTCTGTTCTCAAACAACTGCCAGTTAATAGGATGTAATCTGGAGAATGGAATGCATTGTATCATGGTTTATACAGCTAACCTGCGATAGCTGCAACTTTCTGTCAGATACACACAATGTCAGCATATTGGAGGTTCTGAACACATAATAATTTTATACATATCAAAATTGTGTAAACAGGGTCTTCATTTGCGACTTTTTCCACTTATGTGATTAGTTTGCTATGCTAAGCAGCCTAGACATTTAGGTGGATTGTCTCCATGAATTCAGTCATCAACCAATTCCCTACAGCTTCGCTTAAAGTTTCATTTAATCTTGGAGATTAGGTTTTAGTCTCATCAGGGATAAATACAGTAGACCTGGACAGATGATACAGACTTGAGGCAAAAGCTATGAGGCAGCCGCTCTGACCTGGAGAAGACAGTGGACTTTGCTCTGATGAAAGGACTGACAATATAACATGATCACAGATGCTGAACACAAAAGAAGAAAGGAGAAGGGAAAAATAACGAAATAAAAACAAATTAATTTCGAAACATAATTTTTACAAATACAAATATTTCTTCTTCTTCAGTGTTCATTCTCAAACTTCCGCTGGATCACTTTTGTAGCAGGACCATGGTCCAATTAGATTTCCAGCAGGATGTAGTTCAGAGAATGGAATTAAGTTGTGTCACCCGTTTTATTTGTACCAATGGCGTGACTCATCCATCTCTAGCAGAAAAAAACAAATATTTGTAAGATGTTGATATCTACAATATCAATGGTCTCTCACAATTTCAAACACAAAAGAAGAGATACAGCGCGGACAAGAAAGTCATCCAACCTTGTCTCTCACAATTTCAAACACAAAAGAAGAGATACAGCGCGGACAAGAAAGTCATCCAACCTTTGTGTTATGTAAAAAGTCTTCCATTGTCCAGGGGCTTGAACTTGGAAGAGAACATAAAAGTGTTTCTGCTATCTGAACCAACTTGGCATCAATACGCATGTATTTAATATCACAAACCTAGAGAATATATTTCATAATACAAAATATATAAATTTTCAGAAATTAATTTAGATGAGCATATCTTGAATCACCCAAAACAAAAAGCAAATTATATCTTTAATAGTCCAGATTTGGTGAAAACTTGGTCTGAGTTCTGAAACCTGGCATAGATAAAGCCATTTCAGTTAGCTCCCAGGAGATCAGTGAAGTGTGTCAGTGATGCATAGAAATTCAACGATAGCTTACAAGCAACATCTGTGCAGGTTATGCTTCAATTGATGCTTTTATTATTAAATCCACACTCTGTCTAATCATAAATAAAATCACATCTTGACTTCCCAAAAGACACTAAGTAATACTATACCTTCAATCTCACAAATTAAATATAAAATCACATCTCTCTTCTGCCAAAACACTAGGCAACATCATCTATCCACTATCATCAATTGCATGTCAGGCAACAGCAAACATCATCTATCCACTATCATCGATTGCATGTCAGGCAACAGCAAACATCATCTATCCACTATCATCGATTGCATGTCAGGCAACAGAAAACATCATCTATCCACTATCATCGATTGCTTGTCAGGCAACAGCAAACATCATCTATCCACTATCATCGATTGCATGTCAGGCAACAACAAACATCATCTATCCACTATCATCGATTGCATGTCAGGCAACAGCAAACATCATCTATCCACTATCATCAATTGCTTGTCAGGCAACAGTAAACATATAGTAGACGATATGCATATATAGTGAGGATTTTCTATTATGAAAACCCCACAGCACTTCATCAAAGCTGTTTCAATGATGAATCATGGGTGCCATCATCAAACAGAATCAAAGCTGTTTCAATGATGAATCATGGGTGCCATCATCAAACAGAATCAAATATGTTTCAAAGATGAATCATGGGTGCCATCATCAAAGATGTTTAAATGATGAATCATAGGTGTCATCATCAAATTGAATCAAAGATGTTTCAATGATGTGGAAGTTTAACATTTCCCTCTCTGTCAAACACATGTAATGGTCCCACCATCAGCAGGAAAAGTTATGCTCACATTGTTCTCCTATTCTCAAGGAATGATGTTAACCAATTTCTAGAAGAAAGGGAGCCATGTGAATTTAGTATTCTACTGTGAAGTTCTATTGATGATTTGGAATGCAATTTGAAGAAAACATGCAAGCCTGCTGACTAGAGGAATATTGTTCTATCTTGACAATTCCGCACTACATGTGGCTCGATATAAACCCAAGACAGAATTGTTGAAATGAAACGACAATTGCTGAAACATCCACCTTACAATCCTGAACCCCAAGTGATTTCCAATTGTTTGATCCACTAAAATTCCACCACAGTGGAAAAAGTTTTGCTAATGACATGGAGGTTTAACATGAAGTGAAAATATTGTTTGAAAATGCAGACAAAAGATTTCTATGCTGCAAGTATTGCCACACTGATAAATCAATGCAATTAAGTGCATCAATGTTGGTTGACATTATGTGAAGAAAATAAAGAAATAATGTCAGTCAAAAATAATATTGTTTTCATGTTCATATCATATTTACTTTTTTCCAAACATTTGTCACTTATTGACTTTACATCATATTATAAAAATATATGAATTTTATACAATTTGAACTGTCAGGAACAAAATATTTCCTGGACATCTTTTATAGAAATGTCCAGCATCTAAGGACCAATATCCCTATGCAGCCCTGCCAGTACTATTTAAGAGAAATTGGTAATATTAACAGCCTGATAACTGCTGATAACTGCTTTATTTTAAAATATTACAATATCACCCGGTGTCTGATATTGCACATAGTAGTAGACACCTTTCCAGATAAGAGTTATTATTGTTGCTCTACAAGAAATATAAACTACGATCCATGTCATTCTTTAAATCCACTCTGAGCCACAAAGGGTCTTGCACAGAAGAATCACAGAGCAACTTGTAGCATTCGGTTATGTGTTGTACAGCTTTCTTAGATTTGCATCCCTTGAACTAACTGCTATCACTTTCTCCTTTGTCTTTATACCATTCCTGATCTTTCCCCTCCATGCAACATGAAACATGGCACTTCATGTTCCCATGATTCTGTATCAATGTTCCCATGATTCTGTATCAATGTTCCCATGATTCTGTATCAATGCCTGTATCATGCATATCACAATTGCTTGTCCTTATATTGAAGTAGAAGTTAAACCTTGTATTGAAGTAGAAGTTAAACCTTGTATTGAAGTAGAAGTTAAACCTTGTATTGAAGTAGAAGTCAAACCTTGTATTGAAGTAGAAGTCAAACCTTGTATTGAAGTAGAAGTTAAACCTTGTATTGAAGTAGAAGTTAAACCTTGTATTGAAGTAGAAGTCAAACCTTATAATGAAGTAGAAGTCAAACTTTGTATTGAAGTAGAAGTTAAACCTTGTATTGAAGTAGAAGTCAAACCTTGTATTGAAGTAGCCCGCTGAAGACGGATGTGTCGGGCCATTGGCGCAAATAAAACGGCGACACAACGCATTTCCATTTTCTGGACTACATCCTGCTGGAAATCTAGCAGGACCATGATCCAGCTAGATCCAGTTGGAGTTTGAGAATGAACGCAGAAGAAGAAGAAGTATTGACGTAGAAGTTAAACCTTGTATTGAAGTAGAAGTCAAACCTTATAATGAAGTAGAAGTCAAACTTTGTATTGAAGTAGAAATCAAACCTTGTAATGAAGTAGAAGTCAAACCTTGTATTGAAGTAGAAGTCAAACATTATATTGAAGTAAGAAGTCAAACCTTGTATTTAAGTAGAAGTCAAACCTTGTATTGAAGTAGAAGTCAAACATTATATTGAAGTAGAAGTCAAACCTTATATTGAAGTAGAAGTTAAACCTTGTATTGAAGTAGAAGTCAAAATCTTTTCCCAGACTGTGATTCTCTATAAAGTTACTACTTCTGTATTCTGCTATCTTCGATAGTGTGTCCCAGCCATCTGTCTGCACAGAATGAGCATTGAAAATACCTGCTCTTTCCAATATATCAATATTGATGACTTTGTCCTGCCACTGAACACTCCAAAAATTTCTACACATGCAGTCTGTTTACTTGTCTCTTCTCATGCACATAGAGAATTAATATAAAACATTTTAATGAGTACAGAGACAATTATTGTCAATATTCACAGTTTTAATCAGAAGACCGAATTCATGAAAAACTTTGTCCAGTTCTCGGAAATAATTGTTGACTTCTAGGGATGTCCAAGTTATTGAGGTCAGCGCTGGGAAGATTAGAGCATCAATCTAGAAAAGAAAATTTGTGAGAAATATATTTGCAATTATTTTATTGTATGTTTTATTGTATGTTTTATTGCAGTGGTGGGCAAACTACGGCCCGCCATTGGATATTTTGCGGCCCCCAAACACATTTTTAAATAAATGAACGATCATCACTGTAAATTTGTTTTAAAAATTATGCATGTTATTGGCCCAGTTGTCAGTGTCATAAACCTCATCAGATCAAGAGGACTCAATCACAGGCAGTTCAGAGCATTCGATCTAGAATGATCTAGAAACTGAACATTCTGATATCCTGTTTTCTTCAAATTTAAATCTGAATGTTTGTTGGATTTCTATGGTTCTTTGCCTGAACAATCATTTCCAAACTTAAAAAACTTTGCAGCTAAATGTTTGTCATTATTTGGATCTACATATATTTGTGAACGGACATTTTCTTGCTTAAAAATCAACAAATCTAAGAATATGTCTTTATTATCTGATTGCAACTTAAATGCAGTCATGCAAATTTCTACAAGTAAACTTGTTCCAGATTTCAAAGGAATTATAAAATCTTACAAGCAATTACATACATCTCATTAGCAATTAATAATATCAATAAAGTTGTAACTGTTGTGACTGTATGTGTATGGTGTTTTTTAAATCTTCATTAAAACTATTGATATGAACCCATATTGTAACTGTATGCAACATAATATTTTTCAAATATTGTTAAAATATTTGCAAAACCTTTTATCCATATTAGAAAATATACTGTTATAGTGTAAGTCTGTTAGAAATGTAATTTATTTCAGAAGTTATCTACATTATATAAAACTACCTTTGTTTACAATAAAAATATTTAATTGATTACTTACCGAGAATTTTAAACAAAAATGTACATAATATTATTTGTGGCCCTCGAATCACTTTACAATTTCAATGTGGCCCTCTGCACAAAAAGTTTGCCCACCCCTGTTTTATTGTATGTATTATTTCATGAGTTTACACAATATTTATACAATATTATAATATTAATATAATATATTATAATACATTATAATATTAAATATTATTATACACGATTGCATATTATATTATAAGTCATATTAGAAAAGGTACTGTAGATAAAAGTTATGGAGATACGTGATAGCCTAAGCCAGCCAGCACAGCACTTAATGATAACTCTGGCTGTAACCAAACTTCAGGAAATGGACACAAGAACAAATCTGGTCAAGGAAATCTGTATGTGGTGTGATAATGATCTCATTTTTTCTAGCATTGACAATTATATTTCTGAAACATTTGCCTCAGTCTTGTGAAAAGAGGCTTAACTTCATAGTTTTGAACCTCAATCAATCAAGTGACAAGCAGAATGGTGTAGGTGACTGTGTTTCTCTACAACTTTCTGTTCTTATGTTGTTAATGAGTTCAGATGGTGGCACCTTTTTGTGCCACAGTGACAACCCATTCAGAAATTTCTCTCTTTGTCTTCCTCTGTCTCTTCTCCTCTTCATCTTTCCGGTAGTTACTAAATGTTCAAGATTTACTTTTCTCATCACATGCTCTAAAAATCTTGATTGTCTGCTTCTAATTTTTGCTATAATTTGTCTTTTTACTCCAGCATCTCTGAGAACTTCTACATTAGTTTTCTTGGCTGTCCATGGAATTTGCATCATTCTTGTTAAAAACCCCATATCAGTTGCCTATAGGTTGTCTTGAGTTCTTTTATTTACCATCCATACTTCATATCCATCAAGAAGGATTGGAATAATATAACATCCTAGCATGTGAACTAGTGTATGTATTGATACTATTTCACTGCATAGAATTATTGTAGCACCTACCACCTGGTGTTACAATGGTGCCAAGATACTTGACTTTATTCACTTGATTAAAATTTGTTAACGTACCCTAAATATGTGAGGCTGCATCAAAGGGAGAAATACGTCGGGAATTGAAACTTTCAGCATTTTGTAATCCATAAGCATCAGCTGAAAGATTTAAAATGTAACATTCAATTTATATATTTGATTTATATATATGATTTATATATTCAATTTATATATTTGATTATTTTTATATGTTCATTCTCAAACTTCTGCTAGATCTCTCTTGTAGAACGTAAATAGTTCTACTAGATATCTAGCTGGGTGTAGTCTTGAGAATGGAGACACATGATACCAATTTATTTGCACCAATCTGCGCAAATAAAATGGCAACACATGCATTTCCACTTTCTGGACTTCATCCTGCTGAAAATCTAGTTCGACCATTTTCCTGCTGCAAGAGAGGTCCAGTGGGTGTTTGAGAATGAACGCTGAAAAAGAAGAAAAATTTTCACCATTGACCCAACACATCCAGACTCCAGTTGTGGTATCTAATACATTCAGTGCTTTACCAATCTCACTGAATGGTAGGTGCCCATATTCATATCACTAGTTGTTGCAACCCATTTTAACAGCACTACTTTTCTATTGATGAATGCATCCTTTTTTTTCTTTGATTTAATTTTATTGTTGTTAATGCAACTGTTTTTACTATTCGAGCACATAAAATCCTTAAATGTTCAATTCCCGTTAGTCTCAAGAATTTTTAAATGTTGGAGCAGAAATCACCTTTTTCATGAGTGCAAAATATGTAGATGCTTATTTAAAGATTTCATTGTTATATATCTTAACATAATAGATAAAATCCAGTTTATTAAAGGTGTACCGCATATTTCACGTGTTTTTATTGTGGTGTCTCCACCATATCCAGTTTTTGCAATTATTTTCAGCATTTCATAAAGCAGCATTTACGACAATATTATAACCATGTCTTTGAAGTTAAATTTGTTGTGACAATGATGATGATGACGATGATGATAGCTATGTCGATAATGAAGATAATTATAGTAAAAGCATTAGATTGAACAGCTAACCTGCACATGTCTGTAAATGCTCACAACGTTTGAACAAGAATGAATCAGTTGGATTACATTGCGAGGCACCTGCAGACCCAATTTCACCATATACTGTGCCTCCTTGATGACTTCATAAACATAGGGGTCAAAGTTGATTTGTAACTCTTTAGTGCCTGGATCGGCAGTGAGAATGGGAACTTGTAAACCTGTAAGCATTATCAAATAGAACCAATTTTAAAATATTGCGGTTCTATTTAGCGTTCAAAAATTACTACACAAGTCTGATGTTTCTGGTCTTTGGCAAAAATAAAATGTTGGCAGTTTCTTCTTTTTCTGTCTTAGGTACATTCTACTAGAAATCTAGTAGGAACATTATTCTGCTATAAGAAAGATACAGCATGAATTTGAAAACCAGTACTAACAAACATAGTTTACAATTAATTACTCCAAATATTTTATGCTCATTTAGCTATATTTATTTTCTGTCCAACACATCCAACTTCACCATTGATTTTTTGAGTCACCTTGTATTCAATGGAACAGTGTAGATAACCACAAAATCAACTTTCCTTAGACACTTGTCTCAAAATGCATGGCAGGTCAGAGTGTTCATAATCTTTGCTCCCATTTGGGTTCTGACAACATACAGATGAAATCATTGTCTTATCCTATCTGTGTGTGCCACTAGGTGTCATGGGGTGCAAAAGTCTTCTTTCTTTAACTAACTGTGATGCCACTGACATAGTAAAGCTGTGGTGTTCTAGTATTTCTCTGATCTCATCTATCCATCTTCGTCTGGGTCTTCCTCTGTTTCTCTTTTCAAATGTCTTCTAGTGAAGGCTATTGATGGAATGCAATTTGGTTCCATTTTGATTAGGTGGCCAAATCATTTGATCTTTTGTGTGTCTATGTTTTCTTTGCACGATATTGTTTTCATCCAGTTTCTTATAGTGTCATTGTTTATTCTATCTCTTTTTGTTACTCCTTGTGCTGTTCTCAGGCACTTCATTTCACATGCTGCGAGTTTGTGCTCCAACTTCTCTGTCAGGGTCCAGGTGGTCTGACATTGGTAACACAGTGTCGACATGAACACTGTGTTTGTTTACATTCTTTTGGAGATCATGTTGATGTTCTAGTGTTTCAGCAGTGCTGCTATTTGATATAAAACTGCTTTTGCTTTCTGACATCATGTCTCTATTATGAAATCCTAGTACAATTGAATCTATAGTCACTGACTGTGATGAAAATCAATTCCCGGTATTTCTGATATGTTCACTTATTTGGAATAAATGTTCGAGCAAAGTGTATTTTGTCACTTCGATTTTATTTTGGTAAAACAGCATTGGATGAGTTAAGCAATTTCTACTTGTTGATAAGGGAATATATCAGATTGTTTAAACATATCTCTAGCTGCAGCAGAATCACGGAGTGTTCAGAGAATCCATAAGGAAGACTACGCTCTCGACAGGATGTCACATGATGATGATCAAGGAATATTTTTGGAGGAGATCAGCACTACAGAGTAAAATTATGGAAACTGAAATGCTACAAATGAATTATTGATATACCGGGTAATATGGATAGTTTTTGTGTTGATATGGATAGTTTTTGTGTTGATATGGATAGTTTTTGTGTTGATATGGATAGTTTTTGTGTTGATATGGATAGTTTTTGTGTTGATATGGATAGTTTTTGTGTTGATATGGATAGTTTTTGTGTTGATATAGATAGTTTTTGTGCTGATATCTATAATGTGACATCTCTACAACCCGGACAGAGATAGGCATTGTTGTCATTGTTGGTTGTTGTTGCTGGTTGTTATTGGCCGTTGCTGTTGTTTTGCCACTCACACATTCTGCAACTGCCTTACCACACACAAAAAATAATTTACGATGACAACCATAATGTATATTATTATAGATTTCTGTGTAAATATTTCAGATGTGAACTTGGTGAAATTAAATTTCTGCTGATGCACAAACAAAACAAATAAATGTAGCCACACTTTGCTTACAGCTGTTAGCAGCATCCACAGATCTGAACCACGCTATATGGTAGAGAATTTCATTTTTCACCAACACATAAGCAAATTTGTTGTAACGATAGACTACCTTCTTTGCTTCTGTTGTTTTCATTACTGATGGCCTGCATTTCTGTCAGAACAAAGCAATCATTCTAAATAATATTAGTATAGAACATAAAAGCTAATATTTTTGTTCTAATAAGAATATGAGTATAGAACATAAAAGCTGATATTTTAGTTCTTATAAGAATATGAAACCAATACTGTTGTTGAACTTCCAATAAGAACTCTCTAAAGAATATTTTTACTATTACAGTCAGTATTTATATAAAGTAGCAATTTATTTTACAAAATGTTGCAGATCCCACGATCAATTTTGTGTGCCTACTTTCAAACATGTGCTGGCTACACAGTGCAGAAGTCCCATTATTTGTTTTCCCGTCCCCCCCCCCCCATAAAGTTGGTTAATAAGGTGATATCCTTGTGTTGCCAGTACTTGAAAGAAGAGCAAATAATAGCGATACTTCTACCTGCTAAACATGTCATTAGAGGTGACTAAGACGACCGATATGTTAGATCAAAAGTCACAGATATCGCAGCTAAGCTGTAAAACATGACACAGCTGTTCTCTGGACTACATCCTGCTAAGTCCTGCTAATCTGAAGGAGTTTGAGAACAAACACAGAAGAAGATGATGATTGAATAATCTTTTAGCTGTGAGCAGGTAACTCTTGACAGCCCACAGCCTTGCTGACAAAAGCACAGGTTCTTTTCAGTTGTTTAACTGATGCAACACCCAGACTCAAATACAGCTGTCTCTAAGGCATGGTTACGTGAGGTAGCAGTTTATGGATGCATGTTTAGCCACAAAAGGAATGGATTCCAGTGAGTCAGTATCCCAGGATTACCATGTCGTGCCAGAAGCACAGCACACACTTTTAGACCAACCATCTCATCATGCTTCCTCTCATATTTGTTGATCCATTCACAGTGATAATGCCGCTGGTACCCAATCTAGAATTTGTTGATCCATTCACAGTGATAATGCCGCTGGTACCCAATCTAGAATTCCTCGTCGCCTAGCTTCCTTTAATTTTTTTCAGTTTTAGTGACATTTTTTTACAGTGATTTCATTATTTGGATAATCAAAGGTTGGATTCACACACACAAAGTGAATATAAAACGACTACTTTATTATAAGCAAGAAAATATATGTAGGAAAAAAAATTGATTTTTCATCCTCTATTTATAGCTTAGCTCAGTGTCAATATTTCCCAACTTAGGGCACACACTCCACAAGGTGGAAATTTGATTGTTCAGAAGGGCAATTCAAAAAATGTGTTTCTTAATAATCTCCTAGTGATTGCTTCCTAAAACCAAAGTCTTGTGTCCGGAACATATTAGGCTCTTTTAGGAAATAATTCAATTTTTTAATATAAAGAAATATGCATATGATACCTAAGGGATAGGGGGATCAGAATTTTATAAATACTTAGGTAGGGCATGGTTAAATAAAAGGTTGGAAAACACCGGCATAGCTGCTATATCTGCATCTTTTGGCCTGACACTTCTGATTTCAGCATGCATTATTAGTCACTATGGCCATCTATGGGATGGGGCAGCCAATTCCACCTCCAAACCTTCTTAGTCACCTCTTACAACATGCCTTGCAAGTAACACTATTGCTATTCTAGGCTTCCCTAACAAGTAACATTATGACTATTCTAGGCTCCCCTAACAAGTAACATTATTGCTATTCTAGGCTCCCCTAACAAGTAACATTATTGCTATTCTAGGCTGCAGTAACAAGTAACATTATTGCTATTCTAGGCTTCCCTAACAAGTAACATTATTGCTATTCTAGGCTCCCCTAACAAGTAACATTATTGTTATTCTAGGCTCTCCTAACAAGTAACATTATTGCTATTCTAGGCTTCCTGATCGGGCCGGGAACACACTGGTGAAAAATTTTTATTTTGGACAGTAAAAACTTGATTCACAAACCTGAAGCTGAGATATGGGTTCATAAATATGATTCACCATTTGTCGAACCCAATATATTCTTCCAGATATTGGAGGCAGGTTCCAAGGGATGGGTGGGTCATCTTTGTCTCTGTCATAAATCTGCAATGAAACAAGAAGCAATGTTGATAGGGGAAAATAGTGTCAGCTTTTGTGGTTTAGACTTGTAATGAAACATCATTTGATTTCTAAGATTATACTGTAGGGAGCAGTTGAGGGCAGAAGGTGAACAAGAAGACTAAAAACAAATCTTGGCTTGATAATATCATGAAATGGTCAGGGTGAGGTTTTTCCAAACTTGTCCATATGATCGAGGATAGGGACTTTTGGCGGTTGATCACTCTAATATCACACCTCTACAACCCCAGCTGGATATGGATTTCACTACAATTATTCTTAATTAATGATTTAATTATTACCAAATTTTATTATAAAATACATTAACTATTTTTACATTTCTAACAGTTGATAAAAACTTGACCAGCAACAACCACAATTCACATATATATATAAATGGGGCACACAACCACCATTCACATATGCTGTTGTTCACCTATCACAAGTGATGACGACCATTCGTTACATCCACTTTTGAAATTCAGTTAGAGATATGTCCATACCTAAGAATCGTAGATGGCTAATAAGCCATATTTGAGCCGCAAATGTACTCACAATATGCATTGACTCCAGCATCTAATGTACTCACAATATGTATTGACTCCAGTATCTAATGTACTCACAATATGTATTGACTCCAGTATCTAATGTACTCAAAATATGTATTGACTCCAGTATCTAATCTACTCACAATATACATTGACTCCAGCATCTAATGTACTCACAATATGTATTGACTCCAGTATCTAATGTACTCACAATATGTATTGACTCCAGTATCTAATCTACTCACAATATACATTGACTCCAGTATCTAATCTACTCACAATATACATTGACTCCAGCATCTAATCTACTCACAATATACATTGACTCCAGCATCTAATCTACTCACAATATACATTGACTCCAGCATCTAATCTACTCACAATATACATTGACTCCAGCATCTAATATACTCACAATATACATTGACTCCAGTATCTAATGTACTCACAATATACATTGACTCCAGTATCTAATCTACTCACAATATACAGTGACTCCAGCATCTAATGTACTCACAATATGCATTGACTCCAGTTCATAATTATATATAGCAAGAATATCAACATAGCCTTTCTCAATGTCTAGAAAGTCCAACTTTAGCTTTTCAAACCTGAAACATAAAAAGTATCCACCCAAAATAGAATCACAATTATCTCAAATAAAATTATTTGATAAGGCAGTACATTGTGTATTATTCCAATCTACTTTTACAAAATATCTGACTTTTACAGTATCAATAGAAAACACACTGAATATATGCTGCACTTTTTTTTTAATTTGTGTATTATCCTGTGTTTCCAATGACTAGTAAAACTTTATATCCATGCTTCGTCTGGCGGATTACAGATTCACTGCAGTTGTTACCTTATAGCAAAAGTAATTATAGTGGGTGGCACAACGATAAGAAGAACCGGGATGAGTTAATAAAAGCATTCAGTGATACACTACAACGTGATGAAGAAGAAGGTAAACAAAAAAAATACAATATGTTCTGAGAATTCTCGAAATTTGAGTAACCAGGGCAGATGGAAGAAAATTTGTCCTGCCTCTGGAAAGATTCAAAGAACCTTTGAGTAATCTGGGCAGATGGAAGAAAATTTGTCCTGCCTCTGGAAAGATTCAAAGAACCTTTGAGTAATCTGGGCAGATGGAAGAAAATGTGTCCTGCATCTGGAAAGATTCAAAGAACCTTTGAGTAATCTGGGCAGATGGAAGAAAATGTGTCCTGCATCTGGAAAGATTCAAAGAACCTTTGAGTAATCTGGGCAGATGGAAGAAAATTTGTCCTGCCTCTGGAAATATTCAAAGAACCTTTGAGTAACCAGGGCAGATGGAAGAAAATTTGTCCTGCATCTGGAAAGATTCAAAGAACCTTTGAGTAATCTGGGCAGATGGAAGAAAATTTGTCCTGCCTGGAAAGATTCAAAGAACCTTTGAGTAACCAGGGCAGATGGAAGAAAATTTGTCCTGCCTCTGGAAAGATTCAAAGAACCTTTGAGTAATCTGGGCAGATGGAAGAAAATTTGTCCTGCCTCTGGAAAGATTCAAAGAACCTTTGAGTAATCTGGGCAGATGGAAGAAAATTTGTCCTGCCTCTGGAAAGATTCAAAGAACCTTTGAGTAACCAGGGCAGATGGAAGAAAATGTGTCCTGCATCTGGAAAGATTCAAAGAACCTTTGAGTAATCTGGGCAGATGGAAGAAAATTTGTCCTGCCTGGAAAGATTCAAAGAACCTTTGAGTAACCAGGGCAGATGGAAGAAAATGTGTCCTGCATCTGGAAAGATTCAAAGAACCTTTGAGTAATCTGGGCAGATGGAAGAAAATTTGTCCTGCATCTGGAAAGATTCAAAGAACCTTTGAGTAATCTGGGCAGATGGAAGAAAATTTGTCCTGCCTGGAAAGATTCAAAGAACCTTTGAGTAACCAGGGCAGATGGAAGAAAATTTGTCCTGCCTCTGGAAAGATTCAAAGAACCTTTGAGTAATCTGGGCAGATGGAAGAAAATTTGTCCTGCCTCTGGAAAGATTCAAAGAACCTTTGAGTAATCTGGGCAGATGGAAGAAAATTTGTCCTGCCTCTGGAAAGATTCAAAGAACCTTTGAGTAACCAGGGCAGATGGAAGAAAATGTGTCCTGCATCTGGAAAGATTCAAAGAACCTTTGAGTAATCTGGGCAGATGGAAGAAAATTTGTCCTGCCTGGAAAGATTCAAAGAACCTTTGAGTAACCAGGGCAGATGGAAGAAAATTTGTCCTGCATCTGGAAAGATTCAAAGAACCTTTGAGTAATCTGGGCAGATGGAAGAAAATTTGTCCTGCCTGGAAAGATTCAAAGAACCTAATATCAACAACATATACTCTCAACTGGTTTATGAACACTGATGGGAATGCCCCCAGTATTGCCTTGCTGGATATTCTTCTTCTTCTTCAGCATTCATTCTCAAACTCCTACTGGATCTCACTTGTAACAAGACCATGGTCCTACTGTTTATAATAATAATGGCAATGATGATGGTAATAATAATAATAATACCTCTTCATCATGTCCAGTCTGTCCAAACTGTGCTTCAAGTTCAATAATGTCTGGTACATGAACTTTTGAATTTGTATCTATTTTGAAATATGAAGTTATTTATTAGAAGTGAATAAGAACAGGAGACAAATTCATTCAAGAATATGAGAAATTATATATTAACAGGAAAACAAACAATCAATTGAAAATTCTTTTCTTAGGCAATCATCTCTCATTTTAATTGGAACTCAATATTTGATGATATAATCTGCTGTCTGTTTCAGCCATTTAAATTGGAACTCAATATTTGATGATATAATCCGATGTCTGTTTCAGCCATTTAAATTAGAACTCAATATTTGATGATATAATCTGCTGTCTGTTTCAGCCATTTAAATTGGAACTCAATATTTGATGATATAATCTGCTGTCTGTTTCAGCCATTTAAATTGGAACTCAATATTTGATGATATAATCTGCTGTCTGTTTCAGCATTTTAGATTTACCATGCAGTTTCTCTTCAATGCTAGTATGTGTGCCATGTTTTTCTCTTTAGATCTGCATACTGAGGACAGTTCATTAAGACATGTTTAACTGCCGTATATTCCAGGTCACAGTCAAAGGCCAGTTGTATATGTCCTGAATTTGGTGCGAAATTAGTGTTTCATTTTACTGTGACCAGTTCTCAGACACAGCAAATAATCTGATCTCTTCTGGACAGCTGGAAACAACCGGTTTATGCATTATATTTGGGGTCCTATTAGGTAAATATTTTGCCCCATTAGAATTGCTGCTGTTGTTGTTCAAATACTGCCAAGATTTCCTACTTTTGGCAGCTCAATATCATTCTTTAAAAAAAGTGCAGGTTTGTCTGAAGTTGTATCATTAATGTAGCACAAAACATAACAGGTAAGACTGTAACAAAGCTGTTCTGACATGAAAAAGGAACATAAAGGGTAATGCATCTACCTATCTATGTCCCTTCACAGTAGAATACGGTGCATAGGGCACAAACCAGAGCTCTTTAGTTTGAATGATGTGATGCTACTCTGTGTAGTTCTTGCATGTTGTTGAGACCCATAGTCATAGTCAATAATATAGCCACCGACCAGATAGCTACAAAATAATATAGCCACCGACCAGATAGCTACAAAATAATATAGCCACCGACCAGATAGCTACAAAATAATATAGCCACCGACCAGATAGCTACACAATAATAAAACCATATGCAGCTACATAATAATATATAATCATAAACTTTGCAACAATAACATACCTTTAAGTCATCGGCCAACTCCAGGAATTTGTCAAAGTCTTCATCAAAAGCCATATTCCGATAGTTCAGTAGATCATAGCCCTTCTTTTTGAGGTTATTAAAAAGTGAGCTAAATCTATTTGCAAGAATATCAATTCCTTCTATAGTACATGTTTCCAGGGGAGCAAAGGTAGTGCAGTGTTCCAGTACACAAATTATCTAGGGAGATTTTATAACATTTTTGTAATAACTTAGAATAATTTAACAACACACCAAATATCTGTAAATTATTATACATTTTAGAAAGAGTTAAGTACCCACTGGAACAAGGGGAATGGGTCATCTAATTAGATGAGACGAGTTTCTGGGGTGGAACATCTCACAAAAAATAGATGTACTCAATCCATTCAAATATTTGCTTGCCATTTTCACCCCAGAAACTGTGACCCAGAAATTGTCACATTTTTTGTCATGTGAAGCCTATGGGCACAGTGTTTGATAAAGAAACACAACTGTTACGCACTCATTGCATGGAGACAGATAGAAAGGCTGTAATGGGCTAGAGAAGCCCATAAAAATTTATGGCATGCCAAAAATGGATGTGCTAGGCCTATATGGTAGAACTTGAATATTAGCACAACTTACTTCATGTTCCCTGGCAGAAATATCACACAAAAATGTGTGCTGAGAATACTTGAGAGCAAATGAAAACAAACAATAACAACATCATGCAGAGGAATAAATGGCCACAACTGGCCATGCCATACTCCAGTCAATAAATATTCAACCATAAATATAGACCTCCAAATTTGTTTTAATCTGCACTTCATTGTTTCTTAGACTTTTACATTCATTTTGTGAATGTATTTTTCTCATTCGTTCTCAAATTCCCACCAGATCTCGCTTTTAGCAGAACAATAGTCATACAAGATTTCCAGCAAGATGTAGTCCAGAGAATGGAAATGCATACTAATCAACCTCGTGGGGCAAACATCTGTACCACAGGCAAATAAAAACCTGAAAAATTCACTACAAACTTGTAAGCAAATGGAAAAAAAACCAGGTCTTTGGTAATAACCATACGTAAACTTCTCCAGAAAGAATGCTGGGAGAGAGTACCTGTCCTTTAATGTCGCAGAGATTCTAGTGATGTACCTAGTTCTAGTTCGCTACGGATGGGTTAAACACACACATATCCCCCACCCTCTTATCTGCTGCCTTGTGGTCCCGAGAAACTATATGACTAAAACAAGTAAAAAAAGTTCAACCTTTTCTACAGAAAATGCTGGAAACTGAAAAAAATTAAAAGAATTAAAAAAATTAAGTTGACTTGTGTTATGGAAACAAATCATTCAAACTCATGTCAAGTGCAACGGATGAAAGATGATATTCAGAATCTAGAAGATGTTGGTTTCCATCCTGCTCTTAAATACATCCTGCTCTTAAATACATCCTGCTCTTAAATACACTGAATTGATGGCAATCAATATTTAAAAAAATGCACACTAACATATTTCTGGCATATATAAAAAGACACAATGGTTTAGAAAGATTAGTCATGTAGGGCAAAGTTCTAGGAAAGAGAACAAGAGACAGATCAAGACCTTCTGAACATGACACTGGAAGAAGCTGGGCAGCTTGCACAGAAACGAGAGGCTTATAGATTGGCAATAAGGACAGCATTCTGTAAAGGACATGTCACATAGAATGAGAGATAGTGGGCCTAAACATTGCCGTTAACGATCTCCTCAAAAGTTATGCCGTACCAGTCAACATCAGAACATATGTTATTGGTGAAATTATAACCTTAAAAAAATGAAATGTGCGGAAATAGTCTACTGAAGTAATGACTCATGCTGCATTTGCCAGTTGTAAGCCAAGATACAATATAATCACAATATAAGTCCTGTGGGCTAAATTAGGAATCATTTTTCTAATGTCATACATTTGACATTTCCCATGAATTTCATTGGCTATCCACACAAGGCATACACAAAGAAACCAATGAAAATTCATATGCATCACTTCAGAAAAATGATTAGGAGCAATACTGGAATTTTTTTGATAAAAGTAGTTCCTGTGATTTATTTGACGAAAGTAGTTGTGGTAATAATAGTATGATGCATTAGATCATGCAGTGTTGATACTGTTTCACGAAAGAGATGAGAAACAATACCAGCAGGAATTTACTCATTGAGACTAGAAAACTTGTCAGAATTCCATATATCCGTAAAATAACTCTTGCATATGTCGGGAGTCTGAGAATAAAATATTTCCATAATTGTAAAAAAGTTTTCCATAAGGTTGGCAGGACTGGAAATGCTATGAGAAGCTGTTTTATTTGCGACAATATCCTAGCACTACCGACCAGTGTTATTTTGTGAATATAACTTGCAGTCTGTTGGAAATTATTTTTGTGTGCCCAAAAGCTGTTCATATTTTGTATAAAATATACTGAGATCTAATTTAATTAATAAAATATTCTTTATACAGAATTTGGGGTCAAAATACATTTGTCATACTTTCTTCTGTTGGGGGTCAGATTTTGATAAGGATTTCTTCTTCTTCATCGTTCCTTCTCAAACTCCCGCTGGATCTCCCTTTTAGCAAGACCATTGTCCTACTAGATTTCTAGCAGGATGTAGTCCAGAGAATGGAAATGCGTTGTGTCGCCGTTGTATTTGCGCCAATGGCCTGACACATCCATCTTCGGCGGGTGATAGGGATTTCTCCAATGAACTTTACTATGGTCTCGAGACAAACTGTAGAGCTTGGTTGTCGAGCTGTTTCTGATGGCCATAGTTTTCTTCTTGTTGTGTGGTCAAGTGGACAGTACTGTAAAATATGTTGTGGGTCAAAATACATAATTTATGAGTTATTTTAGGCTAATTATAGAATTATCCTATTGAAAGTTGACAGGTATTCAGAAACAAAATCTCACCTTTTCAATACGGTCCCGAAAAGTAAAAATTTTTCCAAAAATATACATTTCTGAGAAATCAAATGGTCGCTCCGACTTAGTGTTAGCTATTTTTTTCTTAGTCACTTCAAAGATGCTGATATATGCCTGAAATAGTCTTTAAAAAAATAATGGTACTGTTACAGATCTGAAAAATATATGAGAAATAAAAGTGAACCACAGTTTGAGTTACAGCAAAGGAGGACAACCTTGTTGGGTCCACATGCCAGATTCAGAACTTTACATGTGGTATGAAGCAACACAATTTGTAAGTTCTTGTAAATACCAAGTAGTATTATCTGTGGTCAGGGACCAGTGCATATAGTAATTGTAAAACAGACTGGCAGGCCAGAATAAAATGGCTAGATTTGGCACACAGGCCATATTTTTCCCACCCTTGAGGGGGAAGATACTTGAACTCTGTAGTTCAGATTGACACAAGGTCCCTCTGACAAAATAATTCCTATTCTTCTTCTTGTTTGCAGTTTGACATGTCTACACAGCAAGTCCAGCTTTCTTAATGTATGCTGTTATATTTGAAAGTTGCACAGTGATCCCACACAGCTCTATGTGGATATCTTTCTCTGTGGGCCAGTGCTCCTCCCTTAAGATGATAAAGATGAAAAGATGATAGTTGAGGATGATGCCATCTTTGAGAATGATGTCAAGGTCGACAGAGGCTGAAGATATCCACACTGAATTTGAATTATTTTCTTGTACCGGTCAGTTTGTTTTTGTTACCGGTAGGCCTTTTTGACTGAAATGTTGTATATAATGTTATATTGTTATATAATATTGTGTTATACTCGTATATAAGCCTTAAATCAACATACAAAATACAAAAATATAAAATACAAATATAAAAATACAAAATATGATTGGCTTATATGTGGAAATATATTATAACTTTTTTCTTGTTCTGTGTTGATTCTCAAACTCCTTTATATTAACAGGATGTAGTCTAGAGAACAGAATGTGTTGTGTAATCGTGTGGCTGCAATATCTGCGCCTTTCAGCCTGAAATATATGACTACAGCTTGGCATCTAGGTCACTTTGACCTCTACAGGATGGACATATAACTCCAACAGCAAAACCTCCTTAGTCACCTATTATGACATGAATGGCAGTGATGTTTTCTTTTGCTTCCCTGTTGGGCCCCTAGTAACACATTTAGATTTAGAGTATTCATTTTCTTCCAAATTTAGAGTATTCATTTTTTTCATGTGTGTAGTTTCTGTACAAGAGTGATGCAAGCCATTTACACAATTTATGTCATCAAGTTATTTCGTAGGGTTCATTATATTCCACATTTCTCACCTGCTGTTGTTAACTTTATAAACTAATCTATAGGTAAAAAATATATAAATGGTAACTAGTGATATCCCTACAACACTCATATCTGCATATATACTCCATATGCATATGTATGCACTGCATATCTTTATCGATATTTATGAGCACTGGTTATATGCTCCTATTTTGTTTTCTGCTACATTCCAACTTTATAATATTATTTTGTATTTCCAATTAGAGTACACAGACTGATTCATTCCTTAATAGACATGAAATATAGAATAGACAGGACAGTGGAAAGGTTGGAGGTAATAGAGATGTGGTTCTATAGAAGAATGCTGAGAGTATCATGGACAACAGAGATGTGGTTCTATAGAAGAATGCTGAGAGTATCATGGACAACAGAGATGTGTCCTATAGAAGAATGCTGAGAGTATCATGGACAACAGACATGTGTCCTATAGAAGAATGCTGAGAGTATCATGGACAATAGATATGTGGTTCTATAGAAGAATGCTGAGATTATCATGGACAACAGAGATGTGTCCTATAGAAGAATGCTGAGAGTATCATGGACAACAGAGATGTGGTTCTATAGAAGAATGCTGAGAGTATCATGGACAACAGATATGTGGTTCTATAGAAGAATGCTGAAAAAATCATGGACAGCTAGAGAAACTAACGAGGAGGCGATGAAAGAGTCAAATGCAAGATGGGGGATTCTTAATATTATCAAGAAAACCTTTATTATTTGGCCGTGTTATGTTTTATGATGGCGAGATACACAGCGCATATGTGATGGCTAAGGTATCAGGCTCAAATCCTGAGAATCGCAAACTGCAGAACACATTTATATTGCCTAAAAAATCATTACAGCCAAAATACGGTGGGTTGATGGCTATGTCCTGAATAGGATATGCTACCAATTATGAGACTGATGTTTGGGAAACATAGTTATAACATGCAAGATTAAAAGCAAGAGAGATCTAGGGCAATATCAAGAAAAATAAAAGATAACTTCACATTCTGGCATAGCAACGTCAACAATGATTCTAATAAAAGATACTAGAAATAGAGAGTTGTGGAGTTTCATGATCGCCTATGCCAGTTGGCACGGCATCTGATGATGATGATAAGTAATGAAATCTATTCTACAATCTGTTCTACAATCTATTCTACAATCTGTTCTACAATCTATTCTACAATCTATTCTACAATCTATTCTACAATCTATTCTACAATCTATTCTACAATCTATTCTACAATCTATTCTACAATCTGTTCTACAATCTATTCTACAATCTGTTCTACTATTGCAAAAGAATCTGTATCTTTTCTTAGCAGAATCTGTTACTATAAAAAAAAAACTACCTACTTCATGCAATTGTTCAGTCGAAGATACAATTCATCCTTGGGAATATCCCATAGTCTTGAAAATCCATTGTCTGATATATAGCTCTTGCAACTTGTCACAATTTGATTGGTGATCTGGATAAAAGAAAGTGACATGCTGTATATAGTTGTCACAGCTTGTCACTATTGGTCATCTGGATAAAAGAAAGTGACAAGCTATATATAGTTGGCCCAGCTTGTCACAATTTGATTTGTGATCTGAATAAAAGAAAGTGACAAGCTATATATAGTTGTCCCCATTTGATTCATAATCTGGATAGTAGAAAGTGACAAAATAGTTGTGCAGCTTGTCACAATTTGATTAGTAATCAGAATAATATATAGTAACATGCTAGTTGTTGCAGCTTGTTACAATATGATTGGTGATCTGGATAGAAAGTGACAGGCTAGTTATAGTATCTTGTATTCTAGCCATAGACACAGAAGAAACACACCTTCCATCCTCCAACTAGTGCAGCTTCTTGATTGCACTGGAAATGCCAGGACAGCTCGTCCAACTACCACTTGTTACTGAAACCATGATGATAAGTGTCTGCTTTTAATGTCATTCAACACATACATGACCAGGCAGATAAATGAAAGTAGCTCTCTTCAGCACAGATTTGTGTATTGGCCCCAGCCTAACTCTCTTCAGCACAGATTTGTGTATTGGCCCCATCCTAACTCTCTTCAGCACAGATTTGTGTACTGGCCCCAGCCTATCTCTCTTCAGCACATATTTGTGTACTGGTCCCAGCCTCTCTTCAACACAGATTTCTGTATTGGCCCCAGCCTAACTCTCATCAGCACAAATTTGTGTACTGGTCCCAGCCTCTCTTCAACACAGATTTGTGTATTGGCCCCAACCTAACTCTCTTCAGCACAGAATACATACAACAATACACAAGATATAATCACACAAATAACAATACACAGGACATAATCGATGTTTCACTCAAAAGGCTTTTATCAAGATAAAGCACATAACATCAAAAGACAATGAGTATAAATGACAATGACACACAAAAGTGTCTGAGCGAAATGTGATTGTATGGTTATATCTTGTGTGTTCGTCATCGTTCAGTAAGAATTCATTCCACATTTCCTACGTAAATACTATTTTCATACAGTTTTACAGCAGTATTACCTTTTACCTTTTCTGAAATGTCCAATGAATGTTTAGTCTATTTTAGTGTTTGTGGTGATTAAATAAGAATAACAACAACAACAATAATAATTAAAAAAACATAGACATCTTCCAACCTTTACAAAGATGCTGGAAACCTTGTCTGAACTGTTGTAATAGTGTGAAAAGTTGTACAGCAACCTTATGGTGCTTATCAAACCTGAAAACTTGTCTAGCATCATGATCTAATGAGTAAAAAAAAAAAATTCACAAAATGTATAACAGTTGTTGAGTTGTTCTGTATTTATATGTTAAGTAATTGCTGATTACGTTGATTCCTCTTCAGTAAAAAATGTAAGCCAGGAGTGGGTAAAATACAGCTCGCAGGCCAAATCAAATTTGAGATAACAAAACTTATATGAGTTCAATTGTCATCTCAGCTACTCAACTGAGGATGACCTGTGCTATTATCAGAAAGGCTATGGGCTGTCAAGAGCTACCTGTTCACAGGTAAAGGAAATTCTTCTTCGTCATCATCATCATCCTCTCTATTATAAGTGTTGCTTTTGTGACACCCTTCAGACTGGTTGTATAATGTTGTGTTTGACACTTGGCACCGTGCAACTGTCTATATCGGCCCCTATTTTAATAAGAGAAGTTTGCATCGTAAACTTTGAAAACAAATTTTCTTCTTGTTTATTAAAACCAATTTTTTTTAACGGCAAGGAGACAATGTGGACATCATTAGCTGACAACTAGATCTAGTCAGATCCTCCTGTACTCTCAAGACCACAGTCTGCCCTAGCAAGTAAAGGTACTGAAGATATAGGTAACAAATGAAGTGTACACTCTAGTAATCCAAATTTTAGGAACAAAATGAAAAGTGAAAGAAATCTCTTTCTTTTGATCTGGCCTACATACACATTTTGCAGGTCAAATAAAACAAGGTGCCTTCTCTGTAAGCACAATTTGAGTTAGCTGATTATAAATAATCTCTATTACCCTCAGGATACATATTCTGTTGCCATCTTGTGCATTTCTACTTCAATTTTCTTCTCTAGCAAATCATGCTCTTTTTGACTTAACTTCTCTTCACTCTTGGGTGTAGAAGTCACCTATATAGATCACCACATGATCCCAGATGTCTTTATTCCTGCTTATTTCCAACTCAATCTTCAGTCCTTTGTGAACTGTTCCATGTTGTCTCTTCATCACACTTTGAATAATCTTGAAAGTCCAAATCTCTACTTATGGTTTTCTTCCATGCTTGACCAACTAACTACAGTAAAATTATTTCTTTCCAGGAAATAGCAAATTAAATATTAACTTCCTACTGGTAAACAAACATAAGGCTATTATTTATATTGGAATACAACTTTGTTCAAAAGAACACATATGAGATAATTATTTTCTGTGGTGTGCACTAACCGGCTGACATCTGTACAGAGGTTCACAATATTTTTCCAATGTGTATAGATATTTTACATTGTCTCTAGCTTCGTTCGCATGATCCGTGATTTTCATATCCAGTTCCTTCCACCATTTCATCACTGGAGACTTCTTGATGAAAAGAGTGTGAAATACTGTTGTAGCTCTCTTGTGACGAAATTGCTGAACTAAGTAACTGAATTTAGCGGTCATTCCCAACCAAAACTCAAGTTCTTTTTTAGGGCCTGTGTCATCAGCCTCACGTCGAATGCGCTCAGCTTCTGTTAAAGTCTGAGGAAACACACAAAAAGGCAAATATCCTTGATTTTATATTTATAAATTATATTTTTAATCATATGTTTAAAGAAAAGACTGAAAAGTTGTAAAGGAGTAACTTCATTATTCTTGGGTACTTCTATGTACTGCATCTCTCTTGACAAAGCAACATAATGATTTTACATATGGTTTGTGTGTTGTGATTGCTGGTGGCAGTGACGATTTTTGGTAGTGATGGTGGATGAATGGTGGAGGTGATGGTGGATGAATGGTGGAGGTGATGTTGGTGATGATGGATGAATGGTGGAGGTGATGAAAGTAGATGATTGGTGGTGGTGGTGTGATGAAGGATGAATGGTGAAGGTGGTGATGATGAAACCTGAGGGTGTTCAAGGATTTTACTCTTGCTTTCTATGTCAGACAGTGGAGGTTTACTCTTGTTCTATACCAGACAGTGGAGGTTTACTCTTGTTCTATACCAGACAGTGGATCTTTACTCTTGTTCTATGCCAGACAGTGGAGTTTTACTCTTGTTCTATGCCAGACAGTGGAGTTTTACTCTTGTTCTATGCCAGACAGTGGAGTTTTACTCTTGTTCTATGCCAGACAGTGGAGTTTTACTCTTGTTCAACACCAGACAGTGGATCTTTACTCTTTTTCTGTACCAGACAGTGGATCTTTACTTTTGATCTCAATGTCAGACAATGGAGCTTTACTTTAATCTCCAGAATAATGACTGATGTTTCTCTGAAATTCATTTTAATATGGAAGTTTCTCAGAGCTTTTTCAAGTCTCATATGCCTGTCTTACTCAATGTGGTTTTAGAGTGCAATATTATGCTTTATAACAGCAGTAATCATGGGCTTGGCACAGTTAGTCCAATTCCCAACCTTCTTAGTAGCTTCTTATATATATATATATGATAGGCGACAGAACTATTTTATGCTTCCCTTTAAGTCATGTGTCATAGACAGACGTGTGCTATATAAATATATAACTCAGGAATACCATACTAAAGAATACTGCACAAAATATTCACGGCAATATTCATGTAATATTGATAGCAAGTAGGATTACTGAATGCAATCTTACCATCTCCACTTGCTGGCACCATCGATTAGCTAAGTCCTCCATGATCTCAATAGTTACTCTATTCTGAGCAGCATTCAGGAAATCCGCAGCATTTCCAACTCCATCAATATGTAGCATTTTCTCTGTGTCTAGAACATCTAGCTTGACTGCGTTTCTAACATGCTGCTCTGCCCCTGCATAATTCACATTCATTATATTTTGTTCATATTTAAAACTAAAAATTCATGTCAAAGTCTGATGTGTGTGAGAAAGCCCACACACAAATACAAAGAGTTCATGTCAAGTCTGATGTGTGTGAGAGAGAGTCCACACACAGTGCAACTAAGAGCTGATGACATGTACATTTCTAGTCATTGTAACAGAATATGCCCTTTGAAAAATAAGAAAACTAAAGACATAAGTTTAATCAATACCAAATATTATTGTAACTTCTTTCAGAATTCCTGTTTTAAAATTTACCTGATATTTCAATAATGTGTACTCAGAAAACACAATTTTTGTGCATGCAACGTTACATTTTACATATCCCACGGTTTTATCAATTTTTTGGGGAGTAACAGATCAAACTCTCACTAGATCTCTTTTATAGCACGACAATGGTCCTACTAGATTTCCAGCCGGATATAATCCAGAGAACGGATATGTGTTGTGATCATTTTATTGTCTGCGTCTGACTTTGGAGGTTTATAATTGTAAATTCTGTGCATACAGTTTTCTTACATCAGCTAGAATCTTTAATTTGCCTTCTATTGCAGTTTCATTTGTGTCAATGGCCCAACACACATAACTTTGGTGATAAATATTTTTTTAACTTTAGTGATTTCAACTTTGACTTTCCCTTCTTCTACAGTTTGTTTCTGGGTTGTCAGGTCAAACTAATACGATCTTGTCAGTTCATGTCAGAGGCTGTTATGACAGCAAGCACTGCTACCGTTGTATAGTCCTCAACTCCTGAGGTGGATAATCATAAACAGGAAAAACAAATGTAAATATAGATTGTAGGTGAAGTATTCACAATAGGAAAATCTCATTATATTCTCTATATAGATTGTAGGTGAAGTATTCACAATAGGAAAATCTCATTATATTGTCTGTCTACTAGTATTCTGTTCTATTTGTCTATTTCCATAGAGGTTCTTCTTCTTCAGCATTCATTCTCAAACTTCCACTGGATCTCTCTTGTAGCAGGACCATGGCACTACTAGATTTCCAGCAGGATGTAGTCCAGAAAATGAAAATGCATTGTGTCGCTGTTTTATGTGTGCCAATGGCCCGATCATCCGTTTTCGGCTGACCATAGGGGTTCCACTAGTAAGACATTGGTAGGGCCATAGATCTCCTGCTGCTATAAGAAGGTAAGAGGGCCTAGCCAGTTTCATTACGTATTTTATCACAAATTACCCCTTCTTCTGCCCTCATCATTACGTATTTCTTCTAAAAATTATGCCTGTGTTCTGTAATTTTTTTACCCAGTTCATTCTCGAACTTCTATTGTATGTCTCTTATAGAAGAGACAATGGCCCTATTAGATTTACAGCAGGAAGTAGTGAAGAGAATGGGAATATTGTTCGTCACTGTTTTATTTGCACCAATATCCAGACACTTCATCTTTAGCAGTGCCAATATGCTGTGTAAAAACTTGGTTAAAGGAACATAGTAACGGTCAGTATTGATATATTTAACTTTAAATTTTACTTTTTCTGTAAATATAAGTAAAATCTATACAAGGTGACAGGTGTGCAATCTGAGACCAGGTGTGCAATCTGAGCTCAGGTGTGCAATCTGAGTTCAGGTGTGCAATCTGAGTTCAGGTGTGCAATCTGAGTTCAGGTGTGCAATCTGAGTTCAGGTGTACAATCTGAGTTTTCAGCATGTATTCTCTAGTCCCTATCTCCATGGTAATGAGCTATTCTCATGAGATCACATGAGAGATAGTTGCCAAATTTATCTGTATAAAAGTCAGTCTACACAGTTAGAACAAAACAATTTACCTTTTGCACATCTGTCTGAAAATCAGAAAATATTGTATTATGTTATTTAGTCACTGGATCATCATAATTTCACACTAGACACATCGAAAGCAGCTATTATCTCCTCTTGAATATCACCATTATATGATACCTGACAGGAACAGTCTTATTTGGTTGATACCAACTTCAACTGCCCAGCTAGAGCACAGAATACAGCTATGTAGAGCACAAGTCTACCACCATATCACAGCTGATAACTACAGAGCACATGCCTACCTTCAAATCACAGCTGACAAAGAACATACACTGCATTGCTGAAACTCTGAAAGTGGAAGGCAGTAGACTAAAAAGAAGAAAATCATATTATTATGCCATGCTGAAATTGGTTGTGCTGGGCCTACAAGGCACATAACGATGGCACAACATTACGTCTCTGGCAGAAATCGTACGAATATCTGTGCTGATTTTTATGGAGCAAACACAAAACATACAAACAATGTTATTATGTGAATATCTATACATTACATCTTAATACTCTCACTTATTTCCCAGCCATTTTTCTATGCAAGAACACTCACTTACATGACAACACTTACATGACAACAGTTACATGACAACACTTACATGACAACACTTACATGATAAATGCTGGATGAAATTGTCCAAGCCAACAAAAATCTCTCTGTATGTGCATTTATCTGCATCAGCTATGCTGGCTTTGATTGATCCCCAATTCTTTAAGCTGTTCAGAGTTGGATGAAAAGTGTTGTTGACATACTCTGCTATTGCCTGAAGTACTGTACTTTCTGGTTTAAAAAGCAAGCATCCTGATATCACTTCCTGTAATAGAACATTATGTGAGTACTGTACCAATAGAACATTATGTGAGTACTGTACCAATAGAACATTATGTGAGTACTGTACCAATAGAACATTATGTGAGTAATGTACCAATAGAACATTATGTGAGTACTGTACCAATAGAACATTATGTGAGTACTGTACCAATAGAACATTGTGTGAGTACTGTACCAATAGAACATTATGTGAGTACTGTACCAATAGAACATTATGTGAGTACTGTACCAATAGAACATTATGTGAGTAATGTACCAATAGAACATTATGTGAGTACTGTACCAATAGAACATTATGTGAGTACTGTACCAATAGAACATTATGTGAGTACTATATCTATGGTAGACCATCCTAAAATGAATGTTCTTTAATTTTACATGAACCAGTGTGGTAGAACAGTGAACTTATCAATAGAAAAACAAAACAATTTTAAATGCAAATTACCACAGTTCCAATTATAAACCCCAAAAAATCAATTATATTCAGGCTCTTTTTATTATAATCAAATCTACACAGACTTCTCAGTCCTAGTTGGATGATTTTTTTCCTAGCTGTAATTTACCTTGATTCTGACTGTGATAGGAAAAAGGTTACTGAGATAGCCTAACAGCCACAAACTAGTGTGAACTTTGTAATGGTTTGAGCACAGAAAAATGTGTGCTGTTTTACATAATACTGTCAATGTTATTTAAATATATGCGGTGCCCAACAGTTAACAATTGTTGAACAGCAATTCTGACTAGGCGGGTGTCAGAGGCAACAAAAGATCAGACACATTGGCAGGCTATGCTGTGGTTGATTTGAGATATGAAGCATTAAGGTTGGGGTAAAAGAGTTAGGGTCGACCAGATAGTGAAGTGGTTGATTTGAGATATGCAGCATTAAGGTTGGGATAAAAGAGTTAGGGTCGACCAGATAGTGAAGTGGTTGATTTGAGATATGCAGCATTAAGGTTGGGGTAAAAGAGTTAGGGTCGACCAGATAGTGCAGTGGTTGATTTGAGATATGCAGCATTAAGGTTGGGGTAAAAGAGTTACGGTCGACAAGATAAGTACAGTGGTTGATTTGAGATATGCAGCATTACGGTTGGGGTAAAAGAGTTAGGGTCGACCAGATAGTGCAGTGGTTGATTTGAGATATGCAGCATTAAGGTTGGGGTAAAAGAGTTACGGTCGACCAGATAGTGCAGGGGTTGATTTGAGATATGCAGCATTAAGGTTGGGGTAAAAGAGTTACGGTCGACAAGATAAGTACAGTGGTTGATTTGAGATATGCAGCATTAAGGTTGGGGTAAAAGAGTTAAGGTCGACCAGATAAGTACAGTGGTTGATTTGAGATATGCAGCATTAAGGTTGGGGTAAAAGAGTTAAGGTCGACCAGATAGTGCAGTGGTTGATTTGAGATATGCAGCATTAAGGTTGGGGTAAAAGAGTTACGGTCGACCAGATAGTGAAGTGGTTGATTTGAGATATGCAGCATTAAGGTTGGGGTAAAAGAGTTAAGGTCGACCAGATAGTGCAGTGGTTGATTTATTACAGAGTGAAGAAGGTGATGCTGGATGTGTAAATACAAAGAATGACATAGATAGGGATGATCATGGCTGGACTGGGGGAGAGAAAGTGTGCCTTCTTTGGAAAGATCAAAAGACGACATCATCAACATCTGGCTGGGACTCTGAGTGCATACTCATAGATGGATGCTGGAACGGAGAGTGGAGCACTTATGGGAATGTTCCATGCACCACGATTCTGGTGTCTAGCTAAGAATCAGGTCCTGTATAGGATTTGTTAAAATTATTTGTTAACGTATTTAATTAACTTCTTTATTTGTTCTCAAGCTACTATTGGTAGCATGATGTAATCCGGAGAATTAAATGTGCTGTGTCATGGTTAACAGCTTGGCTGTAATATCTGTACTTTTCAGCCTGACACATCTGACTTCAGCATGGCATATGAATCCCTTTGACTTATGGGATAGGACAGTAAATTCCACCCATAGGCCTAAATTCCCTTAGTCACCTATTACAACATGCATGGCAAGTCACTGTGTTGCTATTATTTGATCATCTTTCAAGTCTCACCAACACAAGGAAAATCAATGAACAATATACTGTACAGATATCGATTTTCACCTATTGTTGAATTTTTAGGTCCCACTAATAGATTTCAGTAACTTTGCCAGATTTAATGAAACAACTCAACTAACTCTGCACTCAATCTAAGACCATGATTGTGAGAGTTACGACTATTCAACAATCTTCCTAGCCATTCCATCATGAAAGTTGGCCTTCATTAACACAGCTAACAACCTTCTTGAATTTTGCATGAAGAAATTATGCAGTAACAAAGGTTTTCAGTTTGAAAACTGAAGGCAGACTTTAATTGATTCGTGATTAGTAACAAGCATCACTGCACAAGAGGCATTCCCATTAATGCTCTGCTTGCCAATGCATCAGCCTTCTAAAAGCATATAAACTCGTGTAGTGGTCAGCTGTTGGTTGTGGGTTCTTCTGATATTTCCAATGAGGATGTATTTCTTCCCTCTCTCCCGGTCACTTTTATTATATGATTATTCTATGGGGAGCTGTGTGATGGTAAACGTTCAAGAGGCGGGCAGAAAATGTGCTTCAAGGATCACCTAAAAAACTCTCTCAAGCACTGCAGCAATGATCCTAGCTCCTGGGAAACTACAGCACTTGATTGCTCAGCTTGGCACTCCCAGATCACTGCTGGCATCACTAAATTTGAAAAAGAAAGAACACTGCGGGCAAATTATAAGCAACGAAAGCAGAAGGACAAATCCGAAAACTCTCCCACTCCAAACCCTCTACGCACCTGTATGCACTGCAATAGAACTTTACTGGCACGAATCTGACTCATCGGACATCTACGAACTCACAAACCAAATTAGACAATCACAAATGTTTTGTTGTTTTTCTACTTGTTCATCACATTTAGTGTTTTTCATGCCAGGCTCATCTTCGTTTGCGAAGGAGGAACATCATCATCATCATCATTATCTATTTCTATCATTCTGTGAACATTTACATTGTCTCGATCAGTATCCTCTTCATTGTTTCGTACTGCATCCATGACAACATCCTCTTCATTGTTTTGTACTGCATCCATGACAACATCTTCTTCATTGTTTTGTACTGCATCCATGACAACATCTTCTTAATTGTTTTGTACTGAATCCATGACAACATATTCATTATTTTGTACTGCATCCATGACAACATCTTCTTCATTGTTTTGTACTGCATCCATGACAACATCTTCTTCATTATTTTGTACTGCATCCATGACAACATATTCATTATTTTGTACTGCATCCATGACAACATCCTCTTCATTGTTTTGTACTGCATCCATGACAACATCTTCACTGTTTTGTACTGCATCCAAGACTGCATGACTGCTCTAATTAACTAAGCCCAGTCTCTCTTTTCATCACTTTACCATCCACTACATCTTTACCCACCATTGCATCAGTTTATTTATTCCCCTGACATACACATGACTTGAACAGTGGTTTATTGTGATGCTCTATGCATTGTTGAAAACAGTGCCCCGCTCCTTTCTTAGCATCCATTTTCCTATTTTGCAGCACAGCATACTCTAGGAGTCTGATAGAATCACTGTTAGTTTTGGGTCATCCAAGAGAGAACTACTGTAACTGTCTCTCATGCTCAATGTTGAGATGAGATAGGCAACAGATGTTTGTGGGATAGGCAACAGATGTTTCCACCACTTTCTTGTCATTTCAGCAGACCACGAAGCCCTATCTGCCTCTTAGTACTGTTGCCCAAATAATTGACAACAAAATATATGAATTCAACTATTAAACTCGCATCAACCATTGAAACTCATGTCAACTATTTAACTCACATCAACTATTGAAACTCACAATATCAATCAATATCAATAAAACCCATAACCCTTCAGGGTCGTAGGGGTACCACATTGGAAGCTTCAGCACACAGAGTCTTCCAGCGAATTCTATCCTCAGCGATGCGGATGAGTGTGGAAATATCTAGCCCTGTCCATTCCTTGATGTTGTCTGTCCATGTCTTTATTTGTCCTCCTCTGCTTCTTCCACCCTCGACAGTTCCCTGCAGTATTGTTTTTGACAAGGAATCGTGCCTGCATACATGTCCGAACCATGCTAGTTTTCGTCGTTTCACTATTGAAAGCAATGGCTCCTGGGCACCTGCACACATCTCTACTTTATTTCTTACGTACACATTGGTCTTATGTTCCCTATAGGAAATTCGTAGAATTCTTCTGTAGCATTTATACTCGAAAGCCTGTAATCTTCTCTCCATGTCCGCAGTGAGTGTCCAACTCTCACAACCATACAACACAACGGAAAGCACCAGCGACCTATACAGTTTGATTTTCACTCCAACACTGATGTTGCTTTTCCAAATCACAGTTAGCCTTGACAAGGACGCTAAAGCCATCTCCAGCCTTATTTTTAGTTCTGCTTTGCATTTACCATCGCTGCATATACTGGATCCGAGGTATTTGAAGGTATTCACCTCTTCAAGCTTATGTCCATTCATCATGATATTAGTCTGGTTTTCTGTGTCTCTGCTGTTTACCAAGATTTTGCTCTTATCTGAATTGATTTCCATTCCGTACTTGCTGGTAACTTTTTCTAACTTTGATGTTAATTCTTGCAATTATTGTTCTGACCCATCTATAAGATCAATATCATCAGCGAAACACAAGTTGCAAATAGGGCGACCTCCGATCGATATAGACATTGTAACTCACATCAACTATTGAAACTCACATCAACTATTTATGAAAACTCACATCAACTATGTTTCTCTCCTCTAATGTCACAAGGTTGCGCTTCAAAAAGAATACACATTTTCCCTCAATAGGTTCAGTATCACCTCTGGACAATATAACTCGTGTGGCCACTCGATCTTTGGCAAGGTGTATGTACGAACGACCACATTCTGAAATAGTAACTTAGTCTTTAATTCTTACTTTAGTAATAATTTATTAAAATTGTGAGTGGAAATTTAAACCAGTGTAAAATTATAATTTCATAAATAGTTTCATATCATGATGTTGGAGTCAGGGTTAGTTTAGTGTTTAAGTCACTTGTCCAGCAGTCATCAGACCTGGATTTTGTGCCCACTCATTATTTGTGGTTTTGAAATAAAAGTTATTCCTATGATTCATTAAGAGAGCAAGAAGTAGGGTACCACAACTCATGCTCTGGGAAGGTTGAGGGATGGTGTCATTGCTACTGACTAAGTGTGGTGGGCAATGCTATTCACATGACTTCTGGTCAGCCACAGCTGAGCACAATGGTAAAACCATTAGCTTTATGGATGTATTATGACTGCATGTATCATCAGAGCACACAGTAAGTCCATAGGTGCTCTGATCCCTGTCTCAACAAAAACATCAGAGTGTAGCAACTCATATATTTATTATGTTCCTCTTCCAGGCCATCCCAATCTTTACACCAACCTGCCTCAATGTTGACAGCAACCATGATTCACACTTATAAAATTCCAAATTCTTTTAGCTGCAATATTGTGTCCAGTCTTGTGTCCTCATTTAAGAAAGTATTCATGCAGTGATACACATCAATTGTCAAGACCAGCTAAGCTAACCCATAGCCCTTAACGGAATGATATCTTATTACATGTCCAAACCATGTTCTCAAATTTACACAGATTCACCACTGTTAACCTGCAAGTTCTGTTAATATGTCTTGGAAAAATTCATTCATTTTGTTATGTTCATTTGTAACACATAGGCCTATCTGTAGCACTTGTATTCAAATGGCAGAATGTTCTGAAATGTGTGTCCAGCTCTCATGCTTATATAAACAATAAATAATACTAGTAATTTAATTTGTAAACATCAAGTTAGACAGCACTTCTATTCACTGTATTTTGCACCTTTTCTATATTGATTTCCATACCATAGTTTCTACCTCCAATGATCATGCAATATCTTAAAGTCCAACTTCAGAAGCAACCATGAGATCAATGTAGAGCTAAGATTACAAAGAAGTAACTCTTGTTTGTTCTTGTTTGGAAAGATGCTCTTGTTTGTTCTTGTTTGGAAAGATGTTCTTGTTTGTTCTTGTTTGGAAAGATGCTCTTGTTTGTTCTTGTTTGGAAAGATGCTCTTGTTTGTTCTTGTTTGGAAAGATGCTCTTGTTTGTTCTTGTTTGGAAAGATGCTCTTGTTTGTTCTTGTTTGGAAAGATGCTCTTGTTTGTTCTTGTTTGGAAAGATGCTCTTGTTTGTTCTTGTTTGGAAAGATGCTCTTGTTTGTTCTTGTTTGGAAAGATGCTTTTGTTTAGAAACCTTTCACATGTAACAAATTGTAGACAAAGATTGAAAAGTTTTGTAGACAAGATGCAGCATGCTTAAATTCATTCTAAATAATCCATCAATATCATTGTGTAGTAACACAGCACTGTTTAAATCTTCATAAAGTGCAAAGTTACATACCTTCAAAACTTAATTCTCTTGACTTCTGGTAATGAAACAGAACAATATGCTCATCAAATTGCAGAAATTTTGATAGCAGTTTCATGTGCTGAAATTGAATATTTTTTAATAGATGGAAATAAGATATTTGATAGATGGAGATCAGATATTTAATAGATGGAGATCAGATATTTGATAGATGGAGATAAGATATTTGATAGATGGAGATAAGATATTTGATAGATGGAGATCAGATATTTAATAGATGGAGATCAGATATTTGATAGATGGAGATAAGATATTTGATAGATGGAGATCAGATATTTAATAGATGGAGATCAGATATTTGATAGATGGAGATAAGATATTTGATAGATGGAGATCAGATATTTAATAGATGGAGATCAGATTTGATAGATGGAGATAAGATATTTGATAGATGGAGATCAGATATTTAATAGATGGAGATCAGATATTTAATAGATGGAGATCAGATATTTAATAGATGGAGATAAGACATTTAATAGATGGAGATCAGATATTTAATAGATGGAGATCAGATATTTAATAGATGGAGATCAGATATTTAATAGATGGAGATAAGACATTTAATAGATGGAGATCAGATATTTAATAGATGGAGATCAGATATTTAATAGATGGAGATAAGACATTTAATAGATGGAGATCAGATATTTGATAGTAATCAATGACATATTGGAAAAATATGAGAAATGAAATTGTTTCTAAGCATTAAAATAAAGATAATGATAACTCATCTTCCTCTTCAGTGTTCATTCTCAAACTCCCACTGGTTCTCTCTTTTACTAGGACAATGAGTCTACTAGATTTCCAGCAGGATATAGTCAAGAGAATGGAAATGTGTCGCCAATTTATTTGCATCAATGTGCCAACACATCTGTCTTCAGCGGTAATAATAATCTAATATTTATACATACCAGTACAATAATTGTTGCTGGAATCACTTGCCTCTAGTTATTGATTGATAAACATTACTGCAGCTGAATACCTTTATAGTGCACTCTTTTCTAACAAATTTCCCTACATAACAGCACTTTTCTAACAAATTTCCCTACATAACAGCACTTTTCTAACAAATTTCCCTACATAACAGCACTTTTCTAACAAATTTCCCTACATAACAGCACTTTTCACAATCCCTAATTATATTTATTCTATACTATTTTTACTGTATATAGTGAATAGTGTTATTACATACATATTTTGTCAGTACGAACCAAGTTTTTATAATTGAATTCCACTGTCATTGAAAAACAGCTTTTCCTGATTTAATCCTGATATTCCTGCTGATTAGAAGATTGTAGTCCAGAGAATAGAATGCATTGTGTTGTAGTTTATAATTTAGCTGTGATATCTCCATCTTTTAGTTCAACAAATCAAACTTCAGGTTGACATTTTTCATCATCATTTTGACCTTTTAAAGAAGAGGTAGTCAACCACCAACTTAGTTGCCTCTTATTACATGTATAGAAGTCACAGTTTTGCAATTCTATGTTTCCCTTTCAGAGCTCAGAAACACATAGGTGGAACATCAGAATAATTCCACCAATTAAACTACTCATAAACTTTCCTTACTGCATGTTTTCCTGTGAAGGGGTGCAGGGAGGCTTTCTATGTGCTGTAGAAATAAAGGAAGCTTTCTCATATTGTGAGAAATTTCTACTAAACTACTCATATTGTGAGAAATCATTATTAAACTACTCATATTGTGAGAAATTACTACTAAACTACTCATATTGTGAGAAATTACTACTAAACTACTCATATTGTGAGAAATTGCTACTAAACTACTCATATTGTGAGAAATTACTACTAAAATATTGTGAGAAATTGCTACTAAACTACTCATATTGTGAGAAATTTCTACTAAACTACTCATATTGTGAGAAATCATTATTAACTCTTTCCGGACCAATCGCCAGTATACTGGCTTTATACTGTGGGTCTACAGGACCAATCGCCAGTATACTGGCTTTGATTTGATCAACGTCTTAGATCGATCATATATTGATCAGTTATATTTCGTTTTGCCCAGTTCAAGTTTTTATGTTAACCTCTGAACATCCGGGAAAGATCCTCTTCCGTTTTACAACCGGTACCGAAACACATGTGGTGTGTACAAGAAGATTTGTGATCGACATATTCTGTAACTTTTATTTCTGAAAAAAAATGGCAACGCCCACTTCTTCTAGATACAGTGCAGAACAAGCTATGGTTATGTTTCAGAGCTTGCTAGTTAGTGAATCTGATAATGATGATTCCGATAGTGATTATAGGCCTAGTGACTTGTCGAAAGGTAAGAAACCAAAGCAAACTGGTGTAGGTTTTATAATAAATTGATCAGCTTGCATCAGATCAAGTAATGTTAGTTCCTCTGAAGAAGCATCTAATAGTAGTGATGAATCTACTGATTCAGAGGATTTAGCTGATACTTCTAGGCCTACTAATGCTACAAGTAGGCCTATGAATCATACTTCCACAGATCGACAAGGTAGGCCTAGGACTGATGCTGTGTGGCGTGAAGCCCTAGAAGGAGAGAGTATAGGAGTGTCTCACTTCAGACAGATACATTCTGGCTGCAAACTTGGCCTTCCTGAAAATGCCTCACCTCTCCAGTGTTTACTATCCTTGATGACAGAACCAATAATTGACAATCTAATAGCCAATGTAAACTCTTATGCCCAGCAGAAATTGGAAATGAATACACCTCGAAGGAAATATTCTACTTATTCAAAATGGACTGCGCTCGACCGAAATATTTTTATGAAGTTTCTCGCCACCCTGATAAACATGGGTTTGGACCCCAAACATTCCATAAAAGATTTTTGGTCCACAAAAACACACAGAAGTAGCCCCTGGTTTGGATCAATTTTCAGCAGGACCAAATTTTTATTGATTTACCAATCATTGCTTCATGCGGCTGGAGCTGATGCACAGGGTAAAATTAAAATAGAGCCGTTCATAAATGAATTAGTTGCAAGCTTTCAGAAGGCATTCTATCCTTCTGAAAACATATGTATAGATGAGATGGTTATAGGCCACAAGGGAAGGTTTAGGCACAAGCAATATAATGCAAGCAAGCCAAAAAAATATCATATAAAATCATACGGACTCTGCGACTCCATCACCGGATATGTTTTCAACCTGCTGGTATATTTTGGTGCGGACATGACATACAGGCTGGAAACTGATACAAAGTCTACCCATGCTGTCAAAATTTTTGACAAACTACTAGAAGGCATCACAGGACATCACCATTTGTTTGCTGACAGGTATTATTCATCCTTACCTCTTGTCCAGTTTCTGCGGCAGAGAAATCACCATTATACTGGAACTCTCAATGCGAACAGACAAGGGTTTCCACAAGAAATGAAGAATAAGAAAATAGCTGTCAATCAACCAAAATGGTTCATAAATGATGAAGATAAAGTTATGTGTGTCAGCTGGAGAGATAAAAATCGAAGAAACCTTGCCAACTGGTAACAACATGTGGAAGCGCAACATGTGAAATTAGAATTGAGGGTAGGAGCGAAGTCTGGAAACCATCACCCATTCATAATTACAATATGTCAATGAATGGATGTGATAGAGTAGATCAGATGATTTCATATTATGGAAACCACACAAGAAAAACAGTAAAGTGGTGGAAAAAAGTATTTATGTGGGTGTTGGAAATAACACAACTCAACGCCCACATTTTATACACACTTAGCCGCCCTTGCGCAGAGAAGCCTATGCCCCTTTCAAACTTCAAGGACATATTGATAGAGGAGCTATGTAGTTTATTTGAATTAGAGGCACCTAATAACATTGATGCTGCTTTATTGTCCAAGCCAGGAAGAAAAACAGTAAATACAGAGCTTGAAAGGTATCAGGGAACCACCCATCTCATTGACTCCGGTGGAAAAGACAGGCAATGTGCTCATTGTGCTACTAAGCAAATACGAAAGCGCAGTAGCTACTACTGCATAGGATGTTCACATAAGCCACATCTGTGTGCTAAATCATGCTTTAGGGAATATCACACAAGATGATCTCATTTGTAACAAATAAAAACTTGTAAATAATAAAGCCGTGACTGGATGTAAATATTTTCATATTTTTATTGCTTCTGATGTCATTCAGAAAAATGTACATAACTTTAACATTTATTGATATTTATTCATCAACTAAACTGCATAATGAAGAAAAATGGATATATTTGTGTAAATATTCTTGAAAAATGGATATCAACAATGATAATCATGGACAAGTATGGATACATTTGGGTAAGTCACAATATTTATACTAATAAATTAACATTTTCATTTTATTTTTGTGTGTTTTACTAACTCTAACCTTGTGAAGTAATCAAATATCATCAATGTACTTATATATTCATATTCTGTATCCATTCCCCTTTCCAATGATATATTACACATACACTATTTATCAATATTAGTATGTCAAGTGATACAATGAAGAACACATGTAAGGAAATTTTTCTACCCCTAAATATTTTCATATTTTTATTGCTTCTGGTGTCATTCAGAAAAATTAACATAACTTTAACATTTATTGATAGAAATTCATCAAATAAAATGCATAATTAAGAGAATTGAATATACTTGTGTAAACATTCTTGACAAATGGATATAATCAATGATAAGTATGGATACATTTGGGTAAGTCACAATATTTATACTAATAAATTAATATTTTCATTTTATTTTTGTGTGTTTTACTAACTCTAACCTTGTGAAGTAATCAAATATCATCAATGTACTTATATATTCATATTCTGTATCCATTCCCCTTTCCAATGATATATTACACATACACTATTTATCAATATTAGTATGTCAAGTGATACAATGAAGAACACATGTAAGGAAATTTTTCTACCCCTAAATATTTTCATATTTTTATTGCTTCTGGTGTCATTCAGAAAAATTAACATAACTTTAACATTTATTGATAGAAATTCATCAAATAAAATGCATAATTAAGAGAATTGAATATACTTGTGTAAACATTCTTGACAAATGGATATAATCAATGATAAGTATGGATACATTTGGGTAAGTCACAATATTTATACTAATAAATTAATATTTTCATTTATTTTTGTGTGTTTTACTAACTCTAACCTTGTGAAGTAATCAAATATCATCAATGTACTTATATATTCATATTCTGTATCCATTCCCCTTTCCAATGATATATTACACATACACTATTTATCAATATTAGTATGTCAAGGGATACAATGAAGAACACATGTAAGGAAATTTTTCTACAGTTAAAATTTACTCTGGTCCAAACCTAAAAATACTCAGGTCCTGAAAGAGTTAAACTACTCATATTGTGAGAAATTACTACTAAACTACTCATATTGTGAGAAATCATTATTAAACTACTCATATCGTGAGAAATTGCTACTAAACTACTCATATTGTGATAAATTGCTACTAAACTACTCATATTGTGAGAAATTACTACTAAACTACTCATATTGGACTTCCGGTAGTGATGTCCGTTGATGGATGGTGTTTATCTAATCAAGTCTGGGTCATTCCGTCGATCATTGGATTAATCAACTAACATCGTAAAGTCCAGACCAATTTGTGTAACAGAATACACCACCAATCTCTTGAATGGATATCTACAGGCAAAAGAGCCAGGGGTAGACCAAAAGAAACACTCAGAAGAACGATACTTAGAGAAAGTAAAACAACCAATATCCATACTATTCAGGAACTGCACAGAGTAGCTTTGAACAGACAGAATTGAAGAGATCTGACCTCTGCCCTATGCGCTAACTTCAGCGCAAAAGGAAAATGAATGAACTCATATTGTGAGAAATCTACACTCATATTGTGAGAAATCTACACTCATATTGTGAGAAATCTACACTCATATTGTGAGAAATCTACTTAATTTTAACAATCAGGATATTTTATCCTTCCCACAAAGTTTTTTGGGATACTGGAACACAGCATAAAAAAACGGATAATGTTTCAGTAAAACCAGGAGATTCATTCACCCTCTGACTGCCTCTTCTTCTACTTCCATTCTCAAACTCCTGCAGATTAACAGGACCTAGTCCAAATAACAGATTTTGCTGTGTCTTGGTTTACAGCTTGGCTGTGATATCTGCACCTTTCTGTCTGAAATATCTGACTTCAGCCTGACTTCTGAGTTACTTTGACCCTCTATGGGAGGGAATACCCAACTCCACCCCAAAAAACCTCCAGAGTTGCCTCTCATGATGTGCATTGCATGTAACAATGTTCCTATTCTTTGCTCTTTTCTTCACTATTTTTTAATGATAAGACAGCTGTTATTAGCTATCACTGTAGATATAATAAAGCTATCATCAGCTATCAATATTGATAGAAAGCTATCACTGCCTATCACTAGAAAGCTATTATCACTGCCTATCACTAGAAAGCTATCACTGCCTATCACTAGAAAGCTATCACTGCCTATAACTAGAAAACTATCACTGCCTATAACTAGAAAGCTATCACTGCCTATCACTAGAAAGCTATCACTAGAAAACTATTATCAGCTATCACTGTTCATATAAGAAAACGATGGATAGAAAACATGAAGATAACCTTGAACAAACATGGACTCAACACAACCAAAGTAGGGTGACTTTTATTTTTGTGCCGGGACACACGGGAGTCTGGGGTAATGAGAGAGCAGATAGGTTGGCCGCCCATGCTGCTACTATGACTGTTGGTAGAGTGATGGATCGGGCAGACATTTTGAATGCACTACGGAAAAACATATGAACAAATGACTGTACAAGTAACGATGACTCTTGTTCCATGACTAGAATAAAGGATCTTGGTTTGAAATGTGGTGTCACTGGAAAGGAGTGGTTTTGTGGCCGAGAAAGAATGATGGTCAAACAACAACGTACTGGGACCGTCAGTCAACATGTAATGGCGGATAGACTCAAGGAAAGATCTGAGCACCTATGGACTTGTCCGGAGTGCAATGACAATGATCCAACGACTAACTAACTAACAACCAAAGTGACACATCTGACTTTGGAACGAAAACTGAGGCTCCCACCACCACACTTAACAGCAAGTGTGGATAATATAAACCACCATCTACCTGGGGAAAGACAATAAACAAAATAAATATCAGCTATCACCGCTGATATTATCACCGTAGTGTGATAATATTCACATCTGATGGCCATTCCATTATCACTACATGTAGAGGCACCTGTTTGGATTTGTCACACTAGAACAAATGCAATAATTCTTTTTAAAGCCATCACTGAGCATAGTTACTACACACTTACCATAATTACTGCACTCTTACCATAGTTACTGCACACTTACCATAGTTACTACACACTTACCATAGTTACTGCACACTTACCATAGTTACTGCACACTTACCATAGTTACTACACACTTACCATAGTTACTGCACACTTACCATAGTTACTGCACACTTACTATAGTTACTGCACACTTACCATAGTTACTGCACACTTACTATAGTTACTACACACTTACCATAGTTACTACACACTTACCATAGTTACTGCACACTTACTATAGTTACTGCACACTTACCATAGTTACTGCACACTTACTATAGTTACTACACACTTACCATAGTTACTACACACTTACCATAGTTACTACACACTTACCATAGTTACTGCACACTTACTATAGTTACTACACTCTTACCATAGTTACTACACACTTACCATAGTTACTACACACTTACTATAGTTACTGCACACTTACTATAGTTACTACACTCTTACCATAGTTACTGCACACTTACTATAGTTACTGCACACTTACTATAGTTACTACACTCTTACCATAGTTACTGCACACTTACTATAGTTACTACACATTTACTATAGTTACTACACACTTACCATAGTTACTGCACACTTACCATAGTTACTGCACTCTTACCATAGTTACTGCACACTTACTATAGTTACTGCACACTTACCATAGTTACTGCACACTTACCATAGTTACTGCACACTTACCATAGTTACTGCACACTTACCATAGTTACTGCACACTTACCATAGTTACTGCACACTTACCATAGTTACTGCACACTTACCATAGTTACTGCACACTTACTATAGTTACTACACACTTACCATAGTTACTGCACACTTACTATAGTTACTGCACACTTACCATAGTTACTGCACACTTACTATAGTTACTGCACACTTACCTTTGCATCATCAATAGTAAACTCCTCAACTTCCTCATTTGAAATACAAAGGTAGTGAGACACATTTGAAAACAGGTACTTATGTGTTTTACCAATCATACTACGCCTGTCCTCTCTGGCTTCTTTGGCAATAGTTTGCTGAGAATGTTAAAAAGCTATTTTTACTTCTGTGGTTTGACATACCTAGCCTACATAACGTAATACAAATATGGCAAACTAAGTTATTATAACAAATTAGTTGTTGTGGCTATATCAATGCTGCTGAATTGATCTACTCTTGGCAGTTCAATGCATTTCTTAAAAAAGTGATTTGTACCTGGCTATCCCAAACTACTATGTACGGATAGTGGATCTGAGGTATGTGTTATCACTCTTCATTACCTGCTACTTAGTGTGCTGAAACACTCACTCTTTCTTGTGAGATATTCATGCCAAACTTGGAAATACATATAGGATCATCACATCCTGAGTTGGAAGGTGTTACCTCAAGCTTCCCCTGATTTACCTGAAACTTCCCCAGTTGGTTTTTGTGTGTCGGATCAACAGCATCAAACAAACAGGATCTCACCAGTCTGGATCAGGACCTATTTCTTTGATGGGGTGCAATGTCACAAGTTGGTGGGCCTTACTCCAGAGGGGAATTATCAAAAACAGAAAATTACAACACAGAAGCATATAACTGCAGAGATAGAATGATGGTGAGGTTTTCACAGAAGGAAAGTTGCAGTATACTGGTAGTCATAACATCTTCTAGAGAAATAAAATCACTTGGTGGTTGCCATCACACTTTTTAATATGCTGGTAGCCAAGACATAGCCAGTATTAATGTCAAGCCCCCTGGTAGCTGGACCAAGCACCCATCTCCACGACAAGAAGCTGTCACTGATGGGGTTTTTTAGGCAAAAAACGTCCCTTATCGAAGACATATTTACAGCATAGAAGGTTCAGTTACAAGAGATGCTGCATAGTGAGTTTTTTTTGGTGCTCAATGACCATATACACAATAAAAACTGTTTTTTTAATGACAATCTGTAAGATGTAAAGGGTCATAACATGGATATATTTATATTGTTGTGCAATGAGGTTGCCTTAAATGAAAAAACTGCTATATCATTCTTGTTGTAGCCTCCTTTTTTTAGTGTGTTTGTTGGCAGTTTCACTTCCTGAGTTGTAATGTTTTTGGTATGCTCAATCATAATTAAATATTACACTCAATGTGTGTATGGCTTTTTTCATCTTTTAGATCATTATTTAGTAGGTTTATGTGTTTTGGTAATGTTAAATGTAGAATGAATCAGTTACTGCTGTTGTGAATTAATTTTTGCTTTACTTGTATTTGGCTTGCGTTCTAGTCTGTCCATCAGAAATGTCTGCACCTTTGCGCGATCCAACCTCCATGTACCACGATCCTCTTCCACAATTTCCCAGATAGAAATTGTGGTCAATGGAAAAGTATTTCATTGAGGTTTTGCATAAATATTTGTATCTCAGGCATGGTCTGCGTCCATATCTCTTTTCCCTCACCAAACAATATTTGCTGTGGGATGTGGTTGTTATTTGTCTCACATGACCCAACCACTTCAATTGTCTACTGCTGAGTGCTCCATAATTGATGTTGACTTAATTGATGTTAACTTAATTGATGCTAACTTGATTGATGCTAACTTAATTGATGTTAACTTAATTGATGTTAACTTAATTGATGCTAACTTAATTGATGGTACTCTCAATATCAGCTAATTAAATAAGACATGACATACCATATTGAAATCAACATTAGCACCACTACCAAGACCTTCCTTAGACTGCACAAATGACTTAGAGTGGTATGTAGAGCTAGACTTTGCTTGTTCCATCATTGATGTTTTACGTTCTTTGCCAGACATTTTATTTTAGTATTTAGTATTACTGAAAATATAAACATAAAGTTCTAACATCAAATTTTCAAATTTTAAGCACATTACAATGGTTACACAGACCAAGTGGATGGGTTTAACAAAATAACAAAACATGTTTTTTGTTGAAAAAATCATCATTGTCTCTGAATGTCTTGTCTTGATTTTTTACTTTCATCTTCTGTGAAATGATCCCCATTAGATGATGAAGATATGCAGGCAAGTGCACATTGTACCTTTGTTCTTCTGCGCCAGACTTCTATGTGGTTGGGGAATGCTATAGGCCTTATGTGTCTGTCAACACATCTGATAGAAGAATGACAAATTGGTTGGCCTAAAGGTGTGTATGACTGATATGCTATGGTAGGACCTCATGATCATGGTTACAACTGTACTAGAATGCTATAGCAGGATAGATGATCATGGTTACAGCTGTACTGAAATGCTATGGCAGGATCTGATAATCATGGTTACAGCTGTACTGAAATGCTATGGCAGGATCTGATAATCATGGTTACAGCTGTACTGGAATGCTATGGCAGGATCTGATAATCATGGTTACAGCTGTACTGGAATGCTATGGCAGGATCTGATAATCATGGTTACAGCTGTACTGGAATGCTATGGCAGGATCTGATAATCATGGTTACAGCTGTACTGGAATGCTATGGCAGGATCTGATAATCATGGTGATCTACCGGTACATACATTTATGTAGAATAGATGTATCATCTAGCTGTTTGTTCACTATTCATGTTTATACGTCATACATTTGATGTAGAGTAGATGTTATTTTACTGTCCATGTTTATAAAACATACATTTATATAGAGTAGATGTTATTTTACTGTCCATGTTTATAAAACATACATTTATATAGAGTAGATGTTATTTTACTGTCCATGTTTATAAAACATACATTTGATGTAGGGTAGATGTAGCATTTTACAATTCTTATTATTAGTTTATGATTTGATTGATGCTGAAGAAATAATACCTTTATTTGTGAGCATAGCAGGTGGCTCTTGACAGTCCATAGCCTTTCTCACGAACTCCCAGGTTTTCCTCAGCTGTGAAACTGAGGCAACAACCAGACTCAAGTCATACAAGGTCTCAAAGGCATAGATGTGGAAAGAGGGGGAAATACATATTCCCCGAAAGGAGGCTTTGCAGTCTGTCAGTATCCAGAATTAACAAGTCCTACCAGAGGCACAGCGCACACAACAGGGCCATCTATCTCATGATTCTTCAGGCAGATTTGTTGACCCATTCGTAGTGATGGCCCTCTAGCATTCCCCATCAATTTGGAGTCTGCTACAAATGGGGAAAATGTGCACTGTTTGCTGACCTGCATTTCTTCATCGTCTGTGGGGATGATTTGATAGAAGACAAAAGTAAGAAATTGGGTCAAGATATGACGATAATTTTGCACAGGTGACAGGTCTCCCAACTTTCCTATGTCGCCTCCTATGACATGCCTGGAAAGAAGACAGTTATTCTTTAAACCATGAACTAGAAGTCCATGTCCCGTTTACCACACAACGGGTGTTTAAAAGTCACTTTTTGTGTTAGTAGTAGTAGTAAAGTTAGTACTATTTTGAAAATGTTCCCAAGTAGATACGTTTTCCTATAAGCCTACTCGTCACTCTCGGCAGAGCATATGCCTACTCGTCAACAAACTACTCTAAAAGGGTTTTCTAAGAAAGTATATGTACTTAGAATAAAATCACTTAAATATGCCTATAATTTCAGTTTCTTAACTTAGTGACAGACATAAAACCTAACCAATAAATTGACAAATACATTGTATTCTTTTCGTACTTTTTCCTCACAAATGAGTTACATGATATACGAACGACTTCTTACGTAAACTCGATTCTTGATTTTTGAAGAATGTCAGATTGATGGGGTCTTTGTTACCTCTAATATTTTATGGTAGTGTGTCCTGATATAACCTAATTGGACTTTGTCCGCTGGTTGAAAGGGGCACGCCTCTCCAAAAGAGAGGCAAACTCATTAACTACCTACCTTCTTGATTTTTGATCGAGCATAGAACAGATCAAGTGGTTTGGCCACATTATAAGAATGCATCATGAAAAGTTCCCGTACAAGCATATAACCAGATGATATCAGGATACAAGGCCAGAGGAAGACCATGGAACAGATGGATAGAAAACGTCAGGGACATCCTGAACAGACACGGTCATAGCACAGCAGAGGCCACACATCTGGCTTTAGAACGCAAGCTCGAGCTCCAATCACCCCTACGCTTAACGGCGAGAGTGAATCACAAACCACCAGGGGAAAGACAATAGAATAAGCGTCATAGCACGTGTGGCATTCCCATATATGCTCTGCTTGCCGTTCCGTCAGATATCAAAAGGTGTATAAGCTCAATGTTCTAGTCAGTTGTTGATTATGCGTTCTTCTGATCTTTCCAGAGAGGGAGCATTTACTCTCATTACCTTAGTCACTCCCATTTATACCATTCTCTGAATATGTACATTATCTCTTTAAACATCCTCCTCGTCTTATCGTAAGGTATCCATGATTGCTCTAATCCAGGGGTCGGCAACCTTTTCTTCTTCTTCTGCGTTCAGCATGTGGTCATGCTATACCGTCAGACCTGTCATCAAGACGAAGTCCACTGTCTTCTCCAGGTCAGAGCGGCTGCCCCATAGCTTTTGCCTCAAGTCTGTATCCTCTGGCCAGGTCTGCTGTATTTGCTCTTTGTATGCTGGGCAGTCCTGAAGTATGTGTTCTGGAGTCTGGGTTCTGAATCCACATGGACATTCATCTGTGTATGAGATCCTTAATCGATAAAGGTGGCCCAACAGTCTGCAGTGGCCTGTTCTAAGGCGAAATATTGTGGTCTGTTGATATCTTTGGAGGAGATGTATCAAACCAAAGCAAATGCCTCAGAGTTGCTCAGTGGAATGCAGAAGGAGGGCAACCTTTTGCTAACTGTGTGCCAACTTAAGGTTTCAAATTATTCAGAGTGCCAACATCACATATCATTTTAAACAAAACGAGGTCAATATTCTTATTTTACCATATATTTATATTTTAGTTAATTAATATATAGTGATATTCAATAATATGTAAAGTTGTAAACAACATTAAAAGAAATAGAGTTTCTTGAAAGATTTTTTTTAATTTATTATTAATGGGAGTCTGCGTGGCATTTGAAATTTCTTGGCGTGGCACGCGTGCCATATGTTGTCGACCCCTTCTCTAATCAATTGTTCTTCTTCTTCAGCGTTCATTCTCAAGCTCCCGCTGGATCTTCCTTGCAGAGCACCATTGTCCTACTAGATTTCCAGCAGGATGTAGTCCCTGGAATGGAAATGCTTGCGCTGATGGCCCGACACGTCCGTCTTCGGTGGGTAATCAGTTGAATCATATTTCTTATCTCGGTGCCGTTCACCAAGTCTTAACCAGCCAATACATCTGATCTTTCGTTTCCCCTAACTCGAGTAGATCTATATAATGCTCTGCGCGTTTTTGAGAATAGTGACTCATTCAGTTCTGATCATTCAATTTTCTATCTTGCGAATCATACTTTGGTAGTCCGATAGAATCATCGAGTCTGTTGGTGGTTGCGTCGACAGCCAATTGAGAGCAGATGTTACTGTATCTATTTCCATTCTCATATTCGATGTTGTAGTGGGGTACGCAGCTGATTTCTCAGCTAATTTCTTGTCATTTTGGTAGGCCACGAAACCATAACCACACATGTTTGTTTTTTGTGATACTGGTCCGTCTGTGTAAATTATTGTATTATGTGGTTTCGAGTAGGCTATACTACAGTATGAGTTCTTGGATCATGCCCTCTGTTCTGTTGGCAGCCCAGTCGCGGCACTCTCTTCCCATCTGTATCACACAACTGTTGTCAATAATTTTCTCTCTTTACCAAATGACACTCATTCACAACCTCTTTCCACTTCCTCCAACTCACAAACTCTGAGTGGGATATCTTCTGCCTCTGCCACCCAAGACCTTCCTCTCTTGATACGCCTTCCTTCTGTGTTGTCTAGAGATCGGTGTAAGAGATAATTATCATTAGTGGCGATCTTGAAGTATTTATTTATCTGAGCTGTTTTGTAGATCTAGGAGAAACCTCATGGTCGTGATGTGTATCTTTTGTGCATCCTAGGACACCTCTCATTTCCTCGTTTTGAACTCTTTCCAATCTATCCACCTTTGTTTGCGGCAGTGTAAGTAAACCTAAGCCATATGCCTAGTCCAACACAGATAATACCACTGCCTGTATCATCTGAAAAAAGGTTCGCTGCGGCATTTCTGCAGATGCCATGATTTTGACTGCAATGACACCCTTCCCAGCTTTCTGAATGACATTGTCCACATGTTTAGCGAAAGATAAACTTCTCTATCACAAGTGATGCCTAGATATTTAATAGTCTGGTCCCTGTCAATGTTGATGCCCAAGCATGTGACTGCTGGTATTGTGTCTGCGACCATGTTGTTGTTCAGCGAGAACCAGACGATCTTTGCTTGGTGGGATTGATAACTGCCTTGTAGTTAGTATACCAGAGCGACAAATGTTCTAGATTACTCTGGGCGCCTCTTCTGTTTCTGCCGTGCTTTTACAGCAAGAGGTCGTCCGCATTTGTTAGTATCCTATCGGGTACAGCCTCCTGAAGCTGTGCTATTTTGTATGTGTAGACGTTAAAGAGTATATGTGATAGTGGCGATTCCTGTGGCAATTCCTGTGCTATGTTTCTGATCTCTGATTTCCGGGATCCCAATCTCAGAGCAACATTAACGGCATAGCTATCCGTCGAATTATCCACAAGTCGATGCTGAGTTCGTTTAGCAAATGTATCAGGTGGCTGAAGCTGACTCTGTTGTAAGCATCTTCTAGGTCAATCGTGGCGACCATTGTTTCCTCCTTTGCCTAAAAGTCATCGTAGATATCATAGGCGAGGATTGCGGCATTTGTGGTCGTGTCTCTCCCCGGTCTGTATGCACCTAGAGTGTCAGGAAGTAGGCCTCTATTTTCAATTCGAAGGCCAGTTTTCTAGCGATTATCTCCAGCACCTTGCCATAAACATTTTGTAAGGTGATGGATGATACCATAACTCTTTTAGTTCGAGGTGTCTTTACCAGTTGTAGAAGGTAGCTGTGTAGCCACTCTCTGGTGCGCGTCCTGTTTTCAGACGTGTTTAAATCATCAACAATTGTTTTTAGCCGGTCGTCTGCAATATCTTGCAGGAGTTGTATAGTATTCTGTCTGGTCCTGGTGTACAATCTGTTTTCTTTATGGTCTCTTTTACATCCTCCAACGATACTAGTTCCTCACCAGCGACATCGCTTGTTATCAGCAATGCTGTTAAAGTGGCCACGAAAGTCTTACGTTCATCGTCTTCTTGATAAGTCGCGTTTCACATTTCTGCTAATTTTTGACAATTGTGATTCAGTTTTCTTCTTGGATTGGAGTTCGTGGTGGTGGTCATCGATAAAGCTACTATGTATCGATGTGCTGATATGGTGTTTAAGCTAAAATCTTGTCATAAATGTGATTTGAAAAGCGGTAAAATTAATTTCCTTATGCTAATCTATATCATCATCATCAAGTCATCAAATGCCGTCTCCGCAACGAAGGTTGGCTGCAACAGACCTCCAACATCCAGTCTCTTATTTATGTGGTGCACTCTGCTATACTGTAACCTGTCCATTTTGTGATATAATTGTTTTCCATCTCGTACGACGTGCATGGAAAAGGGAAGTATTATCGTTCTCTCTCCCCCAACCCACCTTTTGGTCCCGGTAACACAATGGCGAGATAAAAATGTAGACATATGTACAGACTGGCTTGAAAATAGACAGACAGACAGACAGAAGTATATATAGCAAGGTGACATCACCTCTGATTTAACGTAGTTCGCTTTCAGTAAACATAATTTAAACCTTATATATCGTCATATGTTCTGGTAGATTAAAGTTATAACTGGCTCTTTTGTAAAAAAAACTTGTCGATTCATCAGATATTTGAAATCTTTGTAAGCTGTATCCATATTCCGTGGCGCGACACCAAAAACGTAAGATTTGGCTTGTTTCTATGAACTAGCGTAACGTCATTCCCGTGTTTACAGTATATTGTAAATGTGTTTGTGGTGCACTCAACCTTCGAATTTTTATACACGTTTCTACTTCATGTGCACATTGAAATGCGTAAACTACATAAGAAGCACAGGGATCTTTGGATCTAGGATCTCACTCTATGTCTTGTCGCCATTCCCTCCTTTTTCTCAGCTACTCCGTCTTCGTCGTCTCTGCCAAGATGACGCAGATTTTTTGTGTCAGTCTTCAATATCAATAAAACCCATAACCCTTCAGGGTCGTAATGGTACCACATTGGAAGCTTCAGCACACAGAGTCCTCCAGCGAATTCTATCCTCAGCGATGCGGATGAGTGTGGAAATATCTAGCCCTGTCCATTCCTTGATGTTGTCTGTCCATGTCTTTATTTGTCCTCCTCTGCTTCTTCCACCCTCGACAGTTCCCTGCAGTATTGTTTTTGACAAGGAATCGTGCCTGCATACATGTCCGAACCATGCTAGTTTTCGTCATGTCAGTCTTACAAAATGTTGGATTTTTTTCGCCATCGCTTGTATCCTGAAGATATCCTATCTTCAGCTTTGCAGCGCGTTTTACCTATTTCTCGTTCTGATGCCCTTTCACCATCTATTAAACATACATCTGACCGTCCTATAGGCCTTATTGTCCATTACTTTTCACCCACATAATATGTCTGCACTACGCATCCTATTACGACATTTCTCTATCCTCAAATTAGATCCCATTTCTAGCCCTGCATTTCCCTCTCTTCCCCTTGTTGCTTTTCGGAGAGATAGGAACCTTCGTGATCTCTTGGTTCACTCGAGTCTGCGCACCTCTGTAGGTCAGTTAGGCACTTTTCCTTGTCCCCGAAATTGTTTGACGTGCCCTTTTGTTATTCATACTCCCATGCTTCAGTTCCCTAAGTCAAATTTCGAGATTCAAGACTCGTTCTCATGCTTGTCCCGTAATTTAATATACTCTATCATATGTAAGCGTTGTGGTATGAAGTATATTGGCGAAACAGGTAGACGTTTGACTGATAGATTCGCTGAACATTTAAGAGATATCACGAATCATCGGGACTCCCCGGTGGCCATTCATTTTAGCGGTCCTTCACATCAAGGAAGCAATGACATTTCTGTCACTGATCTGTTACGTTGCTATTCCGGTGACCGGCTACGTCAGTCTTTGTAGTATCGCCTCATTTGTCATATGGGAGTATTGCAACCCCACGGTATTTACATTAATCACCGTTTTGTTTAAATTACCCACTACTTTTTGACAGCCTCTGCCCCCTATTCTTATTATATTGTAGGGGCCTACTCCTAATTATTTGGTAATCATATCCCTCTGTACTTTGAAATTGTTTCTTTATGTGCACGCGCATCAGCTTTGTTTTTGTTAGATTTCAGTGAATTTGTAATTTGTCTTTGTTATTTCTGTTGTTTATATCGTATTCCATTCTGTCAATTTTATTAATGTACCTTATTTTTGTGTAATGGAATCCTTTTTTTTTAAAGTACAGATTGGTACCCATACACACATATGTATGAATTTGTATATGCATATTATTTTACATGGTCTTGTGTATCCATACAGTTGCTTTGGGTCTCGCATTTGCATGTGTGCATATTCTTGTGTTAGAGTAATACATGTGAATATCTTCATGTGAACGAATGGGTATATTAATAAATGTATATATCTCTATGTGTGCGAAAGTTCATGTTATATTTATTCATGTGAGAAAATGTTTATGTGAGGGCATGTGTATATATTATGTTGATACTTATTTTGTGTCATTATGCACATTTGTTCTTGTTTGAACCATTGTTCGTGTTTGGATACATTTACATGCTTATGCATTATATATATATATAATGTTGTGTGTGCAGGTACCCATGTACATGTATGTGTCTATATTTCAATGTGTACTGTGAAATCAGTATATACATTTACATATGTCTGGTTGTTTGTATGTATATGTGCTTATATTTATAGTTATCTGTGTTTGTCCGGTAGAATGTGTGCATGTTTGGTTCGTGATTTTGTTTTGATGTGTGTATATTTTTGTTGTCTATCCTGTGCTGTCAAATGCTATTCTTCTTTGCACATTTCTGTGTTCCCTGGGTCTATTTGTGGCCCTCCCCAGCTCCTACGTGCATTGTCTTTCTCTGTCCTTTCCTCTTTTGTCTCCCGTTGCCCACTTGCCCCCCCCCCCTTCCCGTTCTTGGCAGTGCTGTTTGGTGTCCCTTTTTCTTTGGTTCTGCGTCTTTCATCTTTGGGAATTTCATAGTTTAGACATGTTGAACGCATCGATGTGCACTTGTTGGAATTGTGTTGCACTGGATCTGGTGTGGCTTTTTGTTGATTTCCTGGTTGGAGAGATCCATTTTGTTTATATTCGTTATGGTCTTTTGTTCTTAACTGTTTTTGTTGTCTTTAAAGGTCCCAATTGGACCGACACGTTGACTGTTGTGTTTGTTCCTTTTATTTATTGTTATTTTCTATATTTTATTATTTTATATTGATATAATAACCTATTTACTTTATTTGCATTTACAGGGATGTGGACTGTACAGGGTAAAGAACAATAGCCTAAGTCTAATGAGTCATATAATTAAAATACTACTCAAGATAATACATGAAAGAATTAAAAACAAGATAGACACGGAGGTCGGTGAAGAGCAATTCGGTTTTAGGAAAAACAAAGGAAGCAGAGAGGGTATACTTAGTATCCGACTGTTGATAGATAAGTATACAGAAGTCCAACAAAAGTACTTATATTTGCTTCATAGACTACTGCAATGCCTTTGATAGAGTCCAACATGAAAAATTAATCAAATGTCTTCAAGAAATTGGCATAGGGGCTAAAAAAAGAAAAGACTTGAGACTGATTAGAAATATATATTGGAAACAGTCTGCAACAATAAGATGTGAAAACGGATACTCACCATACATAAACAATAAGTGGGTTAAAACAATGGTGTATTTTATCACCAAGCCTATTTAATATCTACACAGAGAATATCTTTCATCTTTCAACATATAGAAGGAATGTCAGGAGTCAAGATCAGTGGGAAAATAATAAACAAACTGAGAAACGCAAATGCCACTGTTCTTTTAGCAGAAAGTGAAAATGAACTACAAAGACTAGTAGATCAAGTCAATAAATGAAGTATGTGTTTATGTATATGGACTGGATATAAATATCCAAAAAAAGTAGAAGTTATGATAATCAGCAAAGTCACAGAACATGTGCTAAACATGAACATATATGGAGAGAACAAGTAGAACACTATCAATATCGGGGGACACATAATCACAAATTACGGCAGATGTGAAACAGAAGTAAAAATGAGAATAGGAATGACTAAAAGTACTTTCAATGACATGAGGAAAATATTAATATTTTAACACATAACAAATTATATATAATATAATTGATATCCCTGGAATATCCGTTGGAGGACATAACATAAATAATTTGAGATATGCGGATAACACTGTTCTGATTGCAAAAAGTTAGGAAGACCTTTAATATTTAATTAATGTAGGCCTAGTAGTTACAGAAAGTAAAGAGAAATGTCTCTTTCTAAATATAAAGAAAACAGACATAACGGTTATTTCACAGAAACAAAATATCACACCTTGCAAGATCAAATTGACTGATATGCCCTAATACAATTCAGAGCTTTGTCACACAGAAAGTAACGGAGGTCTGCATCTTGTGACTCTATGGGTATGATTAGGAAGGGATAAGTGGGTCTCGTTCGCGAACAGTGGATTGAGGTCCTCATAGGCGAATCTGAAAGTGGTTACGTTTATTTTCGTGCCAGGAAATGTGGATTTCGAGGCAATGAAAGAGTATATCAACTGGCGTCATGCACGATTGTGGCACAGGGCGATAGGGCAATGAATCGAGCTGACATTTTGAACTTCTTAGGAGATATAGCACGAGAGAGTGAGACTAATCTGGATGATAATTCCTTTTCAATGGCCAGGATTAAAGTAGAGTTTGAAATGCGGTGTTGCTAGAAGTGAACATTTTGGAGGACGCAGAAGAATGATGGTCAGCCAGCATAGGACTGGTACTGTCAGTAGAAGTGTAATGACAGATACAGGGAGAGATCGGAGCAACTATGGACGTGTTCAATTTGCAGTGTTGATGATCCAACGACTAAGAACTTTGTGTTCACACAAAAGAATGCTTCCCAGCCAAATATCGAAATTTTTAAAGGCAGGCCTACGTTTTCGAAGTATTGGATATGTGTATGTGTGTGTTATATGGGATGGATGGGAGGGGATGAGTATTAATAATAAAAATATAAGAATTTTTTACAAACAAGAGTATACCCACCTTTTTCCTATATAAAAAGCACTATGAGCTGGGCTTTTTATTTTTGGCTGCAAAATGGTGACTTAAAAATGTTGAGCGGTAACGCCTTGCAATATAAATATAAAATGGCTGGTGCAATGAGAAAAGGTCAGGAACTTCAGTTACTCATCTAATACACTCGTTGAGGGGGCATTCAAACAACCAAAGTATACTTCTTGCTAAATTTTTAAAATGCTCGCCAAGTGCAAAATATAATATATCACAGTCAAGGTCTTTTGTATTTCTGTGTACAAATAAACTTAAAGCCCCAAGGCCAATGAAATCAATGGCACATCTCCTCTGTAGATCGACTATAATGTCCAATTTATGGGCTGGAGATCTCCATATTCTTAAATCAATTGCTAATAACTTGGGAACACCTGACATTCAATCACGTCGAAAGATTTCTGGAAAGACTACACGAAATTCAGAAACACATTATTATGATGTGCTAGGTGTGAACTCGAATGCGACACACAGTCAAATAAAAAGTGCATTTTACAATTTGTCCAAATTACACCATCCCGATGTCACAGCTTGTACCAAGAGTCATGCAATATTTACCGAGGTAAATGAAGCTTATGAGATTCTTGGTAATGTCAAGAGGAGACGAATGTATGACAAAGGAATATTCATCTACAGAGATGCCAGGTGTGTGTTTACTGTTTTTAGATAGCCTTTTTTTTTGAAGGCCTAGAGTAATAATAAGGAGCGCGGTAGCCTAGTGGACAGTGAGCTTGCTTGCTATCATCTGGTTACAGCGTGCCAGGTTCGAAACCACGTCCGGACATTTAAAAAAAATCCGGGTTGTGATTTCTCACTTGACACGACCACTCCTCCAGTCGACTCAGCTGTAAATGAGTACCTGACGCATGAGTTAGGGAAGGTAAAAAACAGCAAGGAAGGGAACTGCCACCCCACCTAATAGTTGCTGCGGCTTAGTACATGAAGAGTTATCTTCAGCCCCGACGGCAGATGCCATGGGACCTACCTTTACCTTTTTAGAGTAATAATAGTATTTCAAAATAGTTGGCCACACATGACCCTTTTATAAACCAATAGATGGAATTTAATAAAATTTTGCATAGCATTTTAAATATTGAACGACATAAGGAATTTATAAATTTAATTTCACCAGGTGTCATTTGCACATGGCGGCATATTCCTTTGATGTGTGTGAGTGTGACTACTATACTTCTATAGACTATAGTCAGTAACATTAATTAATAATTGTACAGTAATTTCTCATAATAGATTATGAGGCTTATATATGGCATAGGCATAACACAAATATTCTGAATTTGCTATATCATTGTTTACAAATAACTATTGAGAAATCAATGTCAGTCGAAGATGAATGTTTCAAGCTTTTGGTGCAAATAAAATGGCGACACAATGCATTTCCATTCTCTGGACTACATCTTGCTGGAAATCTAACCATGGTCCTGCTACAAGAGAGATCCAGCAGTAGCTTGAGAATGAACGTTGAAGAAGAAATCAATTTTGTGCATGTTTCACAAAAAAGTGCTTACCTTTAATATATTTGATTCTTGATCAGAAACAAGCATCACGACACTGGGGGCATTTCCATAAATACTCTGCTCTCCATCCCCTTAGAAGCCATTACAAGGTGAAAAACTCAAGTGTCCCAGTCAGCTGTTGGTTAGAAGTTCTTCAACGCCTCTTTCAGATAATGAGGAGAGTTGGCCATGACCTACCTCTGTTGATGTGGTTTCAATTACTACAATTTAATGTTTGGTGTAAAGGATGGCATACCTGTCAACCAGTTGAGACTGAAAACCATAAAAAAAGTTATGAATAACCATAATTGAGCATGTAAAACTGGAAAACCATACACAATGGTGAGGGGGGCTCCATCCGCACAAAAAAAAAAGGTCATTCGAGTTTTTGTTTTTTTACAGGTAGTTTGCCTTTGTTTAACAAAGACAGTCATAGTGTGGGAAAATTATAGAGCACAAAGACTAGGCCTATGTATCTTTATGTAACTTTAATATGAAAAAATGAAAAAAAAAAAATTAATACAGAGAATGGATGCTTAGATCCGTTTGAAACTATAACAACTTGTTGAAGTGCTCTATAAGGCGTTCGACAATAATTTCAACTATCCATGAATAGCGCACATCATGCATTTATGATCAGCGGAGATCGTACAACTATAACAGGCAGAGATCGTGCAACTATGACCGGCAGGGATCATGCATCTATGACTGGCAGAAATTATGCATCTATGACGGGCAGAGATTGTGCAACTATGACTGGCGGAGATCGAGCATTTATGACTGGCAGAGATCGAGCATTTATGACCGACAAAGAATGTGCACCTATGACCGGCGGAGAACGTGCATCTATGAATAGCGGAGGTCGTACAACTATGACCCGTGGAGATTGTGCAGCTATAACCGGCAGGGATCGTGCATTTATGAATAGCGGAGATCGTGCATCTGTGAATAGCGGAGACTGTGCATCTATTATCGGCGGAGACCATACAACTATGACTCGTGGAGATTGTGCATCTGTGATCGGAAGGGATCGTGCATCTATAGCAGCGACAGCTTCATTTTCAGTCAGCGACATCATTTTCTCATTTTCCGTTTGTAATTCCTAAAGAAACATAACGTGACAATAAAATATTGGTTTAAGATAAGTCTAAAGATCAGATTTAGGCCCACATAAACAAATAACATTCTATTATTTAACTATAGGCCTACCTACACTACCTAGGTCTAGGAGGCAAACAAAAACAATATAAATTAAACGATGTATATAGTAGTCCTAGAAACAAAATACATGTGTTACTAGTATTTCAAGTATTTGTGTACTGTAGATACACTGAGTAACACTGTTATTGCACGTGGACAAAAATTCCTTAAGTTCGGTATAAAGACAACGTCCCCAGCACAGAGAATAATTAAAGTACTGGGTAGTGTGTTAAAAGCATTGTTTCCAACAATACTTCGCCCCAAGACCAGAACAAATAAAACCCGCAAACGACACTATTGTGAATAAAAACCCCTACAAATGACTGTTGCCACTAAAGTATATAGAAAAATATCAGTGTCACCACTAAATTTAGTATAAAAAACCCAGAACTGCAGAAATTCACGTAAAAACCCGTAAATGCCAGTGTACGTCTGTAAAGCCGTACAGCTTGGAAAAAACCGTAAAAATTACGATATTTACTGGCAGTTGACAGGTAAGGGATGGTGTTGACGACTTTGAAATATTCCTTGACCTGTGTCATTTTGTGTCTTATTTGATACTAGGTAGATTTAACAGAAACTGTATGGTTAATATATTTGATGCATTCATAAATTAAACATAACCTCTTCGACACAGAAATATGGATACATTTGTCAATTTGATACATCAAGTTGTGTCAAATTCACTTTCAGACTCTGAGAACAGTGAAATATCTATTATTATTTTTGGTTGAGTAAATGACAAACCATCATTTTTACTATATTCATCTTCTTCTTGTAAAACATGTTCCTCACATTTAATCTAATAATCTTTATCTATATAATGGCATGGCAACATATGCAAGTTATTTAACATTGAATAATTTGAAGATTTGATTTTCATCACTGACCTGGCCTTTGATTTTTGCCCAAATAAGTTCTATTTAGTTCAAATGGGATTGATCTGGTGGCAATCTTAAATACATGTGACCATATTGATGTACTAGCTTACCGATATGAAGTGTCTGTTCCCTCTGTGTCTGCTTAACAAGTGATAGCAATTCTGGTTTCAGAGACATATCATGATATGGTATTTTTTTTAGTGAGCCACGTTTTCTGTCTTTAGTACAGGAAGATTATAGTACTATATCCTCCTGTGACACAGCGTTACGGTAAGATGCATTGTTACCATCGTGTGCCACTGTCAAAAGCTGTCCTTTGCTGCAAGGCTCATATCTCTTGATTACTCCATCAGAAGACTACCAGATGCTTTCATTTGTATGGTGTAACGTTGATCCATGTTTCATCCTTCAGCATTCATTCTCAAACTCCCGCTGGATCTCCTTTGTAGCAGGACCATGATCTTACTAGATTTCCAGCAGGATGTACTCCAGAGAATGGAAATGCATTGTGTTGCTATTTTATTTGCGCCAATGACCCGACACATCTATCTTCGGCATGATGTTTCATGCAAATACACAATAACATAACCATCTGCAGGCATTTGTCTGACTTCACGTACATACTTGCTTCTGAGGGCTACGATACATGGTTGTTCACAAATGATGTTTCTTCTTCCTACATATTTTTGGAAAGTGAATCCTGCTTCTCTTACAGCCCTCCACAGACTGGTTTTTGATACATTATTATCAATATTCTACAACTTCAGTTTTTTTAATGTTTCATTTACTTTCAAATCAAACATTCTGCACAGGATTCTTCTAATAGGATCTTTGTCAAAATTTTCTGAAATAGTTCTCCTACCTACCGTTCTTCCTTCACTTAAACATTTTCTGAAATAGTTCTCCTACCTACCGTTCTTCCTTCACTTAAACATTTGTTCTATCTTTGGTCCATCTATTCAATGAATGTTCATTTAAATTCTAAAGTACAATACTCTCTTTCTGGGATTATTAATAGAATAATACATTTGTCCACATTCAGACTCCTGATACATATATTTATAAACTTTCACAGCAATATTCTGAAGTGTTACAAATTGAATTTCAAACTCATTTTCGATAAATATTAACTTTTATTTAGATGACACAATGTGTCTGCAAAATAAAAAGACACAAGTCTTCCAATGACCTAGTTAAACGCATTTGACTCTGGTAGTTTCTGATACGTAAGGGAGAAAATAGTGCTCTTTTGTTTGAACAATGTGATGCTACTGTGTGTAGTTCTTGTATGTTGTTGAGACTATTTGCCAACTGATACACATTTGAATAATGCTTGTAGTGTACTTTTCATTCTTTCTAAGTATACATCCAATATGTCCTCTGTTGTCTTATTTTATAGAAACATACTGCTGTTTAGCACAAACCATCAGTGAGAAACAATGGCTCATAGGAAAATGGAGAGTTTTCTGAAGACAACTGTTCTATCTATACACTGTAGCCCTTGTTTGCCTTGCGGCATCATGGATAAGAGTTCTTTGGAGATGGCCTTTTTGTGTGCTGTTTATAAGCTTGTTCCTGTGGCTTCTTTGATTTCTGTGATCCATCTTTTACATGGTCTGCCTCTGGCTTTATAGCCTTTATGTCTATGTGTCATGGCCATTTGTGGCATGCTATCTGTTGGTAGTCTGGAAGCGTGTGAAGACCACTTGATCCGTTGTCTTTTGACGTGTTCCAATACTGGTATTTATGATGACTGTTTTAATATTAAACAACGAAGGGCTATGCTACACAGATACAGTGAATGCAGACCTAGAAAATGAAAACGATGAACCACTGACTTAAAATAGGTGACATATTCCACAATATACTCAGCACACATGAGGGCCATCTCCAGAAAACTCTTCTACCAATGATGCTGAAACACAACAAAAGGTTAAGCGAATAGATAGATACTACTGTTGGGTGACTTATGACTTGTTTGATTTGTGCCTTTTTTACTTTCCAGCTTTTGCAACCAAATGTTAATAAAGTTATTACATTGGAGTTAAACAATTGCTATTGACAGTTAAAGGCCTATGAACAGAATAGAAACAAGCCTTTCCAGTTGAAAATAAAATATTTTAAAATCATATGTGGCATCAAGGTTGATCCAGCCTAAGGATATTGATATAGATCTCTTGAGAAATTAATCATGAAGATGTGATGCTAATCACATTATCCATTAGTATGCCATTTGTCAATGAAAAGCATGGGCTTAACACTATTCCCTATATGGCTTGTGTGAATAGGGGAAACTATAAAATATTATTTGGTACAATAGAAGAAGTGCCTACATTTTAGCAAAACAAATACCGGTAGCTATATTATTTAATGAAATGAAATATTGATAAAGATGCATTTTGCAGTCGCTGAGACTGCTGCCGAATCCATTAATCTTTGTCTACAGGCTGATGTCTCAATTTTCAAGGATGAATAATTTGCACAGCTGGCACACTAGACCTCAGAGTTTTCTTATACATATCTGATCAGTAAGACTCTTGATCCACCTCTAGTCAGAAGTCACTGCAAAATTGTTCTGAATTATGTGACTTAACTTGAATTTTGGTTTTCTGAACTACATCCTACTCTGTGCTTTTTTCTAGGAAAAAAATGTGGGTATATGTTTCGTTTGTGAAAAAATTGCAGCCCCATTGATATAACACACAAAATACACTTCATTTCTTCAAAAGATTTATAAACATTTTGATATATGAAATGTACCTTTAATTAATTTGATTTTTGGCTATGAAAAATTCTTATGTGTGGACACAACGTTCTGAATTGAATTACCGGGTATCTAGAATCCAGATTCTACGTCAAATTCATCCAAGTCTCAGCACAACTTGTTAAAAGTGACAATACTTTCTTCTGCAGCGTACATTCTAAAACTCCCGCTGAATTTCTCTTGTAGCAAGACCCATGGTTCTACTAGATTTCCAGCAGGATGTAGTCTGGAGAATGGAAGTGCGTTGTGTTGCCGTTTTATTTTTCGCCAATGGCCCGCCACATCCGTCTTAGGCAGAACAATATTTTAACAATGGTGAAAGTTAAAAAAAAAATGGGAATTATATCCTATTCAGGACGTAGCTATCAACCCAACATTTGTTGGCTGTGGTGATTTTTTTTTCTAGGCAATATAAATACATTCAGTAGTTTGCTTTCTAAATGGTCTGGATGCATAATTGCCTGTGGCGGGGATTAAACTCTGTACCTTGGCCATCACAGACGCGTTCTGTACCACTTCACCACAGAACCAAGGTGAATGTTAAAGTATTGTGATGCATACATGCTCAGGTCCTTCTTCAAATTAATTATGTGCACTGATCCACACAGTGTCACTTATCTTGGCTGATGCTTCTGATCAATGGTCACTTTGCATGTACTTTTCAATTCTCCAGCCGATGAAAAGTGCAAGAAAGCTGCCCTAACAAAGATAAATGACGCATGGGATTCGCGCGAAACATTATTCTGGAATTTGACCTCTAAATGGTCATATCAAAACTAAACTACTGGTTTCCTTTGAAATTGTGTGAAAATCACTTTACTGCTTCCTGTCAACCGGAGTTTTACGCTTCGCTTGTTTTCAGGAATATTCTTGTATTCGTCACCATGAACATTACAAGCCTTGTGGACTACATTGGGATTCATCCTTCTAATGTGATGCATTTGACTTTTATGGTAATTTTCTTTAGCTGACAACACAGTGACCAATAAAAATCATGAGAATGGTCAAATGCATCACATGAAGGATGAATCCTGATTAACCAACAAGACAGTATAAATGATGAAAGACAAGGCAAAAGTTTCACGTTTTGTGAAAGGTGAATTCAGATATTTGGAATGGTGCTTTTGTGCTTAATGTTAGTACCTGGAAAAAGTGGGCAGATAGTGGTAAAGGGAATTCTGGAAAAATAGTATAGTGAAAACTCATACTATAAATTCATACCCTGATCTTCAGTTTCAGGTTGTTTCCCGACACTAGTTTTATCTCTTAATCTCTCACCCATTCTGTTTCACCCAAATCATAATCTGTTTATTATTTTTGTTTTGGACATGCATCCAAGGTTGAACAAAATCAGAACCAAAGTAAGAAATAAATTAAAAAAAGCTGGTATATATTTTTAAAAATATTCTGTATACCTGCATATACTTAGCAAAAAACACTGATCCTATTAACCAGTAGGAGTTTGAAAACAATTGCAGAAGAATTCTTCTTCTTGATTAGAAACTGGGCCTCACGGCACATGGGGCATTCCCATAAGTGCTCCGCCCTCTGTTCCTGCATCCATCCGACTCGATGGTGTTTCGAGTCTAATGCCACCGAAACAGACGTCGACATCGGGGCACAACGCTGGCCCTTGCAACAGGTTTCTTTGTTATTTCGCCCACCCACGCCGTGCCTGTAACTTGTTCAAGCAAGTCGGCCTGTCGGAACAACATGGTAACTATTATCGAAGGTTACGACTATGGGATTGCATAGATGGCGTGCCATGACGCTTCTATAAGAAAATTCAATATAAAGGCATGTCATCTACTAAGGTTTTCTGTTGCATGGTTGGTTTGTCTACTGAGCCATTGGTGAGACCCACAGACGCAACCACATGCGCAAAAGAATTATTATTATTATTTAAGTCACTAGACAGGTGTGTTATGAAAGACACTGGTACAATAGTTTTACGATTAAAGTGCTTCGTAGTAGAGTTAGTTTACATATATTTTTCCTAAGGCAATTCCATGTGACATTAGCATTTACCAACTTTCAATAAAAGGATTGCAAAGTAATATAACAAATTTTAAAATTATTTTAAGTATTTTTCTTACTTAACTTTACTTTAATATTTTTACAATTAAAATTTGAAGCCTCCATATTATTTTGTAGCATATTTATAATTGGTGTTCCTTCACTCCACAGGACTGATTCATCAGTGGACAAGGAGGACGACGATTATACAAAAGCATATAGAGAACGTACCATCTTTCAGCGTGGCAATAGACCACCTCCTCCAACAGGTCGCTCTAAAATATACAATTATGATGAATTCTACAGACAGCATTATAATGACTTACGTGAACGTCGTGCCCAAGACTACAAAGAATATGTTCAATATCAAGAAATGATGCAGGAAAGGATGTATCCCCCAACTGATGACAGATTTGTTGGTATAATTGTTGGTTTGGTTTGTATTTTTTTGCTAGCTGGGTTTATGATGGTACGTGAGAATGATTACGACAGAGATAGGTTAAGTAAACCACTGAAAAAATGAGAATCATTCTGTGATATATAACATAAATACAGCAGTTTTTCTATGTAATATATTAGTCTGGACCAACAAAATACTGATCTAAATTCAAAGTTTGCCATATACGATACAATGATGGTGCACAGTAGCAGTGCTTTTGCATAGCAACAAACAGTGGAGACTATCAAAGAAACCTTAAAGAGACACTGGCTAACCAGTGCCAATGCGACTCAAATGGCCAAAGACAGACAACACCAACTTCTCAGATGATGCCTAATGACACAAGTGGAAATTATAATAGAAAAATAGATTGAAGTATATACAATAAAGAATAAATTAATTGGGGATTTTGAATAGTATTCTTCTTCTGCGTTTGTTCTCAAACTCCTGCAGATCAGCAGGATGTAGTCAGGAGAACGGAATGCGTTGTGTCATGGTTTACAGCTGTGATATCTGCGCCTTTCGGCCTGACACATTCGACTTCAGCATGGCTTTGGGTCACTGACCCGATATGGAATGGTGCAGCCAACTTCATCCCATAACCTCCTTAGTCGCCTTGTACGACGCGCATGGAAGGTAAACAGTGTTGCTATTCTTTGCTCCCCTTTCGGGCCCGACAACACACGGGCGATGAATAGTATTGTTAAATAGGACATTTTTTGTTTATTAATGCGAGTGCTATAAAAGGGTTCCACTGTATTAAATTTGTTAACAACCAATCCTGTGTTTCCCATTACTAAGTGTGATAGATTTAATTATTCTATATAACGTAGACCTCTGAAGTTGATATTTCTTCATTATAAATGATCGCTGAATCCTAATAAGAGTTGTAGAGTAGATATAACTTTGCTACGGGAATGGGATGGCGATTCCTTTGTACTTTGCTTTTGGAGGCATAGTTTTTAGGAAAGATACTGAGCAGGGGGAGAGAAGAGAGTATTTTCTGAACATGGTGCTCAGAAGTCACACTTTTCCATATACTGTCTTTGTGTTTTTAATAGTTTATATTCCGGTTTCTAGTATTTAGCACATCTGGTTGTGACTCCTTGTTGCCAGTTCAGTCATATTCCCACCCAATTAAGCCAGTTTTAGAACCTAGCAGCTGACAAATTTTGCACACCACACGTGCAGTATCTTGAGCGGGTTTGTTTAAATAATCTGCTTATTTTTAATAACGTTATGAATTTGGAAAGAATAATTGCTAAAAATTGTCACTATTTTTACCCATTTAGCAGTTTACCAATTGCTAAGTTGTTGAAAAATGTTACAACTGTGATGGAAAAGGAAGAAGAATTAAAAGATTGGATTCACGGCATACCAGAAGATGATATCAAAGAGAAATTTTGGTTTTGTAAGTCAGATATCAGCGCTCATCGCATTGATCTAATTGCATATGGTACTACTGAGAAACATCATCGAAATGCTGCATCACTCTAACTCAAGAAGTATGGTGTGTGTTGGTCTTCAATGCAAAACTGTAATTGAATTTCTGCAAAATGGGTCTCTGAAAACATGGCAGTCAATACTGTTATTGTGTTGGACTCTCGATCCATGATCAGCAAGATTCAAAATTGATGTCTCCGTCATGAGTGGATGGAGAATATTGGGGTTTCACACCTGTGTATGAGTTGTTTGGATGAGGACTCTGCGGTGGACAATACAGTTATTAAGATATTAACTGAGTTTGGAATAGCTTGAGGGAGACGATTAAGGGTTATGGATAAGGAAGATATAAATCAACGGGCTATAGGAACTAATAACATACATACCATTCGTCATCTGCTGAAAGAGACAGAACTCCTATGGGAATGCTGAGAGTGTACCACATGCGGGTCAGAAAATATCTATTCAGGGTATTTCACATGCTGCAAATTGGATAGTCACCACAGGATATGACTGGCAATATGGACAATTTTTTGCATAATTGCACGCACTGTAAAAAGCAATACCACCAGAAATAAACAGCTTAATACAACAACTAGCAACATAACATTCTTTTGCAATAATAGCGCGCACGGTTCTCAATTTCCCCAGACCATAGGTTCACACTTAGATAAAAACCACCTTGGCCAAAAATAAACATCAACTCCACCTAACAATATAGATAATATTTAGCAATAGCACGCACAGCCTTCCAAACACCCAGACCATTAGGTCACATTTAGATAAAAGCTAATATGGCCTGATATAACCAAAATAGACTTCTGTCTTAGGTTGAAAGGGTCATGCCTCAGCTAAGAGACTTGAATCCCCCATTTAATAAACAAACAACAATGCTGCAAATTGAAAGTCTGTCCGAATAATTTCTAGATATATTGACAAGAGAACACATTCTCTAAACTCTTATTTTAATTGTGGTAGCAGAATGGTTCAGGTTCACTAAACACAGAAAGGATGGAAGGTTTACAGGCTAAAACCCACATCTCTTAGGAAAATAGAACATGACACACTAAGAAACGCTAAAAAAAGTGTAATCTCCCTTCTGTTCTTACCAAAAATACAGGCACTGCTACTTTAACAAAACTATTACGAACACTTGTGATATTTGCGAAAAATTAAACAAAATATATGATATTTGCGAAAAATTAAACAAAATATAAGTCAAGGTTAGGGGAGATACCCTGTACAGAAAATTAGTAGTAGCAGACAGTGGACACTTCATTGTAATATATATATATATATATATATATATATATATATATATATATATATATAGAGAGAGACTGTTCTTGTACATTACATTTTCATTGGGATGAGATGGATCATCGAGGTCATTTCCATAAACCAGAACCTATAACGAATTATAAGACTTTCATAAGCATAAAGAACTGCCCCAATCAAAATAAAGTTCCAGTCTATATTTCAAAAATCACACTTTGTATAGAAATATAAGTAATTGATACAGTGGAATCCCTCTATAGATCTCACTTTTATAACAAATTTCCCTATATAACAGCAATTTTCATAATCTCCAATTAGATTTTTTTCTATATTGATTGTACTGTATATAGAGAATATCTGTTATTACATACATATTTTGTCGGTCTGGACCAAGTTGTTATAACGAGATTCCACTGTATAAGTATTTGCCGGTAAATTAAATATACACTTCTAACATCAGTAGATGGCATTGTTCATGAAAACTATTTTGAAAGAAAACAATATTACAGAACATGCATCATTTAATAATGCTATCTCCGGCTCAGGGGTAGAATGGTTAATAGACCTGTCTTACATGTAAACTGTTCAACTTTGGTACACGATCTCAAGGTGGCCAAAAGAAGCACTACAAGGACTTGTTAAAGAGTCACTGAAAGCCTTTGAAATAGACCAAGATACATGGGAAGAACGTGCACAAAATAGATCTATTGGCATTCTACAATAAAAAGAGCGCATCATCTTGTGGAAAGAGGAGAAATGCAGCAGCTCAACAGCGGAGAATAGCTAGAAAGTCATAGACGGATAGACCAAGATCCGTCTACAGTGGTCATTCCATGCCTGAACTGTCCATGGACATTTACAGCTCGAATAGGGCTCATTAGCCATCTACAAATTCATATCAAGGACATAACTCTAATTGAATTTTCAAAAGTGGATGTAACAAATGGTCATCATCATCATGTGATGGACAAACAACAACTTTGTTGAACTCGTTTCAAAATCATCCACATTATTCTGGGGATACAATAGCGTGTTGTCTAAAATGTAAAAATAGTTTCGATTAGCAATGCTCTATGCAGAATATACTTCAATTATTTCATATTATAATAATAATACTATCAGAGTAGCTGCTATATTCTGCAACTATTCTATGTAATTCGATAATTGTTAAATTTGTTTTCACACATGTCTTTCGGAACAAGGATTTGACCTGTCATTATCCTCAAAATAGATTAATTTTTGAGACAAAAACTCATTTTTTAATTTATAATTTGCTGTAAATATACACAAAATTGATGTGTTGACTATATGGCCTTTAATCAGGAACAAAGCACAAGGCACAATAGGTAGTGAACAGTATTGTCTATTAATAGAACTCTTGAATGACTAATTACATTGTAAAACACATAGACAGTGCTGTTCTCTACCTGTTGTATTTTGTTCTTAAATAAAAGTCTTAGGTTCATGTTTGGTAAACAGGCTTACCCTTCTAACTTTTTATAAAATATACATCAATTGCAAATTTTATTGTAATTCTGTGATGTCATTGACTGCTGGCTGTTGCAAATTGGCTAACGTAATCATAAGTTTGGTAAACTTATCAGCGACCAAAAGTATAATACGTCTGTTACAGTCAGGAGAACTGCTGCCATGTGCACCATGCTCTGAATGCCCCACCCATGCAATCCTTCTAAATAAATACCTCCACTGATGGGTAATTTTAGACAAGGAAATAATCGCTAAAAAACTTGTTATTTATTTTGTTTTGATTTCTGCAAAAAAGTAGGCCTGTTTACCGAACATGTACCACATGTTTTTATTGAAATGTTGACTGCATCATGTTTTTATTTTTCATTGGTTGGTTCATAGTTTTACTCCAGTCCCAAGCATAGCTACGACTCATCTCATTCAGTACGACTTTTGTTAATGCAGTGTCGAGACAATGAGTACATGGTTTGCTGTCCTCCATTTCGTATTGTCATTTTCCCCATATTGATAAGAATGCTCTGTTTAATATATATCCTAAGGATTCTTTACATAGGAATACCTACCAACAGGTATGATGCTGCAAGGTAGTAAATAATGTGAGGGGGAGGTTGGGTGCTCAAACCCATCTCTTGGCAAATCAGAACATTACTGTTAGTACTATGAAATTAGCCAAAATATTGGTTAGAACAGGGCCCACAAATCCAACAATTTTTTTTACAAAAAGGTAATCGCAACTCTCATCAAATAGTGGGGAATTACATACAAAAATGAGTGAATGACTTTTTAAAAAATTGAACTCCTGACTGAAAATGTATCTGGCCCTGGATGCTACCCCCACCTGTTATCAATTTGCACTTACATACATTTTAATTCTGTGATCAGTAAGTCTTCTTGTATTTGTGTAAACTTTTTTACAGTTTGTATATCTTCAATTGTACAAATGATTAAATCTAGTTTTGTATAGATATGTAAGCAGTATGGGATGTAGTCATTCAGCAAAATTGTCTTTCTTTGCTTTCATGTATTGTACATATGGTTTATTCAATGTTGTAGCTATGAATGTAGGCTTCACAGTCCTAACATGCAAGGCTTAGAACCAACAGCAGGCAGTTTAACAATATTTCAATTAGTATAATAGATACACTTTCAAAAAGCAATGGTAACCTATTAAAAACAACTATTGCATAGGGAATCATAAAAAAAAAGTGCAGAAGAATGGCTTCATTGTATTCAGTTCAGGTTTTCTTTATATAGGCCAATTCCAGCTTCTCAACAAGAGCAAGCTGCATCCTGAAAGTATAATTCAGAGCGTATACCTAAGCAGCTCGAGTGGTTAGGGTATAACTAAGCAGCTAGAGTGGTTAGGGTTAGGGCATAACTGATCGGCTAGAGTGGTTAGGGTTAGGGCATAACTAAGCAACTAGAGTGGTTATGGTTAGGGCATAACTAAGCAGCTAGAGTGGTTAGGGTATAACTAAGCTACTAGAGTGGTCAAAGTATGCTGCGCAAGATAGAAAAGTGTATGATCAGAACTGAATGGGTCACTCTTCTCGACAATGCACAGAGCATTACATGGATTTACTGTCCTGGTCATGCTGGGGTCAGGGGAAACGAAAGAGCCGATGTGTTGGCTGGTAAAGCTTTGGTGAACGGCACCGAGATAAGAAGAGACATGATTGAATTGATTAGAGCAGTCATGGATACCCTACGAGAAGAGGAGGAAGTCAAACGTGATAATGTACATATTCAGAGAATGGTAGAAATGGGAGTGACTAGAAGGAACTGTCTGGGACTCTGAGCTTATACACTTTTAGATGGCTGACGGAACGGCAAACAAAGCATATATGGGAATGCCCCCAGTGCTGTGATGCTTGTTCCTAATCAAGAATCAAGTGGTTAGGGTTAGAGCATAACTAAGCAGCTAGAGTGGTTAGGGTTAGTGTTTGGCCATAATTATAATCTTTAGGAATTTCAAGGAAAAATTCATTTGTAAACAATCAATTACATAAAAGACACACACACACACACACAGTATTTGAAAGTTCTACAAAGTACAAACAGACTGGGGTATGAAACATTATATATAACAATAGTATACAAGACAGAGTAAATAAATGTTTCAAGCATGAGATCTTTATCTAGAATAATACAGAACAAATAATAAAAATAATGTTAATATCGCAAATGAACTATACGGCAGAAATTTAACAACATACAGATATCCAAGACAACGTGACCAATATTATACAATTTATCAATGTATAGACATTGTATGGACCTTGGATTTTTTAAATTGTTTTGTACCCAGTCTGTTTGTACTTTACAGAAGTAACTATTATAAAGTTGTACTGCTGTCTCAATGTTTAAGCAAAGCATCACACCAAAGTCAGGTCATTACCGTAAATAAAATGGCAACACAGTACATTTTCATTCTCTGGACTACATCCTGCTATAAATCTAGTAGGACCAGTGTTCTGCTATAAGTGATATCTGGTGGGAGTTTGAGAATGAAAGGGTAAGGGGGGGGGGGGGGGGAGTGATTCAATTTTGAACACATGCAAAATATATATAACAGAGTGGTTAGTGGATCTTCCCACCATACATAACTCAGTTGAACTTGTGTGTTGCTCAAAATCCCATTGTCTACATGGCAATGCAATTTAATGTATTAGTGGTATATATAAATTCCACAATAGTTGAATAACAATGTCTTATACTGCAATTCTTCTCAATCACCAGGCTGTGGCATCATGTCTACCAGTCCATGAGATCCCCTCTTTGAATTGTAGTTATTTATGTGTATATAGATTTTGTTTATACTGGGCTTTGATCTTAAAACAACATTTCTCACTCAAGTTGAGAAGCACTGCTATACAGGTTATGCTTCAATTATATATTATATTGTATATATATGTATATTACATGCATTATATAACTTATGATGGATTGTGAAATATCTGTATAGATGTACACCCGATGTTAAATTTAGTAGAGAGGGAGATATAATACATGATGTGTGTTGACGGGTAAATGTTGCAAGTGTTATGATTAAATTTATAAATATATATATATATATATATATATATATATATATATATATAAATATATGTCTGCCAAAGATGGATGTGTCAGACCATTGGAGCAAATAAAATGTAGACACAACATATTTCCATTTTCTGGACTACATCCTGCTGGAAATCTGGTAGGGCCATTGAATTGCTACAAGAAAGATCCAGCGGGAGTTTGAAAATGAACGCTGAAGAAGAATAAGATTAATATATGTAAGATGTCTTCTGTTTCAGACGGTCATTAGTGATGCTAGTTCACCAGTTGTATAGGTTTACCTGTTGACTTGTAAGGTTTGCTCTTACAGTGTGACCTTTCAGGTTGTATTTACCACTGTTACCATTACATTATTTATGTAGCCTATTTCATAATTTTCAAAATAAAGCCTTTCCTAACACTGTAGATGTTAGTATGTAAGTTATTCAAAGTTTGCAGTAATGATATACTAAAAAAAATGGTGGCTTCAATATGATATTAAAGATATATATATTATATATTGAAGATTCTGTTTGGAGGCAGGTGGGGCAAGGGGGAGAGTGCATTTTTCTACTAGACAGAAGATGGGAGAAGTTGGCGGCTATGTGTATTCCGTTCTTGTGAGAAGAGTGGGGAAATATGTCAGTGGTTTGGAATTTTACCTGTGCATTTCTCATGCGCTCAACTTGTCTGCTTGGACATGGCCTTCCATTCCATCGCCAGGAAGGTTGAATTTGTGCCGAAATGATACGTTAACAGGTGTGCAAACTTGATGTGAAAAGTCAATGACTTGATTATCAAGAACAAGATGAGGTTCTTGTTCTGAGTTCATTCTTGAACTCATGCAGATAAGCAGGATGTAATCTGGAGAACGGAATGCATTGTCGTGGTTCACAGCTGTGCTGCAATATCTACTTCTTTTGGCTTCACACATCAAACTTCAGAAAAAAGTTTGGGTCACTATGGATTAGACAGTCAATCCATCCCACAACCCTCTTAGTCACTTTTATGGCATGAGTGTAAGGTAAATAGTGTTGCTATTTTGTACCCTGACAACTCACAGGTCCAGATGGTATTAAAATTTTACAATGTTTGCATTTTAAAATAATGTATTTCATCGTTCTTCTGCGATCTTTTTTTATACATCCAGTCCAATATTGGTCATGTATAGAGTGATTTGTTTTAGGTCATTTTGGGTTACCCACAACTTTTTGCAGAGTAGCTTCTCTGGGTAACATTGCAGTTCTGTTAACAGTGAAGCTGGGACAATTCTGTAGAATGTTTTCCAGAGTCTGTGTTGCTGCTCCGCAGATGCAAGCTGCAGAGTTGCTGTTGACTGGTCTAGCTGATTATTGTTTTGTTTTTTCATGTTTTAATTGCGTTTTATTTCTGTCTTGATAAAGGCCTTTTGGCCGAAACATCAATTTGTGTATGTTATTATGTGTGCCCATAGTTCCTTGCAAAACTTCATTACCCTATTCCTGGATTTACCTGTTGGATTTCAGTTTTGCACAGTAAGTACATATTATTGATCTAGCTGATTATTGGGGCAATTTTATATTGTTAATGGGTGTCCCGGTTTGATTTATTTTATATTGTTAATGGGTGTCCCGGTTTGATTTATTTTAAAAATCTGGTCATCATGCACCTAAAGCTATAGTTTTTAAATGTTTTCCTAATATATTTGTATGAATATATTTAGATAAATGTCTTAACTTATGTTTGTGCAGTATGTTGTACATATGTCATATGTGTACTGGAAAATTTGAGATTTGTGTTACTTCTGTGAAGCATAGCCTACCTCATAATATATATCAATAATCTGAATCCTCTCTGACTTAAGTAAAAAAAAGTAAAGTAACCCATAGCATTTATTAATGCCGTAGGGGTGTGAGATGTAAGCGATCTCACATTTCACAGGCTCTGCAAATGAGGGCGGTAGCCATCTCCTCTCCCTCGCAGTCTTTACTTCCCAGATTAATCCGGTACCCATTTAAGACTGGGTCGACCTGGGAGCCGTTGCGATCTGAAAACATTTCCGCCTCAGCTGGGGAATGAACCCATGACCACTCATATGCGAAGCCAGTGCACTAACGCGGCTCCCATACTTATCTGACTTAAGTATATTTCGTTGATTTTCCTTACCAATATGCTGCCTGACCTGAAAGTGCAGCAAATAATGGCATGACATAACAGGAAAATAAGGATCTGTGGATGTTTGATTTGGCTGTTTGATTCTGTAGGTCACAGTGACCTAAAAATGTATACCCAAGCCACATGTGTTAGGCAGAACGGGTCAAATGTTGAACTGCAGATGTCAACCATGGCACAACACGTTCAGTTCTCCGAACTACATTTTGTCAACCAATTGAAATTTAGAACGGACGCAGAAGAATTTTTTCAAACTTCAGTTTAAACTATTACATTTTGAGTGCCATGAAGTTATATTGACACTTGGAAAAGGACGTGACACTATAATCCACGCAAACAACTATTTGTTTTCCAGATCTAACATAATTTATCCTATTATCTACTGGGCCATTTGAAATAGGTTCCCAATCAAGAGACCGATTTTTGCCATGTCCAAATGTTTGGGAATTATGATTGGCCAAGCCCACTTATCATTATAAGATGTGGTGTCCCACCTGACATACTAGGACAAAGAAGCAGAATAATAACCAAAGTGTCTATCGAGGAGGTTCTCTGACAAAGTAGAGAATACGCAGTAATAAAAATAAGAATTGATTACACTATGGAGAATATATTAGTTGTTACAGTGGAATTCTGCTATAAAAACTTGGTCCGGGCTTACAAAATATGTATGTAATAACAGATTTTTCCACTCATTCGCATCACAATGTAAAACTCATTTAATGTGTTTTTTACATAAGTAATTATGCAGTACTTATGTAAAACTAATCTGCAAATTTAGTTCTTGTATATTCTTGCAGCCTATTATTTCCCCTTCTTTAATAAGTATGGTGTTTTTTTAGGGTTGCTTTAGGTCTTCCTCATTTTCTTTTACCATCAGGTATCCACATAAGGTCTTGTTGGTTTATTTTGTTTTCATGCAGTCTTAAAACGTGACCCAGGTATTTCCATCTACATTTTTTTATGACGTTTGAAACTTATTCTTGATGTGTTTTGTTTCTTAAATCATTATTTGTGACAAAATTGCTCCATTTTATGTTCATCAGTTTCCGGAGGTATTTGTTTTCCAAACTTTAATTTTTGGTCTGTTGCTTGGGTTGATTTCCAGCTTTCACTTCCATACGTTAATACTGGAACAATATAGGAGTTGAATAGCTTTAGCTTGGTGTTTCTTCCTATAGCTTTGGATTTCCAGATATTAGTTAGTTTAGTGAATGTGCTAGCTGCAATTGCTATGTGTGTATTTATTTCTTTCATTGAGTCTCCATCAACAAATGGGGTGCAAAGGGTCTCGCATTGCTTTTGTGCAGACCCAGGGTTAGCAGATAACAAAGATCCAAAAGTACCTCCTCGTGGTGCAACCTGGAAACAGAAATTCAGGAGCACAGCTTACACTTCTGGACGAACTATCTTATTCAACTGTCAGACCCATCCGCAGGGATGTCATATCTAGCATTCCCAGTCACCAAGCAGTCTTCCATAAAAGATCAAAGATGCAATGTCTGATGACCTGCTTCTCTTAGTCATTCATGTTGTCACTGGACAATAGGAAGAAAATGTTGTCACTGGACAATAGGAAGAAAATGTTGTCACTGGACAATAGGAAGAAAATGTTGTCACTGGACAATAGGAAGAAAATATTGTCACTGGACAATAGGAAGAAAATGTTGTCACTGGACAATAGGAAGAAAATGAGACAGGACATGCAAGGATAATAAGTATTTTGTTCACATGTGACAGGTTGTCAACATATCCCCTCAATTTTCCTTAGTCGCATCCCACAACATACCTGGGAAGAAGGCATTTGCACCCTGAACTAGAAGTTCATGTCCCACTTTCCATACTGGAGCTTCAAAAAGATAAAATAGATTTCATACAACTCGGAAACGGGTGGATTTCCCCCCCCCCCCCTTTACGATGTGCATGTTTACATGTTTTCCTCAAATGTGGCCTCATCAACTGATTGCAGTCCATCTTTTTTAATAGGTCTGATTTCTTTGAGCTTCCGTGACGTGGAGATAAAAAAAACAAGAAATATCTGCTAGCGCTAATTTGATCTTCGCGTAACGCACTGAGAACCCCCAAAAGGATGCGAAATGGGGACATCTCAGTGCGTTACACGCAGATAGATGGATGCTGCGTTGGATGCTCCTTTAACGAAAGTTCGTTAAATGATGTATGAGATTAGTTCCGTAAAAAGTTGGCATGAAAAATGTTCTTTTTATCTAAGACTTAGAATAATTATCTGTCCAGTCCCAGATCAGCTGCCTACGGTGTTCTTCCGCGTTCACAGTTTTTAAATAACCGTTACGTTTACAATTTATGTTAGTGCGTCGTGTTATTATGACGTCACTCTGCCGACTCATTTGTGTTTGCGAAAATGACTACCATATTTATGCTAAGACTTCCGGTAGTAACATCCGTTGATGGAGGGTGTTTCTCCAATCAAGTCTGGGTCATTCCGTCGATCGTTGGATTAATCAGCTAACATCGTAAAGTCCAGACCGATTTGTGTAACAGAAGTCAGTTCATTCCAATTCTTTTTCATTCAATCTCTTGAATGGATACCTACAGGCAAAAGAGCCAGGGTAGACCAAAAGAAACACTCAGACGAACGATACTTAGAGAAAGTAAAACAATCAACATACTATTCAAGAACTGCACAGAATAGCTTTCAACAGACAGAATTGGAGAGATCTGACCTCTGCTATATGCGCTAACTTTAGCGCAAAAGGAAAATGAATTTATGCTAAACTTGCCGTCGACTGACAAAGATGCAATACGTATTCTGCAGTCACCAGTTCTTCCGAGTGAAAAGATACGCGCGCAGAGAAATGCTATGACAGTAATCTACAGTGTGCTACGTTGATGGAAATATTCGCCGGAAATGCAACATAAACAAATCACCAACAGCGGATTAGTGTGAAGAACAATTTCACTAAGGATTAAAGATCGTGGATTGAGATGCGGTGTTGCTAGAGGTGAACATTTTGGAGGGCGCGGAAGAGTGATGGTCAACCAGCATAGGACCGGTACTGTCAGCAGAAGTGTAATGTAATGGCGGATACACTCAATGAGAGATCGGAGCAACAATGGACGTGTCCAGTTTGCAGTGATGATGATCCAACGGCTGACACAATTTCACTAAAGGGGGGGGGGGCATCTTGTGTGTGGGGCTGTGGATTGGGATTAAAACTAAACCCCCTCCCCAAAATGCATCCCTTCAGCCCCGATGCGTATTCGTGGCATATTGTAATCGCTAACAGTAGACAACAAAAACTTCAATGATTACCAGATACGATATGACGTCAATACCGAAAGAATACAACATCGAAATTCAAAACAAATTCGAAAAATTACTAGAAATACAAGAAGAATACTCTCCAAATGAACTTGAAAACAAAATAAGTGACATTTTCAATGACTGTGCAAAAATCATGCTACACAAAAAGAACAGGAAGAAGAAAGAGTATATATCAGAAGAAACTATGAGCATTATCCAAGAAAGAAGACACATCAAAAATAGTTGTAAAAACAGAACAAATTATAGAATCCTGTCAAGAGATATACAAAGAAGAATTAGACAAGACAAGCAAAACTACATAAACAAAATATGCCTGGAAATAGAAGGGCAGAAAAGCCAAGGTAACAGTAAAACGATGTTCGAAAATGTACGACAACTAAGAGACAGCAAACCTCAACCATCATTAAAAGTGCTGAAAGATAAACAAGGAAACATACTAACAGAAGGGAAGCATATCTTACATAGATGGAAGGAATACTGCAGTGAGATGTATAATGACCCAAGAAAAACCAAAAACAGAACAATAAATGAATATGAAAAGGAGCCAGAACCCACAAAGGAAGAAGTAAGATACGCAATAGAAAGTTTAAAGAAAGGTAAAGCCCCAGGCAATGATGGCTTAACAACTGAAATGATACACGCAGGCGGCGAGGCCGGAATTAAGATTTACCACCAAATAATGGAGGGAAGAGTACCTGGGAAGAGGAGAAGGGGCAGACCAAGAAGACGATGGACTGACGACATTAAAGATAACATGAATACATCGCTAGAAAATGCAAGCCACATCGCCCATGACAGAGAGAGGTTCAGAGAGTTCATTGGGAAGACAACGTTCTGGAAGGAATACGTCACATGACAACAGTAGCCATTTTGTGTCTCTGGTTACACGGTCTGAAATGATGTATTTGCATTGACAACACGAAACCTGCGTGCACCGTAATAAACTTAAAACTGTATTATTCTACTGTCTTTGACGGGGTGACAGCAGAGTGGCCAAGCTGTGTGTGATTGGGGCATGCGTGTTTCCAGTGGCAATGTGCGGTTGTGAGGCATGGACATTAAATAAAACAATAACAAAGAGAGTCGCTGCTTTCAGAATGAGTAGTAACGCAAAATGAGGTAAACAGGTTACTAAAACACTTACCTAGCCTATTAATAAAAATATATTTTAAAAAGTATATATAAAAAAACATACAATAAAACTAAACAGGACAATTCTCCACGTATCGGCTCAAATTGAACCTTTTTCAAGAGACAAACAACAGAAAACGACAAAATAAAAAACAAAATAGATGTCTATATTTCATCAAGCCCCGTCTCCATAGCGCAGGGAGATGCATCAGATGAATTTTATGTATACCATAGACAACTTAAAAGACAAATCAAGAAGTGTTACGATCAATAAAAGACAAAGAGGGCTGCCTTATTAACAAGAAATATGTGGGGGGGGGGGGGTCACATAAAGAGAGATAACAGTATGAAAATATTAATCGCTGATGGCAGAGTTAAACGAATGCTGGCACACTAGATAAACCACCCATGCAACAGAAAACCTTAGTAGATGACATGCCGTTATATTGAGATTGTCTTCTTATAGAAGCTTCATGGCACATCGCCTACACAATTATGCTTCTCCTGCGTTTTTGTTGACATGTGTTTTAATATTTGTATATATTGTATCCCTCTGTGGTTGGGAGGAAACCGACAGCACTGTTTTTTTCCTATGGTTGGGGCCCATTATAGAGGCACAGTGACTCAGGACGTGACAATCCTTTTGACTTGAACATTTTGTTGCATGCCTGAAGCAATAGAGAGGTTCGGCATAACCAGTAGTCAATTGATGGCGGGAAATGAGCACAGTGAACCCTATCTTGGCTGCATTGGCTTGGAGCAGTGCATAGGTTGAAACCTACCTTCCTGGTGGTGTGATAGTTATTCTTTGGCTCTAGCCCGGGGTGGGACGAAAATCCACAGACTTCCCAGCAATATGCCATTTTTATGGCATTGGATCAAAGGGCATGAGCCCGTGGACTGCTGGATCAGCAACCAACCAACCATGGCAGTGTTAACGGTAGCATGGGAAGAGGGGCGCCCAAAACGGCGATGTGCAGAGATATATCAGATTGCTTTCCACCGAAGACGGATGTGTCGAGCCATTTGCACAAATAAAACTGCGACACACCGCATTTCCATTATCTGGACTACATTCAGCTGGAAATCTAGTATGGCCATTGTTCTACTACAAGAGAGATCCAGAGGAAGTTTGAGCATGAACACTGAAGAAGAATATCAGATTGCTTAAACATGTTTCTAGCTAACTGGCCCAGAATCGCGGAGTGTTAAGAGAATCCATAAGGAAGACCACGTGATGGAAAAATATGTCACATGATGATTACGATGTGATATATAACATTTTTTCTAGGACTTTTTAGACACGAGACTAGTGCTTGTACTGTGTAGCAGCCCAACAGAGAAAACAAACATGTGAGATAAAATGCATGAGAAAAGTGACCAAACTAGACAAAAAAGGAGAAATGATTAAATCAGGAGAAGAATGATATAAGACCATGCACAGAATATATAGAGAAACAACAAAGATAAAATGGTTTGGACATGAGAATGAACTATAACCAACAAGAACATAGATCTATAACATAAAACGATCCGGATGCAGGGCCAGAAGATGGCCTAGAATAAGATAGATCGATAACATCACAACAACACTGAGAAAATACAAACGCATCAAGGCGACACATCTGGCCTTGGATAGACAACTAAAGCTCCTACTCACCACCCCTACGCTTAATGGTAAGTGTGGATATTCTGACCATCGTCCACCAGGGGATAGGCAATAAACTAGTTCTTGTTTTTCAGAATGAGTTGGCAACGCTCTTCATCACAGCTTTTATCACTCCTGGGTTTTGTCGATCAGACATGGGGATCTTGGGTTATTTCCTCCTCTGCTTCTATCACACTCGATAGTTCCCTGCAGTATTATTTTTTTACCAGGAATCATGATGCCTGCATATTGAGAGCCGCGTAGCGTAGTCGTTAGCGCAATGACTTCGCATATGAGTGGTCCTTTGTTCATTCCCCAGTTGAGGCGGAAATGTTTTTCAGACCGCAATGGCTCCCAAGTCGGCCCAGCAGTGCCGGATTAGCCCGGGAAATAAAGACTGAGGGAGAGGAGACGGCTACCTCTCTCATATAGTAGTCACTGAAATGTGGAATCGTTAACATCTCAAAGCCCTACGGCATTAATAAATGTTATGGGCTAACTTTATGTCTGCATAAATGCCTAAACCATGCTAGTTTTCGTCGTTTCACTATTGAAAGCCATGGTTTTTTTACACTTGCATACATCTCTATTTTATTTCTTACATACAAATTTGTCGTATGCTCTCTGTAGTAAATTCGCCTGTAGCATTTGTACTCGAAAGCCTGCAATCGTCTCTCCATGTCCACAGTAATGTCCAACTATCACAACCGTACAGCACAACAGAAAGCACCAGTGATTATTGACTACATACATAACGAAATAACAAGAAACAGACTGACTTGCATTTTCGCTCACAGGAAATAGTTAACAAAAAAGTTGCATTAATAAGAGCGATTAGATGAACTGTATTAAATGTGGTACTCATTAAAATGCCCAGCAACCGTGGAGAAATAGGAGTGTATAGAATCATCAAGTTACAGGAGTTATAAGTGCATATTTTTTGTTGTGGAGACATTATCTATTTATTATTCAGGATACAATGACAAGAGTCATAACCAATGAGTTCCGTGAAAAATTGGTAAATTTTATAGTTTTGACCGTCGTGTACTTTCCTGAATTCCAATTGTTTAAATATTTCAAACATTATATCTTAATATCAGTTGCAGCTAGCACATTCAATAAATTAACTAATATCTGGAAATCCAAAGATCTAGGAAGAAACACCAAGCTAAAGCTATTCGACTCCTGTATTGTTCCAGTATTAACGTATGGAAGTGAAAGATGGAAATCAACTCAAGCAACAGACCAAGAATTAAACAGCTTCTAAAACAAATGTTTCCGGAAACTGATGAACATAAAATGGATTGATTTCGTCACAAATAGTGATTTAAGAAACAAAACATAACAAGAATATATTTCAAACATAATAAGAAAACGCAGATGGAAATACTTGAGTCACGTTTTAAGACAAGATGAAAACATAATAAACAAAGCCCGTTTGTAGATACATGAGTGTGAAAGAAAACGAGGAAACAATAAGGCAACCCTAAAAACACCATACTTAAAGAAGGCCAAATAACTTGTGGAAGACCATACAAGAATTAAAACTGCAGGCAGCGGACCGCACCACACGAAGAAACAAAACCTCTGCCCTATATGTCATCTGCAGCACGAAAGGAACATAGGCCTACAAACTAATGTCGGAATGAGAATGAACGGAATAATTGAGAATCTTCTTTCTTCTACTTTAGCATTCATTCTCAAACTCTTTATTTTATAAGGACAACAGTCCTACTAGATTTCCATCAGGATCCAAAGAATGGAAATGAGTTGTGTCTCCGTTTGGTAGACCAAATGAAACACTCATAATAACCATACTTAGAGAATGTAAAACAATCAATATACATACTATTCAAGAACTGCACAGAATAGCTTTGAATAGACAAAATTGGAGAGATCTCACCTCTCCTCTATGCGCTAACTTCAGCGCGAAAGGAGAATGGATATTTAAGAGCTGAGCTTTCCTGGGCTTCTTTTGTTCTCGGTACTGGGGACTTTTTGAAAAGTTTAGTGGTAACTGTGGTCGATCATGTTGTTATTACAGTTGATGGCATTATTATGTAAACATTAGAAGATATTATGAAACTTGCGAAGTAATTTACATCAATAGGCCTATGCGCAAAACATAAATTAAACGTAAAGTGCGTTACCGAAATTATATTATAGCAAGCATTAATAACTAGTCTACTGTTATACTTTTAAAAGGCAGACAGAATTAGGCGGCGAGGCAAGTTGAGTTGACTGACTTGAGTCCAACTTTGTTGAGTTTATGTTTGCCGCCACTCATGAAACCAGTTATCTGACATAATCATGTCTAGTGGTGGAAGAGAACTGAAAACATTTCCGTTGAAACCTACAGTTGTGCAAAAGTTGATATCAGCAGGTTTTAAATGCGTTGGAGATTTCATCACAATTAAGCCATCAGAACTCAGCACAGGTAAATCATCAGGTGCCATGCCGCCTCCACAGCTCTCTGTCCACAGTTACCACAGTATTATGTATCAAAGTCGTTGTTGTTTACTTGCCGTGCCAGGCTATCAAACTGTCTAATATTTTCTCACGTTGTCGCCCTCTGTCTCTGTTGCCTTCAATTTTGCCTGTTGTTACTATGTTCTCTAAACCTTCCTGTCTCATGAAGTGGCAAAAAAAAGAAGATTGCCTTTTTATTACCTATTATATAATATTGTTGATTAAGGTCCGTTTTGTATTTGACCCTTCCAACACCTCTACATTAGTTTTTCTGGCAGTTCATGGTATTCTCAGCATTATTCTCTAGAACCACATCTCTGTTTCCTCTAATTTCCCACTTTCCAGTTTGTTTATTGTCCAAGACTCGCACCCATTTGTTAGTATAGGGGTTATATAGCACTGCAGAACTCGCTTTCTCATCTCTAATGACAAGGTCAATAAACAGGTAAATAAATTGATGTCATGTTGAAGCCAGTGTTGCCAACTGATTTTATTTATTTTGAAATTAGGAAACGTAATGATTGAAATGCATGGGCTTCTTAGGCTTCTAACACTAATGTTTCTTAGGCTTAAAACACTAAAATGGAACAGATTTGCTTTTGGTAAAGCATTTTGACAAGCAATATAAATATAATAGATATTAGGCCTATTATATTTATATTGCTTGTCAAAATGCTTTACCAAAAGCAAATCTGTTCCACTCGAGGGAGAAACATTCAAATGGTTTGAGGTCCAAAGGTGTCTCACAAGGCTGTATTATGTATTGATACTCTACCCATATCCGTTTAACATATGATATTGCCTATGCAGAAAAATGAAAATATGTGAAATAATAAACCCTATTGACATTGTATGAGAAGACCTACATTATTGCAACAGTTACAACCATTAAATAGCAAGACTATAAGATTTCAGAAATTAGGTACACAGATTACACCGCCCGACTATGAAGAAACCACACAAGTCTAGAACACTTGTTAGTTAAACAGCATAGTGGTACTAAAATTCTTTTCCTTAATGCAAAAACAAAACTTACAAAGACAAAAAGATGCAGGACAACTTGCTGAAGACAGCAGAGAATTTAAGAGATCCATAGGGAAGACTATGTTCTGGAAAGAATATGTCACCTGATGATGATGATGAAAGACAAAACTATAATGCATATCAACAGAAATTGACTCACACCTACTCTCTGTGTGGCATGTCCTTTACAGAACATTGTACTCACCACCACTCTGTAAGCCTTTGTGCAAACTAACAACTTCTTTGAGTGTCATGTTCAGAATGTCTTCGATGTCATGTGTCCATTGTAATCTTGGTTTGCTTCTTATCTCCTTCCTGGAACATTGCCCTTCATGATTAATCTTTCTAAACCAATGTGTCTCTTTATGTGTCAGAAATATGTTAGTTTGCATTTTTTATATGTCTATTCTTCTTCTGTGTTTAGATCTTTGCGGACATCTGCGTTGGTTTGTCTTTCTGTCCATGATATTCTTAGGACCATTCTATAACATTTCATTTTGAATTCTGATATTTTCTTTTCCATTGCAAATATCATTACCCATGTCTCACAACTCACACCTACAATAGTTGTTCTATCTATTCGTTAAACCCTTTGTTGCCTTTCAGCATCAGGAGTAAAAGAGTTTTCTGGAGACGTCCCTCTCATTTGCTGAGTATATTGTGGAATTTATAACCTCATTTATTTTGGTGGTCCATCGTTTTCATGGTTGGTGTCTGGTTCTACCATCACTGTATCTATGTAGCATAGCTTGCTGTGGTTACCATCTTATGGTAGTTTGCTGAAATGTTCAAACCATTTGATCTGTTGTCTCTTAATATATTTCAATATTGGGGTGGTGCCAGTTTTTTGTCTAATGTCCTCATTCCTCACTCTGTCTTGAATATTCCTCAATTTTACTATGAGCACTTTGAGTTCTCACTGTCGGATTGCTAATCTCTCGCAGTATTGTATTAGGAAAACCTCAACTGGCTATGCTGTAATCTCTAATTAACTCATACATTAATAAGGCCACTTATTCCAGATGAAGAATCCTGAAACATTGAACACAATAGTTATTAATACTGACAAACAACAACTTTCAAAAATTAACCTATTTGAATATCACTGGTTAATAATTAACATCACAGGAGATTGTTCAGCAGAGGTCAGACAGAGATTAGCAATGACCCTACAAAAATAACAGATTACAAATTTATGTCAAGTTACAAACTGGGAAACAAAGTTAATACTATTAAGAAGTTATATTTTCCAGTGACAACTTATGGTAGTGAGACTTGGGCAATGACATCCATAATAGAAAATAAAATATCAGCATTTGAAATGAAATGGACAGAACAGTGATTTAACACAGTATGATTTTTAGACACAGAAGACCATTGGGTCCTTAAAATTATTAAAAAAATGAATTGCTAACATATTTTGAATATATAAAAAGACACAAGGCCATCTCCAGAGAACTCTTCCACCCCTGACGCCACAAGGCAACTTAGGGCTACAGTGTATAGACAGTTAGATCGAAAAAGATACAATGGTTTAGAAATATTAATTATGGAGGTAAGGTTCTATGGGAAGAGAAATAGAGGGAGACCAAAACTATGATAGACTTGGGATGTCATAAACCTTTTGAATATGATGTGAGAAAAGGCTGGACAGCTTGCAATGAACTAGGAGACTTGCAGAGTGGCAGTGAAGACAACGTTCTGTAAAGGACACATCACATAGAAGAATGATTAAAGTACAATAAATATAAGAAAAGTGTAAATACTATTTTTAAACCTATCTGTGGTCGTTATTACATAAAACACCAGTGTTTCCATTAGGGTCAGTATTTTGGATAAAACAGATTATGATGTTTATAGTAATAGTCATCATTGTAGTGCCACTATTACATTTGATCTTTTTGTATGAAACCAACATTAGTTCTATGAATCTCTTGCAGAGATTTTTTGTACTATTTCTGTCTTGATATTTTTTCTTAATGTTTCAGAGGCAAATATTACACCTGCTGAAGCTCTAGATGTTCTAAAGACATTGTTTGAAGATGTAAATGCACAAGTTAGGAAACAAGCTGCACCTGTATCAAAGTCAGCCTTTGATCTTTTACAACAAGAGCAGGTGCACATTTCTCTCTCTCTCTCTCTCTCTCTGTGTGCGTGTGTGTGCGTATATATATATATATATATATATATATATATATATATATATATATATATATATATATATATATATATATATATATATATATATATATATATATATATATATATATATATATATATATTTATATATATTTATATATATTTATATATAAACTTGGGAGTTTTTATTTACATGTCCACCACTAAAATCAGATTTGATGGTTGGAAACTCTCCAAGCTTAGATTGAGTCTTACATTATATATGTCCAAGGGAGGAGCGCAGTAGCCTAGTTGATAGTGAGTTTGTTTAACTATCACTGAGTTACAGCATGCTAGGTTTGAAACCACATCCAGACAAACAAAATTTAGGTTATAATTTCTCGCTTGACATGACCACTCCTCCAGTCGACTCAGCTGTAAATGAGTAACTGACATATGAGTTAGGGGAGGTAAAGACAGCAAGGAAGAGAGCTGGCCATCCTACCTAATAGTTTCTGCATGAGGTCTACCTTTACCTTTAGATGTCCAAGGACATTTGTGGTTTGAATAAGGCTTATTAGACATCTATAAACTTTTATTCAAGGTCATAACTCTAACTGAATTCATAAGTAGAGGTAGCCAATGGTCATCATTGCTTATGATGAAAAAAAAGGGTCAGTTTTATCATGTATACGTTGCGAGATACAGTAAAACAAACTGTGTTCAAACAAATGCATGGGACTGTGTTCCATTCTCACTTGTTTATCTAAAATAGAGGCACATTCACATGATTATTGGTTCGGGATGGATGTCATGGTATTCCAGGTGCATCCATAAGTACACAGACTACCCCAGGAGATATCAAAGGGTATACATGTATCGAACATATTGAGAGACAGCAAGTAAAATGGTTTGGTCACCTTATGAGAATGAAGCCAAATCAAATACCAATAAGAGCATATAATACAAGAATATCCGGGCGTAAAGCCAAAGGTAGACCAAGAAAACGGTGGATAGAAAACATCAAGATAACCTTGAACAAATATGGACTAAATGCAACCTTGGCGACACATCTGGCCTTGAAAGGACAGCTTAAGCTACCACCCCTATGCTTAACGGCAAGTGTGAATGCGATCAACAATCATTCACCTGGGGAAAGACAATAGACAATACATGGTAATGGTTCTCATGGCATTCTTGTCGAAATGCTCTTCTCATTCTACTCTACATGTTCATTGTCCTACTCATACCACACTTAATACCAAATGTGGATGCATCATTTACAGCGTCCAGCAATCACTCTCCTGGCAACTTCAACATATTTCCTGTATTCATCTTTACCCTGGGTTTAGGTTCATGTATTCATGTAACCTGGTTTTGAAATGTGATGTCATCTGTTAGCTTTAAGGTTGGTGACCAACATGTAGTACGGGAACCAGTTCTCTCATACAGTTGGCCTACTTGCGATATAATTGCAGGCATCCACCAATCAGTAGAAGTAGTAAAGCAATAGATGTATTAGTTACCTCCCCTGAAATCTTATATGAAAACGGACCATTTGCAAAAAATAAAATAGCAACACAACGCATTTCCATTCTCTGGACTACACCCTTCTAGAAATCTAGTAGGTCAATTGTCCGCTTCAATAGAGACCCAATAGGAGTTTGAGAATAAACACCCCAAAAAAACCTCTTAAAATTAATAACATATGATGTGAACTGTGAGTGATTTTATAATTTTTATGTTGTATTGTCACGATGTGGAAATTTCATATCATCACAGGACTTGAGACCCATTGTAACACTTTGTAAAAGTGTAGATGATCTAATAGGAGGAGGAGTTCCTCTCTGCAAGATTACTGAATTCTGTGGAGCACCTGGTGTCGGCAAGACACAGATGTGGTAAGTTTTTGCTGCATGTTCAACTCTTGATCCTTGTAAGGGTTTTCCAATCCTGTCATGTTTTCCTATCCTGTCATGTTTTCCAATCCTGTCATGTTTTCCTATCCTGTCATGTTGTATTTAGAAGTAGCTATAGAGATGGAGGTTTAAGCAGCTTTCCAACAGAGGGATAAAAGCTGTAGAGTTTTCCTGCAGAAGGGATCTGCCTAACTGGCTGTTTTAGAGTTTGCAGCCAGTGAGATATTCCTTGTTTAGACAGACCACTCTATTACCACCCTTCATATGCTTAAGTCTCTTCCTAATTTCCTTTGTATGGTCTCTTTCCATTTTGGGAAATCGCTACCGTCAAATTAGACTCATAGACTATGTGGCAAGAACTAAATGACTTATTTGGAAATAAATCTGACATTTATAACAGATTTTATGACCATACTTTGGACAGGCTTCTGCTAAAATGGCACAGGTTGACTGTTATTATTTATGATTGCCAATGTAGGAAGTTTCGGAGAGAGAATGAGCACCACCAAGTAAAATTCTGCAGAGTGAAATGCTACTATAGAAGTATCTGCATAATATTTTTAATATGTTTTTATACTGATGTCTCCAATGTGATTCCTCTATGACCCTGATGGGATATGTACCTTATTATTATTATTATTATTATTATTATATTAACTTGATATTCTTATGATAAAAATCAATTTTGTTCCAGTATACAGCTTGCTGTTAATACTCACATCCCAGAGCCCCTTGGAGGTCTTGGCGGTGAAGTAGTTTATATTGACACTGAAGGAAGCTTTATCGTTGAGAGAATGATTGATATAGCAGAAGCAGCTGTGCAGCATTCTCGGGTCATTGTCCAGCAGGAAGGTGAAGGTTGGCTTTCTTATTGAAAGTTATAAAAATGGAATGTAATAAGATATATGAAATGAAATATAATGTATATTTAGCACTGTAATATTGAAACATGGACAATGAATTAACAATTAGAAGATGGGGCTTGTGCTCTTATTGTGTGTGTGTGTGTGCATGTATATATGTTAGTAAGTACGTTAATGTGTTCATGTAAGAATGTGTCTGCATGTATATATATATGTCCAGCTCTGTGGCGGAGTGGTACAGGGCCCGTCTGTGATGGCTAAGGTACCGAGTTTGATCCCCGCCACAGGCAATTGTGCATCTGGACCGTTCAGAAAGCACTGGCAAACTACTGAACGTATTTATATTGCCTAGAAAATCACTACAGCCAAAAAATGCGGGGTTGATAGCCATGTCCTGAATAGGATATGCTACCAATATATATGTATATATTTGTATGTATGAACGTGTGAACATGTGTGTGTGTGCCAAGTGCAATTATATATAGCTAGCTATGTATATACGTATATATGCTTAAGTCTTCTTAATATCATCATCATGTGACATATTTCCAGAGCGCAGTCTTCTTTGTAGACCTTCTGAACACCTCAGGATCTGGGGCGAGATGACCTGCCTCCTCCAGGGATGTGTTTAAACAGTCAAGATATATCATCTGTCCATCTTGAGCGGACTCTTCCTCTGCTGCCATTTACTCTGCCTTCTGCTATTAGTCTTTCCATGCTGTTACGTCTCTTTAGATGACCAAAAAAGTTCACCTTTCTTGTTACGATATTATTTAGGAGCCAGCCCTGTTCGACGTTTAATGATTGTAATACCGGTACTTCTTTGTTTGTTGTTTTTGCTGTCCATTGTATATACACAATTTTTCTGTAGCATCTCAATTTGAAGGCGACAATGGTCTTCTGCTGGAATGATGCCAAATATAATCTTGCTAGCATGGGTGATCGATCTTCTGCTGGAATGATGCCAAATATAATCTTGCTAGCATGGGTGATCGATCTTCTGCTGGAATGATGCCAAATATAATCTTGCTAGCATGGGTGATCGATCTTCTGCTGGAATGATGCCAAATATAATCTTGCAAGCATGGGTGATCAATCTTCTGCTGGAATGATGCCAAATATAATCTTGCTAGCATGGGTGATCGATCTTCTGCTGGAATGATGGCAAATATAATCTTGCTAGCATGGGTGATCGATCTTCTGCTGGAATGATGGCAAATATAATCTTGCTAGCATGGGTGATCGATCTTCTGCTGGAATGATGCCAAATATAATCTTGCAAGCATGGGTGATCAATCTTCTGCTGGAATGATGCCAAATATAATCTTGCTAGCATGGGTGATCGATCTTCTGCTGGAATGATGGCAAATATAATCTTGCTAGCATGGGTGATCGATCTTCTGCTGGAATGATGGCAAATATAATCTTGCTAGCATGGGTGATCGATCTTCTGCTGGAATGATGGCAAATATAATCTTGCTAGCATGGGTGATCGATCTTCTGCTGGAATGATGCCAAATATAATCTTGCTAGCATGGGTGATCGATCGATCTTCTGCTGGAATGATGCCAAATATAATCTTGCTAGCATGGGTGATCGATCTTCTGCTGGAATGATGCCAAATATAATCTTGCTAGCATGGGTGATCGATCTTCTGCTGGAATGATGCCAAATATAATCTTGCTAGCATGGGTGATCGATCTTCTGCTGGAATGATGCCAAATATAATCTTGCTAGCATGGGTGATCGATCTTCTGCTGGAATGATGCCAAATATAATCTTGCTAGCATGGGTGATTCGATGCGATAGTTCTGAAGTTACTGCATACTGTTAATTTACCTTTTTATTGAGATCAGTATGTAAGCAGATTATACTCATTTCTTTGGAGATATTTTATTATTCTAGATGACTGGTTCTCAACCCTCTGGTCTTCTGTTGGGTTCTATCTATTGTCTTTTCTCTACTGGTGCTGCAAGGCGTCGCAGGGTTTAATGATGATCGGTTTTCAGGCTGTGGCACGCATGGTTGTTTGATATGCAGTAATATTGTGAGCCTCAGAACGTTGGTAACTCCTATAATTCATCTTCTTCTTAGTCTTCCTCTGCCTCTTGCTGTTTCCATTTGCATGTTATATGCTTGTTAATGACCAGTTTTGCTCCTGGCCAGTAAGGACTCATTCTCATGAAGTGGCTGAACCATTTTAATCTCTGTTTTTCAATATATTTGACCACTGATTGTTATTCCACCAGTTCTTGTAATTTCCTCATTTCTCACATGATCTCTTCTTGTTCTGTTTGCTGCTTTTCTTAGACAACTTATGTCTATAAGCTTTCTCTCTTGTAACATTAATAATACAATGTCGGTATAAAGATTGAATTTATGATTGGCTTTTTGGTTTCTATGGGGATAGATGTATGTTTCAAAATTGAATGAAGTTCATAATTTACGTAGTTGGATTTTAAAATTCTTGTTTCGTTTCTGTGGGATTGCCGCTGAAAGTGTAAATCACATGTTAAAGCTATCTACTCAATACTTGATTTAGATCATGCATAAATTCAGCATTTTTTATCAATATACACAGGCAACACCCTGACAAACAACTTCACAGTGGACACAATTTTAGCAGGCACCCACTATTATCGCTGCCAAGATCACATTGAGCTGATAGCTACTGTACATTTGTTGCCAAAGTTCTTAAAACAGAACAAGCAAGTAGGTCAATATTTGTCACAAAATTGATTGATATTTTGAAATTATTAAATAGAAATGTTTATGCTTCTTTTTTTCGTTTCGTGTTATACTCTTTTATGCCTTGCATCATAAGGAGTAGAAGAGTTCTCTGGAGGCGGCCTTTTTTGTGTGCTTCATATATTATTTGTTTTCGTTGACTCTTATTTCTGTGATCCATCTTTAGCATGGTCTGCCTCTGGCTTTGTATTCAATTGTCTGTATAGCAATGAATTTTGAGGAGTATCTCATGGTAGTCTTGAAACATGTGAAAACCACCAAATCTGTTGTATGATTGGCATTGTGTTTGTTGGTCTTCTGATATTTTAATTTCTGATTCTGTCTTTTACTCTGAGAATTTTACATGCATAAGTTATTACTATTGTAAAGAAGATGGGGCTTAAAGTCTAAATTTTTATGTTTTCACGTATACCTACTCTACTTTTGAAAATATAATTTTTATTTTGTGCTTATCTGATAGTTTATTCATTCTTCTAAGAACAGACTAAAAATAAACCAACATTTTATGAACTTGTAAAAATTGAATGAAATTTATCAGAAATAAAAATGTGACGTTGTGCCCCAGTGTAAAAAGTCACAGTCAGTGGGGTAAAAAGTTTCAACTCATTATTCAATCATAAATTTCAGACTCAACGTGCATCTACGAGCTCACAAACCAAATTAGACAATTATCAATTTATTATTATTATTTATATTTTAATCGCATTTATTCTTTTTCATACCATGCACATCTTCGCTTGCGAAGGAGGAACATCATCATCACTTGACTCTAATTTTGTGTAATTATGCGCTTGTCAGTAACTTGGCAGTGTTAATTTTTATCTGCAGGTTAGACTTATCATAGTTGACAGTATTGCATGTCCATTTAGACAGAACTTTGACGATATGTCTGTACGCAACAGGCTTCTCACAACACTATCTCAGAACTTCATTAAGATTGCTACACAGTTTCAAGTTGCCGTAAGTTGTGATTTTTGGTGATTTAATAACATACTGTTGTGAGACTCATTAACAACGTACGGTTGTAAGACTTGGACAGTGACATTCGTAATAAGAATATATTGGCATTTGAAATGAAGTGCTAATGAAAAGTCCTAAGAATATGGGCAGAAAGAATATCAAGCAAGGATGTCCATAAAGATTTGAAAATATAAGATTGGCTCCACAAAACGTATTTAAAAAAACGTGAGCTAACATAGTTTGCACATATTAAAAGACCCAGTGGGCTAGAGATATTAATCATGGAGGGAAAGGATTCAGGAAAGAGAACAAGAGGCAGACCAAGTACAATGGACATAAGATATCAATACCTTTTTTAATATGACACCAGAAGAGGCTAGACAGCTTCCACAAATCAGGGAGGCTTAGAGAATGGTGTTTCAGTATGAGTCATACGTCAGGACAATAATGATACAATAGTAGACAGAAAAAAACTGAGCAATAATTTTTTAATATTATTGAGAATGTATATAAACTGCCATATTGAAACAATGGATAGATAGTGTTCTTATTATTTTACTATTCTTCTTCTTCTGCTGTTTGTTCTCAAACTCCTGCAAGTTAGCAGGATGCAGCCAAAAGAACGAAATACATTGTGTCATTGTGTAAAGCTTGGCTGCGATATTTGTAGCTTTCGATCTGACACATCTGACTTCAGTATGACTTCTGGGTCGCTTTGAGTCTATATGGAGTGGACAGCCATCTCCACTCCCAAAACTGCCTTTATTGCCAAATATGACATGCATGGCAGGCTGCAGTTGTGCTATTCTTTTGCTTCCCTTTTGGGCCCTGATAGCACACATTATTATTATTATTAGTAATAGTAATTGCTTTGTGTAATGCATACCTTACCTGTTTATATAGTATTTACATTCAGCTTGTGTTACTCCAGCACATGCCCCTGCTCAAATCTTCTGTGGCTTTCTGATAATTATATATCTAACACTATTCTATGTTCTTGTATCTGTTCTCGTGTTCTTGTATCCATGTAATCCATTCATTGTTTGGATCCCCAGGATTAAAGTGATAAAGTTCTTGTTTCCTAAGTGCAGTAGGGGGTTTCTTCAGAGCTTATTTCATATCCAGAATACTACAACTCTCAGCAGTATGCAATGCTTTGATAAGTCTTAGATAAGCAGAATACTACAACTCTATGCAATGCTTTGATACGGTCTATGTTTATATATATATATATATCTCTGTGCGTGCGTGCGGGTGGGTACTTTTAGGATCTTGGTTATCTGCTAACACTGGGTCCGCACGAGAGCAATGCAAGACCCTTTGCACCTCTTTGGCAACAATATACTATCCCATGAAAAATTGCAATTATTCAGTAGTCTTTATCTTGACCTACTATTGACTACACTGCCCATATAACTGCATATTTTTAGTATGTTTAATACATGAGTTATGTCTCATATCTACCGTAGTTGAGATTTGTGCGAAAGAAATAGTGAATGCAAAATAACTGTTTCAAAAATTAATTTTAATTGCAGGTTGTACTCACCAATCAAATGACTACCAAAATAATGTCTGGCATCGGCACATCACATCTTATACCAGCCTTGGGTGAAAGCTGGGGTCATGCCAGTACAATCCGTGTAATTCTATTTTGGGAAGAAAATAAAAGAAAAGCTTTGCTGTTCAAGTCTCCTGATAGACCAGAAGCCTGCTGCACTTTTCAAGTCACGGTTAGTATGAATTATTGCTGCAGAAATGAATCATCATCATGTCCAGTGTATCATCTCCACTGCTACCTCCCCATTATTCCACAATGCCAAGCTATCAGCTATCTTCTCTGGATCTTTTTCCCTAAATTTTACTGTTACGTTTTTTTTTTGGTGAAATCTGTAAAAATATAATACTTGTTTTCATTGTTACCTCTGAAAGAAGAAGAATCATTAACCTGCAAATCAGAAACAATCACTGGTCATGTGTTACCAGATAGAAGAGTTTATCACCGAAAAATTAATTTAAAAATGGCTAAACTACTTAATTTTGTTATTAGAAATAAGCTTCTTCTTCCAAGTCGAGATATAGTAACACAATATATGGAACAAAACAACAACTCACCAACACATACATATATGGAACAAAACAACAACTCACCGACACATACATATATGGAACAAAACAACAACTCACCAACACATACATATATGACACATTGGCATTGGGTCAAAAGACATGAGCCCATAGATTTTCTAAATCGGCAATCAACCACCCAATCAGCGAACTTTAATTGTATACAACAATAATAAAACTAGCTTGATTTCAATCAAACGAGATTAGCCACTCTAATAAGGTAATGCACACTGAGATGTTGTGTGAACTGCTCTGCTCAAGTTGAGTGTGAAAACTTGAAACAGGATATTTTACATATATTTATATTTTTAAAATTGTCTGTTCTCTGTTTGTCCTGCATTTCTCTTGATAAACAACTTTATGGTTGAAATGTTGATTTAGTTTGTCTTTCATACTGTTATCGATATTTATTAATACCATTTGTCAGTGTTTTGTAAAATCTCACTGGCTTGTGTTTAGCATAAGTAACTATAATTTTAATAACTGCATTTAGGAGATTATATTCCATTCTGTTTCTTGGTTGTGTTTTGACATTAGTTACCCAGAGAAACAATTCTACCAACATTACTTGTATGACTGTAACATTCTACCAACATTACTTGTATGATTGTAACATTCTACCAACATTACTTGTATGATTGTAACATTCTACCAACATTACTTGTATGATTGTAACATTCTACCAACAATACTTGTATGATTGTAACATTCTACCAACATTACTTGTATGATTGTAACATTCTACCAACAATACTTGTATGATTGTAACATTCTACCAACATTGCTTGTATGATTGTAACATTCTACCAATATTACTTGTATGATTGTAACATTCTACCAACATTGCTTGTATGATTGTAACATTCTACCAACATTACTTGTATGATTGTAACATTCTACCAACATTGCTTGTATGATTGTAACATTCTACCAACATTGCTTGTATGACGAGAATTATCACATTTTCAACAATCTAAACAGGAAAATATGTTAAAATTGATTGCACTTTAAAATTTATCAAAAATAGCCAAAGCATAAATTTGATGACCAGTGATATTTAAAAAAGGCCAGGTCTGTCAAATCTGACCATTAAATGGCCAATATAGAAGCAGGACCAAGAGAGTGGGGCACAGAGTGGGGCACAGAGCAGCATGACTGTGATCTGATGTGCTGCTCATATTTTATGAGAAGAATAATGAGGTGAAGTGTGGTGCAATGAGACAGCTGTCCAGTTTTATAAATTAACGTCAACAACACCTTATTTTCTATACACTAATGTAATTATTTAAAATATATTACATTTAAATATGAAATTATTTGTTTATAAAACTAATTGTATCACTGTGCAATGAATTACATTTTTCTGTCTTCACATTAGCAATAGATTATGAATTTTTCAAGGTTATAACATGTGGGTGTTGTTAGCAACACTGTTTACCTTACTTATGTCGTAAGAGGCGACTAAGGAGGTTACGGAGTTGAGTTGGCTGGCCCATCCTATATATGGTCAAAATGACCAAGAATCCAAGTTGAAATTGGATGTGTCAGGTTGAAGATGCAGATATCACAGCAGAGCTGTAAACTATGATTCAGTGCATTCAGTTCTCAGACTTTGGTAGAATGTCATAGCTACCAGGTCTGATTTTTAGCTTTCTCCAAACAAATGAAAAAATATTTGCTAGATTTGGGTCCTACTAGGTCTGATTACCAAGGAAGTAAACAATGAGATGTCATTTTTGGAAAAGTCCTATGATATAGGACATAATAATATGTAAAATCGATTTTCTGTAGTGCACAAGCTTCTGTCCATTATTGTGTTATATGGTGCACTGATTTCATTAGTTTCTATGTAGGTGTGCATGATTGTTGGTGTTCTTCTTCTTTTGTTCATTTGAAACATTATACATTTTGGTGTTAAGCTCCTATCTCAATTCTAGCTAGTTTTTGGACTATTTAAGGGTAGGATTGTCTTTTGAGGTATGTTTTGAGGGTTAGGCTACCCTACCAGTAGAGTAAGGGGTTAGGGTTAGGATTGGAGAGTGTTAGGATTAGGCTATATTATAAAAATAAGAGGGTTAGGATTAGGCTATATTATAAAAATGAGAGGGTTAGGATTAGGCTATATTAGTTATAAAATGAATTGTTAGAGTTAGGGTTAAGATTAGGATTAGATTTATGTAGGTGGTCAATATTGGGCAATGCTATGGTACTGGTAGAATAAGGAGGGTTAGGGATAAAACAAAAAGGGTTATGGTTAGGATTAGACTTATGTTGGGGTCCAACATTGAACAATGTCTTAAAGAATCGTGTTGAAGGAGAATAAACAGTTGAAATTGGTTGTTGCTGATATACATTTCTTTCATAATGACATCACTTTAAAAAGTGTACAAAAGTTATACCATATTGTTAGCGTGTGAAATAATACTATTTGAAATGTGTGTATGTGCAATTATGATATTTATATATATATATAATAAAAGAGCTCTATTGCTCGTATTTCCTGAGGATTTAAATAAATAAACATGAACTGTTAAAATAATTCAAATTTTGTATTTTTAATTCTAGATGGGAGGGATACGTGATGTTCTGGAGCAAGACAGTCTTCTGTCAGATGATGGTACCAGCAGTAGACATCAGGGTGCAGGAGATAATTGATATATAGATCCTAGATGTCTGAATATGTTTGCATTGGAATGCAATTGTCACAATTCTTGCACACACAAAAAATAGAAAAATTTAAATTTCAAGACCACTTGAATGAAAGCTGTGAACTTGATAGGCTTACTTTCCCATCTATTTGCTTTCTAAATGATAGGCTTTATTGGGCCACTCTTCTCCTTGCTCCCTCAATGATAGGCTTTACTTTCCCACTCTTCTAACTGCTCCCTAAATTATAGACTTCTCTTTACCACTCTTCTATTTGCTCCCTAAATGATAGGCTTTACTTTCCCACTCTTCTAATTGCTCCCTAAATGCACACTCTCAATTTATAGAGTCCTCTGCCCTGTTAAGCCATGACTTCTCCCTTGCTAGTCGTGTCCTATGATCCTCTCAATATCATCAAGTTGTAGATGGTTCTTGTTTGCCATTTGATGTGAGGTATGAATGAGTATGACAACCCTACACTTTGCATCATATTAGGATAATCCAGCATGAAGAGCATCACCACTATGGTGCATTCAGGAATGATATGCATAACTTCATTTGATATCTTATCTAATTCATCAATCTGCATACCCTCTCTGGAGCAGCAAACATTGACTCTGAGATCAACAACAGATGTTCCTAGATCAATGCTGGGTACTTTCCTGTTTAGTAGGCATACAATTTGTATCTATATATACATACAAGTCATACTTTTTTAGATACACATTTCTGCAGTTAGAGCATGTCAATGTGACATAATTTTTCACAGAGCTCACGTACAGATTGTGAATCAAATAGATGATGACATAATCCCTTTAGCCGTGCGCAGGTAGGTGTTGACAATCTTTAGTGTTTCTGACAAAAGTACAGATTTCTCTCTATTGTATAGCCTAGACAACACCCAGACTTGTATAAGGTTGTCCAAATGCATGACTGTGTTCAGGAGGTTTATAGATGTATGTTTAGTTTCAGAAGGAAGACATTCCAGTGCAGCAGTATCCTAAACTGGCATTCCAGAGATCACATCCTGCAAGGTTCACACTTGTGGTCTAACAATCTCGTCATTGCTCTGTTAGATTTGTTGATCCATCCACTGTGGTGACTCATCAAACATTCACTATCACTTAGGAGTCTGTCACTAAAGGACAAAGGTGCAATATCCTCTGCAACTCTTCATCATTCATGGGGGATCATTTAACAGGAAAAAAAAGTAAGACATTGAGACAAGACATGCTCTGCCGAAGGTGGATGTGTCGGGCCATTGGTCCAAATAAAATTGTTACACAGTGCATTTCCATTTTCTGGACTACATCCTGCTGGAAATCTAGCAGGACAAATGGACCATTGTCCTGCTACAAGAGAACCCAGTGGGAGTTTGAGAATGTGTCCTGCTACAAGAGAACCAAGTGGGAGTTTGAGAATGTGTCCTGCTACAAGAGAACCAAGTGGGAGTTTGAGAATGTGTCCTGCTACAAGAGAACCCAGTGGGAGTTTGAGAATGTGTCCTGCTACAAGAGAACCAAGTGGGAGTTTGAGAATGTGTCCTGCTACAAGAGAACCAAGTGGGAGTTTGAGAATGTGTCTTGCTACAAGAGAGATCTAGTGGGAGTTTGAGAATGTGTCCTGCTACAAGAGAGATCTAGTGGGAGTTTGAGAATGTGTCCTGCTACAAGAGAGATCCAACGGGAGTTTGAGAATGTGTCCTGCTACAAGAGAACCAAGTGGGAGTTTGAGAATGTGTCCTGCTACAAGAGAGATCTAGTGGGAGTTTGAGAATGTGTCCTGCTACAAGAGAACCAAGTGGGAGTTTGAGAATGTGTCCTGCTACAAGAGAACCAAGTGGGAGTTTGAGAATGTGTCCTGCTACAAGAGAGATCTAGTGGGAGTTTGAGAATGTGTCCTGCTACAAGAGAGATCTAGTGGGAGTTTGAGAATGTGTCCTGCTACAAGAGAACCAAGTGGGAGTTTGAGAATGTGTCCTGCTACAAGAGAGATCTAGTGGGAGTTTGAGAATGTGTCCTGCTACAAGAGAGATCTAGTGGGAGTTTGAGAATGTGTCCTGCTACAAGAGAACCAAGTGGGAGTTTGAGAATGTGTCCTCTACAAGAGAGATCCAGTGGGAGTTTGAGAATGTGTCCTGCTACAAGAGAACCAAGTGGGAGTTTGAGAATGTGTCCTGCTACAAGAGAGATCTAGTGGGAGTTTGAGAATGTGTCCTGCTACAAGAGAGATCTAGTGGGAGTTTGAGAATGTGTCCTGCTACAAGAAAGATCCAGTGGGAGTTTGAGAAATGCAGGGACAATGAGGATTTTTTGCACAGGTAACAGGTTTTAAGCCTATTCCTCCAACTTTCCTTAGACTGCTTGGAAAGAAGACAGTGGTCCTATACTGTGCACCCTGAACTAGAGGTCCAGGTCCCGATTACCATACGGGTAGGGTCAAATAGAAACACAATATGATGGCCAGGAAGCACCTCAACAGCTACTTAGCTGAAATTTATGTAGTCATGATTCTCTGGATGGCATAAAGGATTCTGGTACTTCTTCCTATCCAGCGTTCATTCTCACACTCCTGCTGGATCTCCCTTGTAGCAGGACTATTGTCCTACTAGATTTCCAGTAGGATGTAGTCCAGAGAATGGAAATGCGTTGTGTCACCATTTTATTTGTGCCAATGTCCTGACACATCCGTCATCAGCTGGGGATTGATGGTACAGCAGAATATATTTTGTAGTCCCATCTTCACTCTTGTACTCTGCTGTGTTACATTTTCTGTTAGTTGTTTCTCTAAATTTGTTTGCCCTTAAACAAGAAAGTGCCCAATGTTGTATTTAGAGAACAGTATTGTGTGTGTAAGTGTTGGTGTTGGAGGTGAATCAAGCATTCTATACAATTACAAGTATGCTATATTATGTAATATAAATGGCATATCAGATTTTTTAAACCTGCCCCTGGATGCAGCAGGTCACATCATGCAGAGTTCAGAAGATCAATAAAGAAGACTAAGTTCTGGATAGTATATGTCGCCTGTTATATGTGTATATATGCCACCTGTTATATGTGTATATATGTCACCTGTTATATGTGTATATATGTCACCTGTTATATGTGTATATATGCCACCTGTTATATGTGTATATATGCCACCTGTTATATGTGTTGCCACCTGTTATATGTGTATATATGTCACCCGGTATAGATATACATAGATAGATATGAATGGAAAAAGGTAAACCAATGCGTTACCAATGCCTGAAACTTCTTCCTTCTGCTGTGTTTGCTCTCAAACTCCCGCTAGTTGGAAGGATGTAGAACAAATAACGGAATCAGAATGTAGTCATGACTACATATATCTGTGAATTGGATAGAAACACATTTTAATACTGCTCTCCACCCCCCCCCCTCCCCTTTCTCTCCTATTTATGGACTTGATAAAATCACTAGATTGTACCACATCATAGAGAAATAAACATTACTGAGGTACGTGCACATATAGAAGAGCTTATACCTGTATGTTTTTCATTGTTCATTTTCATACTCTTGCAGAATAGCTAGATGTAATCCAGAGAAAGGAATGTATTGTGTTATGGTTTATTGTTCGGCTGCAAAATCTGTCTTTCTGTCAGACATATCTGACTTCAGCATGTTCACGGGTTGCTTTCTGTGGGATGGGATAGTCAACGCAACCACTAAATTCTCCTTATTCACCTCTTATGACATGCATGACAAGTCACAGTTTTGCTACTATTTTCTCCTCTTTTGTGCCTTCACAATACATGGCTAACCCATCCCATATATTCAATTTTGATCATTTTAGATCCATCTACCGCCGAAGATGGATGTGTTGGGCCATTGGTGCACATAAAATGGCGACACAACACATTTCCATTCGCTGGACTACATCCTGCTGGATATCTAGTAGGAGCATTGTCCTGCTACAAGAGAGATCCAGCGGGAGTTTGAGAAGAAGATTCATCTGTGCTCTTTTGTTCTGTGCCAGAATTCAACTGGTTACCACAGTGCACACACTCTTATTGTCTGTCCCCCTCAGTGCACACACTCTATTGTCTGTCCTCCTCAGTGCACACACTCTATTGTCTGTCCCCAGGTGAATAATGGGGTTGATCTTATTCACACTTGCCATTAAACGTAGGGCTGGGAGCTTAAGCTGGCATTCCAAGGCCAGATTTGTTGCCGTGGTTACATTTAGTCCATGTTTATTCGAGGCTTGTATACACGCACACATAAGACAATAACTAAACAAATTCTGAAGTACCGGTAGTTGTCATCATGTGAATGGCCATAATTATAACATTTTTTTATCTCCATAAAAATTTGCCTATACTGCCATAATGTATTCAGAAGTAGCCATAACAATGAGGTCGTAGCAGCGTACCTACATAGGGGATCTGCATAACTGGCTGCTTTAGCAGCTTACCGGGCATACGTTAGCCTACGCCCATGTGTTGTCAGGGCCCGAAAGGGGAGCAAAGAATAGCAACACTGTTTACCTTCCATGCATGTCGTACGAGGCGACTAAGTAGGTTATGGGATGGAATTAGCTGTCCCATCCCATATAGGGTCAGTGACCCAAAGCCATGCTGAAGTCGGATGCATCAGGCCGAAAGGCACAGATATCGCAGCAATGCTGTAAACCATGACACAACTGATTCTGTTCTCCGGACTACATCCTGATGATCTGCAGGAGTTTGAGAACGAACGCAGAAGAAGAAGAAGTTAGCCTAATCATGGAATGTACATATATCTTGTTATAACTGAACATTCAATTAATGATGGAAGTTTGTTGAAATAAATTGTGTAAATCATCTGAAATACTGTTGTGTTTAATTTGTACATATATGGAACAGAATACATTAGTTTAGTGGTTCTCAAATTGGGGGCACTGAGACTTCTAGTGGGAAACAGAAACAAAATATATATATTCATGTATATATATATATATATATATATATATATATATATATATATATATATATATATATATATATATATATATATATATATATATATATATATATATATATATATATATATATATATATATATATGTGTATGTGTGTGTGTGTGTACTGAAATTGTTATGTGTATATTTTTGTGTGCATGTGCACACACACACATCCATCACCGTCAGGGTTGTAGGGTACTAAATTGGTTGCGTCAACAGAATCCTCCAGTGATTTCTATCTTAAATAATGTGGATATGCGTGGAGAAATCTTGACCAGTCTAGTCTTTGATGTTGTCTGCCTTAATATTGAAAGTAATGATTCATGGAGAAGCCAACCTGCGAGAATCTCTACTTTATTTCTTACATACACACTTTCTATAGGAGATGCACAAAAATGCATCTCACATGTATACGAAGGCCAGAATCCATCTGCCTATGTCTCCAGTGTGTGTCCCTCTATATCGCATCCTTTTATAACAACTTTCTCTATTTAACAACACTTTTTTAAATCCCCATTTATAAATATTCTTTATTGTCTGTACTCCCGCCGAAGATGGATGTGTCGGATGCAATTAAAACGGCGACACAGTGCATTTCCATTCTCTTGACTATATTCTGCTGAAAATCTAGTAGGACAATGGTCCTGCTGCAAGAGAGATTCAGCGGGAGTTTGAGAATGAACGCTGAAGAAGAAGTTTGTACTGTGTATACCAAATTTCTGTTACATAATTTTGTCAGTTTTGACAAAGTTCTTATAATGGGATGTGAATGTAGTATGAGTATAATAGAAAACTATATATTTATATATAAATACTCAATCCAACTTGCACACGTTAGTAAAAGGTCTGCATTTGTAGTGCAGTCTTGCTGTTTGCATAGCACCGGCAATGCTACTGAATATATGAATGGTGCCCAAAAATCAACAATAGTTAAATAGCAAGGTCTTACACAAGATACAATAGTTGAATAGCAAGGTCTTACACAAGATACAATAGTTGAATAGCAAGGTCTTACACAACACACAATTCAATGAAACAACCAAATACTTGTAGAACTTGTGCACAGTCAGCAAGATTTTGCCAATAGGGAAACATTATTCAAGACATGCATTTACTACACACAAAATATAACTATAAAATTACTGGACCGGTTTTGAGGAAATTTTATATTTGAAATAGATACTAAATGTTACCATATTATTTTATACTAAAATAATATATACAAGAAAAACTGAATTGACGCATATATTGTAATAAAATTGGCTTCATTGAGCAGCATTTCAAGAAGTATGCAGCAAGAGTTTGTAGACTTTTTACAAAATTGATGCACACCTTGAACAATCATTTTCTCATGAACCTTGAGAAATACGGCTAACTATTACTTCAGTTAACTCACTGAACTAGATGCTTGAGAAATACGGCTAACTATTACTTCAGCTAACTCACTGAACTAGATGCTTGAGAAATACGGCTAACTATTACTTCAGCTAACTCACTGAACTAGATGCTTGAGAAATACGGCTAACTATTACTTCAGTTAACTCACTGAACTAGATGCTTGAGAAATACGGCTAACTATTACTTCAGCTAACTCACTGAACTAGATGCTTGAGAAATACGGCTAACTATTACTTCAGCTAACTCACTGAACTAGATGCTTGAGAAATACGGCTAACTATTACTTCAGTTAATTCACTGAACTAGATGATGCTGCACATGGAATTTAGCAGAGTACAAAATTGATAACTCTGAATCTAATAAAATATTCCCAGATTTAAGAGTGATTTCTCCATATGAATTAATAGTGCCCAAACTGCATACAGAGGAATATTGTGAGTGGAAGTGTAGCGGCCAATGCTATATTTTTCTACAATAATTAAAACATAATGCAATATGTCATGATAATTGTTAGACATGTCGTAAGACGTAAGAAGTTACTATGGAAAGTTGGAGAGTAGGCTGACTACATGTCACTTGTAAAAAAAAAATCACCATAGTTACAGAAATATATACAGTAATTACTAATTTTTACTGTGGAAAGGAAAACCTAAGAACATATAGAGAAGAGAGCATGAAAGACTTGACTGAGATGCAAATCACATGAAATGCAGATGAGAACATATCTAGGGTACAGACAAATGGAAAATCCTTGCATGTGGCCTATGCACCTGAAGATATGTAAACAATCTAGAGGGCCCAAGTACTTGATTGTTTGATGTTTTATTAAGTACAGGGATTGTTTGATTGTAATATTAAGTACATGGATTGTTTGATTGTAATATTAAGTACATGGATTGTTTAATTGTAATATTAAGTACATGGATTGTTTGATTGTCATATTAAGTACATGGATTGTTTGATTGTCATATTAAGTACATGGATGACTACAACTAAGTTAACTGTTGAAAACATTTAAAATGAAATTCTTTTCAATTGAGACAATTGTATGGAAACTATGATGATTTCTACAGAGAAATTGAAATTAGCTATCTTTTCAACAACATTACAAACTAAAGAAAATTTTCTATTAATCAAAACATGACTCACCACTAGTCATAAAAATATACTTAGGATCTGGATAAGCCACACATCTTATGTACTAAAATATGTTATGCACACACAGATTATGTTATCAAGAATAGGACAATAGCATAGAAATTGATCATCCTGAGTCTCCATGACATCATTATTAACATATTTTAATTCCATTCTAACATTTTTTTTTCTTTTTCATTACAAGATCACATGCAAAAAATGAACTTTATACATTAACAAAGTTTTTGAGATGTTTGAAAAACAAAGAAAGACATGAATATATAAACTAATTATAACTTAACTCCATGCATTCTGATACTGAAACCTGAACAGTAACTTTTACACATCTAGCACTGACAACCTGTGTTTACTTCGATCAATTTAACACACTATGCTCCTCACAACATATTAGCGAAAATGAAAACATGAAAGTAGCAGAAACCACTAAAAAATGAATTTCTTTTATTCCTTCAGTACAAATACTGTTTATTCAAATAGTAGCTGACCATATAGTATATAGTAGATCATAAATCAGGTATATGAATATTTTCTGGTGAATATTTGAAGTTGTAAATACATTATTGAGTAAGAATTGTTATGTTAAAGCTATGTAATACTTCCCAGCAAATGTGCCAAAGTGCATGAGCCCGCTGGATGTTGGATCCGCAACCAAAAGTGTGTAAACTATAGTTATGATAAATAAATGAAAATAGTAATCTCTAAAAATTCAAGATAATCAGTATTCTGAAATCTCCTAAAGTAGATAAAATAAAGGATGTTCCTGCCCATAATCTGCCAGGGCCTGAAGAGGGAGCAAAGAATAGTAACACTATTACCTGCCTTGCATGTTGTAGGAGGCAACTAAGGAGGTTTTCGGGGTGTTGTTAGCTATCCCTTCCCATAGAGGGTCAAAGTGACACAGAAAACATGCTCAAGTCAGATATAAGGCCAAAAGGTGCAGATATCGCAGCCAAGCTGTAAACCATGACAACACAATCTGTTCTCCGGACTACATCCTGCTGATCTGCAGGAATGTGAGAACGAATGAAGAAGAAAAGTGTTGCTCCAAAAGCTGGAGGTAGAAGCTGGAGTTAATGATCATCGATGTGTTGTTGGGAACCGGAAGAGAAGCAAAGAATAGCAACACTGATCTGCCATGCATGTTATAAGAAGTGACTAAGCAGGCTTAGGGGTGGGGGTTGGTTGTTCTACTCCATAGATTAAAGTGTTCCAAAAACCATGATATGTTGGATGTGTCAAGCCGAAAGGTAAATTTCACAGTCAAGTTGTAAACCATCAGACAAATGAACTGTGATAACTAACAGGAGTCTGAGCATGAATGAAGAAGTAGAACTAAACAGTAATATGAAATAAATAAGAGATAAATAAGACAGAACTAGTAAATTATGAGATGATAACAAAAAATAAGGGATAAATAAGGCAGAACTAGTAAATTAAGAAATGATAATAAAATAAGAGATAAATAAGGCTGAACTAGTAAATTAAGAGATGATAACAAAAAATAAGAGATAAATAAGGCAGAACTAGTAAATTAAGAGATGATAACAAAAAAAATAAGAGATAAATAAGGCAGAACTAGTAAATTAAGAGATGATAACAAAAAATAAGAGATAAATAAGGCAGAACTAGTAAATTAAGAGATATAACAAAAAAATAAGAGATAAATAAGACAGAACTAGTAAATTATGAGATGATAACAAAAAATAAGGGATAAATAAGGCAGAACTAGTATATTAAGAGATGATAACAAAAAAATAAGAGATAAATAAGGCAGAACTAGTAAATTATGAGATGATAACAAAAAATAAGGGATAAATAAGGCAGAACTAGTAAATTAAGAAATGATAATAAAATAAGAGATAAATAAGGCTGAACTAGTAAATTAAGAGATGATAACAAAAAATAAGAGATAAATAAGGCAGAACTAGTAAATTAAGAGATGATAACAAAAAAATAAGAGATAAATAAGGCAGAACTAGTAAATTAAGAGATGATAACAAAAAATAAGAGATAAATAAGGCAGAACTAGTAAATTAAGAGATATAACAAAAAAATAAGAGATAAATAAGACAGAACTAGTAAATTATGAGATGATAACAAAAAATAAGGGATAAATAAGGCAGAACTAGTAAATTAAGAGATGATAACAAAAAAATAAGAGATAAATAAGACAGAACTAGTAAATTAAGAGATGATAACAAAAAAATAAGAGATAAATAAGACAGAACTAGTAAATTAAGAGATGATAACAAAAAAATAGATAAATAAGACAGAACTAGTAAATTAAGAGATGATAACAAAAAAATAAGAGATAAATAAGACAGAACTAGTAAATTAAGAGATGATAACAAAAAAATAAGAGATAAATAAGGCAGAACTAGTAAATTAAGAGATGATAACAAAAAAATAAGAGATAAATAAGGCAGAACTAGTAAATTAAGAGATGATAAAAAAATAAGAGATAAATAAGGCAGAACTAGTAAATTAAGAAATGATAACAAAAAATAAGAGATAAATAAGACAGAACTAGTAAATTAAGAGATGATAATAAAAAATAAGAGATAAATAAGGCAGAACTAGTAAATTAAGAGATGATAACAAAAAAATAAGAGATAAATAAGGCAGAACTAGTAAATTAAGAGATGATAACAAAAAAATAAGAGATAAATAAGGCAGAACTAGTAAATTAAGAGATGATAACAAAAAAAATAAGAGATAAATAAGACAGAACTAGTAAATTAAGAGATATAACAAAAAATAAGAGATAAATAAGACAGAACTAGTAAATTAAGAGATGATAACAATAAAAAATAAGAGATAAATAAGACAGAACTAGTAAATTAAGAGATATAACAAAAAAATGTAAATTAAGAGATGATAACAATAAAAATAAGAAATATGTTTAAGAAGGTTTATAACAGAAGAACATTGGGGTGCAAATGGTTTCACATTACTCTTGTACAATTCTCATGGTTAGCAAATAACCAAGATCCTAAAGTACCTCCTCATGGTGCACCCTGAAAAAGGACACACTGTGGCTCATGCAATTTTTCTGGTGAGCACTTTTAGGTATCATGTCTGTGAAGTCTGTCATGTCTATAGATGGAATGGGAATTGATTGCAAAGAGACGAGTAATATCTCCAGCTCCTCTTAACCGGCACTGTTGCCACACAGTGACGTAAGGTATTCTGGTCTGAACAGCTGGGTGCAGTTGTACTGGAGGAGCGGCCAATGTCCTGATATGGGTAGATGACTTTACATTGTAGTGGTGCCTAGAGTACACAATGAATGTCCCTGGAGAAGGCAACATTTGCTAGAGGGCAATGTTATGTAACAAAAGCTAAAGTGACAATGAAGTCCCACAAGACCGGTAGACAAAATATGACAGAAACTCAAACGAGGGGCAATTGCATCTAATTACATGAAACAAGTTCACTAACAATAGAACTTCTCATATGAGATCAATATGAGATGTAGGTGACCCACGTCTAAATCTTCTGCTCGTTTCCTCACAATCTGCTACCAATGGACATGTTCTTCTGGACGTTTCCTCACAATCTGCTACCCATGGACATGTTCTTCTGCTTGTTTCCTCACAATCTGCTACCCATGGACATGTTTTGGCCTGCAAAGTCCAAAGGCACAGTCTGTAATAAACTGCCACAGATTAGAGCAGATACTCACTTGTCTGCCTAGCGCCAGCAGGAAGACTGTCATGAAGCTAGGGAAGCTCAGCTGAATTAAAAGCATGCCAAAAATGAATGTGCTGAGCAGGAAGACAAAATAATGCAGCTCGACTGTGAACCAAGCAGTAAAACATAGTTCACACTCCCCGGCAGAAATGACATGAACTAACTTTCACATTGGTTATTAGAGAGTAAATACAGAAGAAGAAGATAACTAGGTAAAAGCACATTTGTTTAAAAAGTATGTCAAGAAGTTTCATAGATGTGAATGTTAAAAAGTATGTCAAGAAGTTTCAAATATGGGAAAATCCCAACATTAGGAACTGAGTAGAATCTTAAATTATCAGATGAATGTAACATTACCCAATCACTGACAAGTTCACACAATACTGACCGTTATCCTAGTGATTGCCCAAGTTCACACAGAACTGCCAGTTATCCAAGTGATTGCAAGTAGGTTACTTAGTATGGAGTTGAATAGAAGAATATGCATGATATATATATATACACGTTAGCAAGCATTATGTACATGTTACCATGCATGATATATACACACACATTAACATGCATGGGAAGCATGGTATCTTAGTGGATAGCAAGCTCAGGGTTACAGCATGCCAGGTTCGAAACCAAGTCCAGACAAATAAAAAATCCAGGTTGTGATTTCTTGCTTGACACAACTACTCGTCCAGTCAACTCAGCTGCAAATGAGTACCTGACGCAAGAGTTAGGGGAAGTACAGACATCCAGGAAGGGGACTGATCACTCCACCTAATAGTTGCTGTGGCTTAGCACATGAAGCGTTATCTTCATTCCCAACAGCAGGTTGCTGCCATGGGACATAACTTTACTTTACCATGCATGGTATATACACATTACCAGTAGCTAATAAGTTTAACAGGCTGTCCATTTGTATAATATGTCAATGTATTATAAACTCAAAGGTTGCCCAAGAAATTATAGCCACATCATCCACGATCAATTACTAAGATATTAAATAGCTATATGTTTCTACAACAATAAGAAGAAAATGGTGGGCTTTTATTGAACATTTACTTGGAGTAAATAAATTTTAAAAACTGCCTCTACAAGCATTAAAATGGGTATCAGATGGCAAAAGAAGGAGAGGAAAAACCAAGAGAAACTCTTTCCAGAACAACCATCAATGATGGTTTAACTATAGGTCTCAACAACATGCAAGAACTACACACAACAGAATCACATCGCTCAAACTGGAGAGCTCTGGTATCTCCCCTATGCAACTCTCCCCTATTTGGTTCTAAAAGAACATAGATAATTTGTAAAATATGTTAAATGTTTTATCAAAATGAAAATTGTTGCTCAAGGGATGATAATATAAATTATTCTGGCTGCAGACTGCATAAAATGGAAGTGAGAAGCATATAATGAATATATTTGAATGACTTAATTTGTTCAATAGGCATATGTTGCTTATCTGTGACTATGGCTACAATAAAAGGACCGGAGAGTGAAGCGTGGGGCTGACCTGAGAGTGAAGCATAGGGCTGACCTGGAAGTGAAGAGAGGGCTGACCTGGAAGTGAAGAGAGGGCTGACCTGGAAGTGAAGCGTAGGGCTGCAAGAAACAAGAGGCATATAGGAATCAATAGGAGAGCTATCAATCAATACAGAGCTGGAACAGTTAATTACCTTATGCTGAAAGACATACTTAATATTAGATCAGAGCAATTATGGACTTATTATGTTGCAATTATGGAAAGAGTGCCATGATGATGATATGACAGCTGCATTGCTTATCTGCATGCAATGATCCCCACATAATTGATTTTATTAAATTTATTTGATACTTAAGTGTGTACAGTTTTAAGTATGTATGAGGTCAGAAAGTCTCTAGTCTGTTCCGTCGATTAAAACAGTTTTTTAATAAAATAAGTTTCACTCAAAACATTATTTCTTCTTTCCCTTAACAACTTTTGGAGCTGTATCAATGAGTGGTTCAATTTTGGCTTGTAAGATATCAACTGCCTGTTTGAGATGCTGATCAATATTGTTTTCAACTTTTTTGGCTTCTTTAGTCAGGAAATCTGTGACAATCCTTCGAAGTTCTTCTTCTGCTTGCAACCTTTCAATATCTGAAAGTTTGAACATAAATATTATTACAAAAGTTCAAGTACTATGCTAAAAAAACATGCATACAGAGAAAAATATATGTGCTGCTTTTTTATTTATGTTGTTGTCAGAAGATTGACTTCGTTGCCTTTGAGTTTTCTCATATTTATTCTGTCCCTCTTTGCTGCCTGCTAAAATTATAATGTGGTTCTCAACCTGTTTAAATTTGTGGCCCTCATTTAAAACTCTTCTTATGCACTGAGTTGTTAAAATCTACATTTTGGATGCCTGATTAAAAGCCGCTTAAATCTACATTTTGGAGGCCTGATTAAATGCCGCTTAAATCTACATTTTGATACGAATTTACTATCTTGAATTATAAACATCACATAATAAGGATATTATGTTTGTAAAATCAAGCGAAACCAGATAATCGATCTAGAAAGGCATGCTTCATTAGAAATAATAAAGTTTGTATTTGAGCACTAATTTCATATAAAGAAATGTGTTTTTATTTTTTCATTTTGTGTAACTTATTGCTACTTGTATTTGAAGTAATGAAATCTAGACATCCACGTTTTACAGCGTGTTAGACTTTTGAAATGTACCAAATACATTAGGTAATGATTCCGATATTAGAGAAGATGGCGATTGTAAGCCTAATAATTATTATAATCTCACTTTGATGGAAATTCTGATTCAGAGTTGAATATTTATGAAGCTGAGGGGGCGTTTCCAATGCAATATATATGACTATCACCATTATCTAAATTAAAAAACATGATTTTTGAAGTATTACATTTGGATATGAATACTCAAGCCTTTTATGTAAGACATAGTAATTTGTATTATGTATATCTAAGGTTATGTAAATAAGTCCTGGGCACTAAAATGTAGGCCTAAAGAATAGAACATTTTATGTAAATGTATATTGTGTATGCATTATATGCATTACCAAATGGTTCAGGATATATGCAGATGTGTTTTATTTCTTCTTCTTCTTCAGCGTTCATTCTCAAACTCCTGCTGGATCTCTATTGCAGTAGGACAATGGCCCTATTAGATTTCCAGCAGGATGTAGTTCAAAGAATGGAAATGCATTGTGTCGCCGTTTTATTTGCGCCAATGACCCGACATATCCATCTTCGGCTTTGTTTTATTTAAAAATAAATGGATTATGATTCAGTTTTCTGGGATACAAGGTTGGGTATGTACACATTTCATGTTTTTTCACCCATATTTTATTGTTTTTTTTTCTTAATTAAATATTTCATAACTAACACAATATTGTATGTAAGCAAACAAACTAAACTGAGTCTTATTTCCTATCCATTTCTGAATATTTTGATGTCAGAATTGTTCATGTGGACACAACAGTGAGGGAGAAATTGTGAAAATTCAAATACTACCATAAATGAATAAAAATATTTTAAAATGTGCTCCGGCATAGGAGGGAAATTGTAAGGCAGGTTACGGAGACTTAAGTGAAATTTGTTTCCTCCCCCTTCCCAAAGAACTTTTAAAATGTCCTTAGTTTTGTTGTTGTTGTTGATAACTGCAGTTTGTTTACTTACTAAAATCATGTTTCAGTTTAATTAATCTCAAATTATGTTGTCATTATATATACCGGTAATGTGATTGTTACCTCTCTGTGGTCATGGTTCTCCCCCCTCTCTGATGAGTCTGTGACCTTCCAATTGCCCATGTTTTGTAGTGGAGATCCCCCACCAGCGAGACAATTTTTTTCCTAGTTTAAAATGACTGACTTTACAGTCCATAACTGTAGCTCCAGCCATGGCCTCTACCTTCATGAACTATTTGTATAGTTTTGATCACATAAATCAAGCAAGCAAGATATGTAACAGATTACTTGTGAGCTTTAAGAAGGAAAACTACTATTCAGTGAAATTGTATCTTTCTGCCCCTGCTAAAACTATCCTTCAAATAACTGCTAGAATATCTTATTTAGGGTGTAGCTATCAATCCAGTGATTTTTGGATGTAGTGATTTTCTAGGCAATATATATGTTTCAGTAAGGTGCCTTTACTTTCTAAATGACCTGGACAACTGCATGCAGTGAAAATTGAACCTTGGCCAGAAATGGATTGACCAAAACAAAATAGTAGTCTTCAGTGTAGACAATATTTAGATAAAAGTTGATAGCAGGCAGCCATTGGAGATGACTATAGCAAGTAGACATAGGAAATTATAGCAGGCAGACATAAAAGAGGTTATAGTAGATATAGGAGATTATAGCAGGCAGACATAGAAGGAGATTATAGCAGGCAGACATAGAAGGAGATTATAGCAGGCAGACATAGAAGGAGATTATAGCAGGCAGACATAAAAGGAGATTATAGCAGGCAGACATAGAAGGAGATTATAGCAGGCAGACATAAAAGGAGATTATAGCAGGCAGACATAGAAGGAGATTATAGCAGGCAGATATAGAAGGAGATTATAGCAGGCAGACATAGAAGGAGATTATAGCAGGCAGACATAGAAGGAGATTATAGCAGGCAGACATAGAAGGAGATTATAGCAGGCAGACATAAAAGGAGATTATAGTAGATATAGGAGGTTATAGCAGGCAGACATAGAAGGAGATTATAGTAGATATAGGAGATTATAGCAGGCAGACATAGAAGGAGATTATAGCAGGCAGACATAAAAGGAGATTATAGTAGATATAGGAGATTATAGCAGGCAGACATAGAAGGAGACTATAGTAGATATAGGAGATTATAGCAGGCAGACATAGAAGAGGTTATAGTAGATATAGGAGATTATAGCAGTCAGACATAGAAGGAGACTATAGTAGATATAGGAGATTATAGCAGGCAGACATAAAAGGAGACTATAGTAGATATAGGAGATTATAGCAGGCAGACATAGAAGGAGATTATAGCAAGCAGACATAGAAAGAGATTATAACAGACATAGCAGATTATAGCAAGCAGACAGAAGATTAAAGCAGGCATCATAGTGTGCCACTGGACACTTTATAATGAACTTGCAATGGTGTTGCTCCTGTGTTATTAGGGCCTGAAAAGGGGGAAAAGAGCAGCAATGGCGTGATCTAGAATGCATGCCATAAGAGGTAACTAAGGAGGTTTGAGGGTGGATGGGTTCCCTCATGCCACAGAAGATCAGAGTGATTCAGTCAGATGTATGAAGTTGAAAGCACAGATATCCCAGCCACACTGTAAACTAGAATGCATTCCATTCTCCAGACTACATTCTAGCATGCTAACCAGCAGGAGTTTGAGAATGAAAGCAAGAAGTATTGGTATAAGATAACTTTGCTGCAAATGTTGCTGTCTCGTCTGTCAATGCTTACCAATTTCTTCAGCTTCAGGACCTTCAGCAGCTGTTTTTTCATACTCACCAAGGCTACTGCCACTTCTGAGCTCAGCTATTTAAAAAATAAACAATATTATACATTTCAATAATAAACAATTTCTGAATACTGAAAAATTTCTGAATACTGAAAAATTTCTGAATACTGAAAAATTTCTGAATACTGAACAATTTCTGAATACTGAACAATTTCTAAATACTGAACAATTTCTGAATACTGAACAATTTCTGAATACTGAACAATTTCTGAATACTGAACAACTTCTGAATACTGAACAATTTCTGAATACTGAACAATTTCTAAATACTGAACAATTTCTGAATACTGAACAATTTCTGAATACTGAACAATTTCTGAATACTGAACAACTTCTGAATACTGAAACAATTTCTGAATACTGAACAATTTCTGAATATGACAGTTTGTTACTTGTCTCCAAAGAAAGCAGAAAATGTACTTGTTATTTCTTTTAGTCACCTCAACAGGTTTCAGTAGATCACCGTCACACAATATAGCTTAACCAAAACTAAACTCTAGCCCAACCAAAGTGAAATAACAAGTACATTACCTGTTTTATGGGATAATTGATGGCAAGTACTAAACATTAAATTTTTACAGTTTTAACTAATTCATTCATATTCTTCTTCTTCTTCTTTCGTTCACTTGAAACATGTCTATATCTGTAATTCTGTCTCCTTAATAAAACTCACTGTCTTTTGTAGTTCATACAGTGTCCCATAGAGTTTTGATTCCAGTGTTGTTTCCTCTGGCCAATATGTCTGCCTCAGCGTTTCATGCTCAGAACACTCTTGAAGTATATGTTTGGCACTCTGTGCTGCCTGTCCACATGTACACATGGCCGTGTTGCCAATTTTGAACTTTGTATACATGTGACTGCGGAGTCGGTTGTGTCCTGTTCTGAGACGTAGAATTATAACTTGTTCTGATCTGTTCATATTGTGATAGTCATCTTGTGTTGGTGTTTGTGGCTTTCTTATTGACTTTATCATCTGTTTTTTCTGATGGTAGGTGATTGGTATATCTGGTTGGTCTTCGGCAGCACCTTCCTTAGCCAGTTGGTCTGCTTTTTCATTTCCTGGTATTCCACAGTGAGAGGGTATCCACTGCATGGTTACCCTATACTGGTAAGACAATTCGCTAAGTAGTTTTTTTAAGTCTGTTAGTTTTCCAGACTGGAGAGCTTGAAGCACTGACCTTGCATCTGTCAGGAATACCACAGGCTGTAGGTCAGAGTTGGAGTTCAGCAGTTTTTTAGCTGCCACACTAATTGCCTGGATTTCTGCATCATAATTATTGCAGAATTTTCCTGTCTGTGTTCTGATTGTATCTCTAGGCTTGTGTGGATATTCTATATATACACCTGCACCTCCATTCCTCACAGCATTCTGTGCTGACCCATCTGTGTACACTCTGACCCATATATCTTGTGGATATTCCTCATCCAGGAAACTGAGTGTGATTGTCATTCGCTGCACACTGTTCTGTTCGTCCTCGCTTAGTATTCCTTTCACATGGGTCTGAATGTATATTGGCATTCCATGGCTTTCACTCCACGGGGTTTGCTCTGGTACAGACCTTAAGGGGCTGCCAACTTCAGGTAGGTCTGTAAGTTGTCTACGGAGTCGTTTAGCTTGATGGATAAAGCTGCTCCTTTTCAGTCGTCCCATTGCTAGATTTTGGAATCTTTCCCTCATTGGATGACTTGGCATACACTGAAACTTTTCTGCTTGAATTAGTACTTTTGTGTCTCTGCGTTCGCCAAGTGTTTGCATTCTTCCCATTTTCTGCATCTCTGCTATGGGTGTTGCTTTCATTGCTCCCAACATTATTCTAAGTGCCTGGTTTTGCACTTTATCTAGATCTTGTAATGTGGTGTTTGATGCAGGACACCACGCAGCTGAACCGTATTCCAGGTGTGGTCTTATGCCTTGCTGGTAAACTTTACTGAGTATATTTCCACTGGCTCCCCATGTGGTTCCACTTAGTTTTCTCAGGATAGCTAGCTTCCTCCTGGCTTTTGTTGTTGCTTTGTTTATGTGCTGCTTCCATGTCAGCTTATCATCAAAAGTAACTCCGAGGTATGTGGGTTGTTTGTCTTCTTTCAAGAGCTCTCCATCTATCTTGATATGACCAGCTTTTTGTTTTGGTGAGAGGGTAAAGAGTGTAGTGCTGCACTTATCTGTGTTAATGCTGACGCACCATCTATTAGCCCATAAGGTTAGGGCATCGATAGCTCTTTGTATTTGTTTAGTGGCCACTGTTGCATGTTCTTCCGTGCACCAGATCACCAGGTCGTCAGCATACATTGCCACTTTGATCCAGTGAGGTAGTTCAGCAACTAGGTCATTGATGTAAACCAAGAAAAGTGTGGGTGACAGGACTCCTCCCTGGGGGACTCCATGACGCAGTAGAACTTTCTTGCTCTTGCGACCATCTAATTGTACCCTGGCTCTTCTATTATGCAGGTATGCTTTTACCCATTTGTACATTCTTGAGCTAACCCTGCAATTTCGCAATTTCTTTAGGAGCCCTTCTTTCCAGACCTTATCAAATGCTTTCCTGAGGTCTATCCATGCTGCTAGTACCAGTTTCTTTTCTTGGAAGGCATCCTCAATCTCTTGGGAGAGGTAGGTTGCCTGATCTTCAGTAGAGTAGCACTGTCTGAAACCTGCTTGCTGTGATACCAGAAGGTTTTCACTTTCAAGGTACCACTGCATCCTAAGATTGATAATGCGTTCCATTGTTTTACATAGACAGCTTGTGAGGCTGATGGGCCTGTAGTTGGAGACTGTGTTGCCATCTTTTCCTGATTTGAGGAGTGGTATCATTATTGCTTCTCTCCACGCCTGTGGTACATTACCTGTGGACCAGCTTGTGTTAAAGATCTGCAGTAGCTTTGCTCTTGCTGCACTTCCCAGGTTTCTAATCATTTCATTGGACACTCCATCAGCTCCAGGGGACTTTTTCATTTTCAATTTGGATATTGCATGCTCCAGTTCTCTCATTGTGATTGGTGCCTCCATGACTTCAGGTATAGGTTCACCTTGTCCAATGTTTTGCTGGTTCTCTCGAACCTCCTGTTGTTTGTCTGGGCTGACTTTGACGTTATTGTCTTCTGCAAAGGAATCTGCAAAGTAATCAGCTGCATGTTTACCTGTTAAAATGTTTCTATCTTTATAAAGTGTGATCTTGGTATTTCTCCCTGTACCTTCATCATTTAGTTGTTTTACAAGTTTCCATAATTTCCTAGTATCTCTTTCTAGGTTCAGCGACTCTGTTTTTTCTTTCCAGCTGCTCCGTCTGGCTTGTAACTTGGCTCTTTGAAATTTAGCCTTTGTTTGCTGATATTTGTTGTGATGTTCTTGGCTAGGTCTGTTCTCGGCCTGCTTTCTAGATGTTTCCATCTCATTTTGCAGCTTTTCCAGTTCATCATTCCAGTAGGGTTTGTAGTTTTTGCGTGCCCCCCTGGGTATGGTTTTACTAGCAGCATGTAGTATACATCTATTAAATTCACTCACTGCTCTATTGATGTCTTTGTCCAAGTTCATGTCCTTAGCTAGAACACTGGTTAAATGCTGGTACATTTTCCAGTCTGCCCTCTTATAGTTCCACCTAGTGAGCGTGCTGCTGTCCTTGGTATATTCATTGTGAATTTCCAGAAATACTGGTCTGTGGTCACTACCCCCAAGCTGCTTTCCAACGACACGTGTGATGTTCCATTCCAGGCTTGGTGAGTAGAATGCCAGGTCTGGTGTAGAGGTGGTGTGCCATGCTCTCGAGTAGAAGGTTGGTGAGTCTGCTGGCTGGTTAATAAGAATGAGATTATTTTCATCCTGCCAGCTCTCCAGTTCCTCACCTCTCTTGTCGATATGATCGTAGCCCCAGCTCTGAGAGTGGCTGTTGAAGTCACCACACACCATAAGCCTTTCTTTGTCTGGAATTGTGTCTAGTGCCAATGGTTTATCATTTGGGCAGTAGTAGTTCAGGAGATGGAATTCTGCACTGTCTGTTTTTAGGTGGAGCATCTGGTATTCTGCCCCGTCCATGTATACTTCCAGCTGACATGCGCTGATATTGTTTTTAACTAGTGTCAGAATTCCACCCTTTCGCCTGTCTTTTCGGTCAGATCGGTAGCACTGGTAGCCTCTGATTTTGAAGGCTATGTCGCTGCTGAGGTGTGTTTCTTGGATACAGCATATATTTACTTGTTCTTCACTGAGGACATTTTCAAGTTCCAATTTTTTGCTGTATCCATCTCTTTTACTGTTAACACCCTCAGCATTCCAGTGCATTATTTTTATTGGTCGTTTGTTTGTTTGGCCAGTAGCTCTATTCCCTTGCCTCCTGGCTCCTCGGGGCAATTGAGAAGGACTTCCAGTAACTGAGGTTGGGCCCTTTCGAGGTATAGGGCCTGGCACCGTCCCTGCCTGAACGTCCGCCACAGGGCAGGCACCATAACGTTTATTAGATGCAGACATGTTTCCATTGTGTTTTATGCGTGGCAACCTGATTATCTGTGCGCCTTTTGGCTGGTTGCCTCTGTCTTCAGCACTCTGCTTACTTGGGCCGGACTATGGTCCTGCTCGAGTGGGAGTGCCCGACCAGTCTTAGTTTCCAGCCTCTGATGGCTGAACTAAGCCCCATCACCACTTCAAGGTTCTGGCCTCGATGGGGATTCATTCATATTAAATACATCAACAAAATGAATACACAGTAATCACTTTATGTCGTGCCAGCTGGAGTAGGTGATCGTTGATTCTACACACAAATAATGCTCATAGCGATGTACGTCATGTATGGAATATGCTAATTTCCAGTTGTATTAATTGTCTCATTCCTTTTGTGTTTGTTTAGCTTCCTGTCATTTTCTTAATTACTGTACATTCTGTTTCTGAACCATATAGTAGAAGTAAAGGTAAAGATAGATCCTGTGGCAGTGCCTGCCTTCGGGGATGAAGATAACTCTTAATATATTAAGCCACAGCAACTATTAGACTGGGTGGTCAGTTCCCTTCACTGCTGTACTTTCCTTAACTCATTAACTCATGAGTCAGGTACCCATTTACAGCTGGGTTGACTGGAGTAGTGATCATGTCAGGCATGAAATCACGACTCAGATTTTTTTGTCTGGACATAGTTTTGCACCTTGCATGCCATAACCTGGTGATACTAAGCAAGAACACAACCAACTAGGCCAGTGATTCTCAACCTTCCTAATGTTGTGACCCTTTAATACAGTTTATCATGTTGTGGTGATCCCCAACCATAAAATTATTTTCTTTACTACTTCATAATATGTGTTTTCTGACTGTCTTAGGCGACCCCTTTTAAAGGGTTATTTGATCCCCAAAGGAGTCACGACCCACAGGTTGAGAACTGCTGAGCAAGGCTATGTCACACTATATAGATACAGTAGAAGCAGAATGGACTTTATATTCATGTTAAGAGATCTCTTAAGTCTGATTTAAATCTACCGTCCTAGATATGTTGAAATTAATGGTAAAGAAGAGAGAAGGTAGACTCGCAAACAAAGCATCTTTAATTTGAGAGTTCCACTGAAGATGGATGTGTTGGGCCATTGGTGCAAATAAAACAGCGACACAACACATTTTCATTCTCTGGACTCAATCTTGCTGGAAATCTAGTAGTGTCATAGTCCTGCTACAAGGGAGATCCAGCAGGAGTTTGAGAATGAACGCTGAAGAAGAATTGGAGAGTTGATGCTAGATAGGAAGATGTGTTGAAGTTGTTTAACAACTGCCTGTTGTTTTCGGGTTCTGCAGCTGATGGTGCATTTATGTCATGATGGAGGAAAGTCAGCATTAAATGTGGTATAAGTAGGACTGGGTGACAATGTAGTAGAGTAAGGAGTTTCTTAAACTTAGAAGTCAAACGAATCAGCAGAATGTCACAATGTATACACTTTGAACTCAGCTTAGGGAGAATAGGCACCTGTGTGTCAGTCAGGAGTGTTATAATGCCAGTTTAACAACAATTTCATTTAGTATTAATCTGTATTTGTTTTTGTTGTTTATATGAAAATTCTGATGAGTAATTCTGCTCTTGTCAGCACAGTGCTATTCTTTAAAAAATGTGCAGGTCTTCTGAAGTTGACTTAGTGATCCATACAGTGATTTAGTGACTGTTAAGGGTGTCTGTAGAAGTTTTTTCCTGGCAGTTGAAAGGTAAGGGCAGTCAATAAGGAGGTGTTCCACTGTTTCATTTGGATGAGAGCAGTGTCTACAAGTGAGTAGTTGCTGGAGTTTGATACGTTTAAGTGGCTATTTATCCTTGCATGTCCTATTTGAAACTGAAAGATAAGGGATTGGCTTCTCCTGCAGAGTTTGTTTATATTGTCATTGTCCTTTGACCGTGTCATTTTACTAAATACATTTCGGCCATTCAGCCCATTTGCCCATCTGTTCAACCAGATTTCCCTGGTGTTATTTCTGAGAATCTGTTTGACTGTTCCCATACTACAAGGTCTTTGCTTTTATTGTTTTGAAGCATCTCTTTTTGCAAGTCTGTCTGCTACTTAATTTTCTGCTATATAGTTCCAAGAATCCATTGCATGGTCACGCTGATTTGATATACAGAGATACAACTGCATTGCTCTTGCTATGTGGAGAATATCTTGATGTTAATATGGGGTATGTTTAAGTGCTTCCAAAACTGAGTCTGTAAAAATGACTATGTCTGATGGTTTTTGTTTCATGAAGTCAAACTGTTGGTGTATTAACTCAATGGCTGTCTTGATGGCTTCAACCTCTGCTTCATAATTTGCATTTAAATCCTTATTTTGGGAGCTGAAGTTGTGAATTATTTAAATGACTTGCCCGCTAACCAGCAGACATGGGGGTTTGAGTTTATTGTGTGGGTTTGAAATATTCTTCCTCTTCAGTGCTAATTCTCAAACTCCCGCTGGATCTCTCTTTTAGAAAGACCATGGTCCTATTAGATTTCCAGCAGGATGTAGTTCAGAGAATGGAAATTAATTGTGTCATCATTTTATTTGCACCAATGGCCTGACACATCCATCTTCAGCAGAAGGTTTTAAATAAGAATGACTCCAGTGGTTCACCCAGCCACCAGGAAGTAGAGTTCCAGAATTCATGCTCTGGGAAGGTTGAGGAATTAAGGCCATTCTACTGAGAAAGTGCTTGTAGGTGATGCTAATCAATCGGTTTCTGGTAAGTCACTGACTAAGATCTGAGAACTTATGGGAAAACTGTTTGCTGTGATGCTAGTTCTTAACTCAGTTTACCTTTAAAATTCTTCATTGTGTATTTTCATCTTAATTTTGTCCATATCTGCAGTTTTATCTTTCCTATAAACTTGAGTGTGTTTAGCCATTATTTTGTAACTTATACATAGGTGCATGGAGTGTTTACTTCCAGTGTTGTTTCTCCGGGCCGGTGCTTTGAACAATACCACAGTAAAGAGCTGAAATTCATTAAGACCAATCTTACCTTCAGAGATTGGTGAAGGTGGAAGCACTCCAATATATTCAAAAGTTAGGTCTAGTTGAACCTATTTAATATTGTAATAAAAGAACAGGTTGCTTATAAGTTCAAAACTGCCAAGCATAAAATAAAATAACTAACACAACATAAGCAACTAAACAAAACAAATAATTAGCTATGATAGACTACTGATACATATCAAGTTTTTGAAGAATTTCTAGTCAAGAATTAGTGTCAACTTGTATAAGAAGAAGATGGTATTACATCAGTCATGAAATTAGAATACATGAAAACAGACTTCATAAATAAACCGTCATGTTGAAGGCAGAAGGCCAAAAAAATGTAGGGTGTCTAAAAGAAGCTACACACAACAATCAATAGAGAAAATTCAATATTGGATATAAGCAATACACAAGAATTACAGTAACGTGCAATGAGGCCCTCAACATGGAAATAAATGACTACTGTCATGTATGCCATCTTTGGTCCAAAAGGAACTAACTCCACTGTCACCTGTGCTTTTTAATGCCTAAATTTACAAAATTCCACTGGTGCAGGCAATTGGGCCAGGTACAGTTCTCACTGATGCGAATGACCTCATATTGCCCAATTTTGACAGAAACAGATATGACAACATTGAGAGTGTGTAGAGTAAACTGGAACACCTTTCGCTTTAGTGCACAAGTTACAATGCATCAATCCCTCCAAGGCAAAGACCATCTGGTTCTCATTGAACTACAAGATAATTAAAGATACACTGCCACTGCAAGGGCATTGACAGGGAACAGACACTATGAAATACTTATAGAAAATAATTATAAGGCAGCAAATGGGATTTGGACCAGGTATGTTCAGCTGGCCACTTTTTGCCTCACAACTTGAGTCCACACATTTTCTGCATTCTACTACACAACATCCTTAAAAAAATACGGAATTCAAAATAGGGAATTCTATGTTGTTATGCCAATGTTGAAGCTCATCAGATACACTTTGTTAGATTTCTGTATTAGAGTCCTTTTATAATCTGTCCACCAGCCAGTTATTGTCCTTTAAGTAGTTCACTATACATCAACTGTTTTATGATGTTTGTGTCAGGTATACATGTTACATACAGGCACATGTCTGGCCCATTCTTGTGTCAGGTATACATGTTACATACAGGCACATGTCTGGCCCATTCTTGTGTCAGGTATACATGTTACATACAGGCACATGTCTGGCCCATTCTAGTGTCAGGTATACATGTTACATACAGGCACATGTCTGGCCCATTCTTGTGTCAGGTATACATGTTACATACAGGCACATGTCTGGCCCATTCTTGTGTCAGGTATACATGTTACATACAGGCACATGTCTGGCCCATTCTTGTGTCAGGTATACATGTTACATACAGGCACATGTCTGGCCCATTCTTGTGTCAGGTATACATGTTACATACAGGCACATGTCTGGCCCATTCTTGTGTCAGGTATACATGTTACATACAGGCACATGTCTGGCCCATTCTTGTGTCAGGTATACATGTTACATACAGGCACATGTCTGGCCCATTCTTGTGTCAGGTATACATGTTACATACAGGCACATGTCTGGCCCATTTTTGTGTCAGGTATACATGTTACATACAGGCACATGTCTGGCCCATTCTTGTGTCAGGTATACATGTTACATACAGGCACATGTCTGGCCCATTCTTGTGTCAGGTATACATGTTACATACAGGCACATGTCTGGCCCATTCTTGTGTCAGGTATACATGTTACATACAGGCACATGTCTGGCCCATTCTAGTGTCAGGTATACATGTTACATACAGGCACATGTCTGGCCCATTCTTGTGTCAGGTATACATGTTACATACAGGCACATGTCTGGCCCATTCTTGTGTCAGGTATACATGTTACATACAGGCACATGTCTGGCCCATTCTTGTGTCAGGTATACATGTTACATACAGGCACATGTCTGGCCCATTCTTGTGTCAGGTATACATGTTACATACAGGCACATGTCTGGCCCATTCTTGTGTCAGGTATACATGTTACATACAGGCACATGTCTGGCCCATTCTTGTGTCAGGTATACATGTTAAATACAGGCACATGTCTGGCCCATTCTTGTGTCAGGTATACATGTTACATACAGGCACATGTCTGGCCCATTCTTGTGTCAGGTATACATGTTACATACAGGCACATGTCTGGCCCATTCTTGTGTCAGGTATACATGTTACATACAGGCACATGTCTGGCCCATTCTTGTGTCAGGTATACATGTTACATACAGTCACATGTCTGGCCCATTCTTGTGTCAGGTATACATGTTACATACAGGCACATGTCTGGCCCATTCTTGTGTCAGGTATACATGTTACATACAGGCACATGTCTGGCCCATTCTTGTGTCAGGTATACATGTTACATACAGGCACATGTCTGGCCCATTCTTGTGTCAGGTATACATGTTACATACAGGCACATGTCTGGCCCATTCTTGTGTCAGGTATACATGTTACATACAGGCACATGTCTGGCCCATTCTTGTGTCAGGTATACATGTTACATACAGGCACATGTCTGGCCCATTCTTGTGTCAGGTTTACATGTTACATACAGGCACATGTCTGGCCCATTCTTGTGTCAGGTATACATGTTACATACAGGCACATGTCTGGCCCATTCTTGTGTCAGGTATACATGTTACATACAGGCACATGTCTGGCCCATTCTTGTGTCAGGTATACATGTTACATACAGGCACATGTCTGGCCCATTCTTGTGTCAGGTATACATGTTACATACAGGCACATGTCTGGCCCATTCTTGTGTCAGGTATACATGTTACATACAGGCACATGTCTGGCCCATTCTTGTGTCAGGTATACATGTTACATACAGGCACATGTCTGGCCCATTCTAGTGTCAGGTATACATGTTACATACAGGCACATGTCTGGCCCATTCTTGTGTCAGGTATACATGTTACATACAGGCACATGTCTGGCCCATTCTTGTGTCAGGTATACATGTTACATACAGGCACATGTCTGGCCCATTCTTGTGTCAGGTATACATGTTACATACAGGCACATGTCTGGCCCATTCTAGTATATTTTAGAATGACTAGGCTGTTCGAAAATAAAGCAAAACTCAACTTCAGTACCATATACTATGTTCAATTTTACTTAATTATCTGCAATTAGAACACAACACTAACACAACTAGCAAATTATGAACAGACCAGAACAAGTTGTCATTCTACACCTTAGAACATGACACAACCCACTCCACAGCCACATGTATACAAAGCTCAAGATGGGCAACACGGCTGTGTGTATAGGGGCAGCTCCTGAGACAGCAGAGCATATTCTTCAGAAATGTCCAGAATATGAAATGATGAGGCGGACACACTTTCTCCGCGAAATAAAAGTGAAATAAGAGCTGTATAGACCTATGTGCGAATTATATAACAGGTTTATAGAAGAGATAAAACCTAAAATATAATTATATTCCACGCAAATGTAAGAACTTAAAAATCTCAAAAGTCCTCTGTACCGAAGACTCAACATAGGGCCTATTAGATAAATATCTTCTAAAATAAGCACCAGTCAGTTTCAAAATATTAGATAAATATCTTCTAAAATAAGCACCAGTCAGTTTCAACATATTAGATAAATATCTTCTAACAGAGGCATCAGTGCCATATTTCTTACACAGAAGACTGTGAATGTTACATCAAATCTCAAAATCAAGCACATATTTATAGCATGGTGAACTAGGGAATTGGTTGTTGGGATTTGAACCCCTATATGTTATCAGGGTTTAAAAGAAAAACAAATAATAGTAACACTGTGACCTGCCACACATGTCATAAGTGGTGACTAAGGAAGTTTTTGGAAGAGGGGTACATAGTTGTCCGATTTCATAGGTAAAATTGAGATGTTATGCTACAGTGATTGTCAAATTGAAAGGCACAGCTATCACACCCAAGCTGTAAATGATGACACAACATATTCTGGATTACATCTTACTAAGCATTAAGATTTTAAGAATGAACACAGAAGAAAAATATAGCTAGTTTTACTGCATGGAATTTTTTTTTTAAATATACATTGATTTGACTTGTGCTTGTCCAAGTACAATCACTCAAGAATGCAATAGTGTACTTACTGTTGGAGTGAAGGCATACTTGTATAATTTAAAATTTCTGAAGAATGTGTTTAAAGTATAATTGGCTATCTTCACTACATCGTCATGTGTAAACAGACCAATACTGTTTGGTGGTCGCTGATTAAAAGACAAAAATATATGAGTAAACAATTTTTGAAAAACTATTCTGTGCTTACAGGTAATAATTTCTCTGACAATAAAGCAAACATATGTTTCTCTAATACTCAACAATCATACAAATAAAGTGCAGCATATATTTCTCTGATGCCCAACAATCACACAAAGGAAAGAATATATTTCTCTGATGCTCCACAATCACACAAAGGAACGAATATATTTCTCTGATGCCCAACAATCACACAGATAATAAGTGAGAATGCTAATATAACAATAGTACTTTTGTAGAACACAAATATGAGAGTTTATCTATGAGCACACAGACTTTCAGACTATATGCTATTGGTATGAAAAACATACAGATAACGTATATATTTTCAACGTTTCAACCGTACGGTCTTTTTCTCAAGAAAATGCAAAACAAACAATAAAAACAGTAAAAATAATGGCACCATCACAAAAGTGTTAGATGGCAGACAATGAACAGTGGGAAAAAATGCAGTGAAATGAAAAAACACAGACATTGATTTATAAAAACTTTGAACATACATGAAGGGACCAAATGCAAAAAAAAAAGAACCTAATTAGGTCACATGTTTTTTGCAGTATGTAGCCAATGTATGGTATGTCGTGTATGTTTGTGCACACATGTGTATGCCTGTGTATAAATGTATACATACTATGTAGGTACAGTATCTATGCATTGTACATAGGCCTATGTATACATTTTAAGTAAGTATTTGGATACATTACTAAATACATTTTTATTTAGTAAGTTTAAATGTGTTTAGGTAGTGTCAGTTGTAGAATGAATCAATCTCATCTATTTCATATTTAATTTGGTTTTACATGTGTGTATTTTGTGTTCAATCGGAGGTCGCCCTAATTGCAACTTGCGTTTCGCTGATGATATTGATCTTATAGCTGGGTCAGAACAATCATTGCAAGAATTAACATCAAAGTTAGAAAAAGTTACCAGCAAGTACGGAATGGAAATCAATTCAGATAAGAGCAAAATCTTGGTAAACAGCAGAGACACAGAAAACCAGACTAATATCATGATGAATGGACACAAGCTTGAAGAGGTGAATACCTTCAAATACCTCGGATCCAGTATATGCAGTGATGGTAAATGCAAAGCAGAACTAAAAATAAGGCTGGAGATGGCTTTAGCGTCCTTGTCAAGGCTAACTGTGATTTGGAAAAGCAACATCAGTGTTGGAGTGAAAATCAAACTGTATAGGTCGCTGGTGCTTTCTGTTGTATTGTATGGTTGTGTTGTAGAGTTGGACACTCACTGCGGACATGGAGAGAAGATTACAGGCTTTCGAGTATAAATTCTACAGAAGAATTCTACGAATTTCCTATAGGGAACATAAGACCAATGTGTACGTAAGAAATAAAGTAGAGATGTGTGCAGGTGTCCAGGAGCCATTGCTTTCAATAGTGAAACGACGAAAACTAGCATGGTTCGGACATGTATGCAGGCATGATTCCTTGTCAAAAACAATACTGCAGGGAACTGTCGAGGGTGGAAGAAGCAGAGGAGGACAAATAAAGACATGGACAGACAACATCAAGGAATGGACAGGGCTAGATATTTCCACACTCATCCGCATCGCTGAGGATAGATTTCGCTGGAGGACTCTGTGTGCTGAAGCATCCAATGTGGTACCCCTACGACCCTGAAGGGTTATGGGTTTATTGATTGATTGATTGATTTTGTGTTCTAACCTGTCCCTCAAAAATGTTTAAAAATCTTATGCATCTATTCATAGTGCCGACCGCCGTCTACCGTAATCTTCAGAAACATTTTCCCCAGATTTAGCAGTATCAGGAGTAATATACATGTAATAAAGTTTCCCCTAATGGTTACTCGAGAAAAGTTCTCTGACATTAGAACACCTCATATGAGATAATCTGCTACATTAAAGGACTTGTACACATGTACACCTGATGATAGAGTTGTACATATGTACACCTGATAATAGAATTGTACACATGTACACCTATTGATAGACTGGACAGCTGTCACAGGCTAGGTAAGGCCACCTAAGTTAAAGGCATGCTGATGTGGATGCTCTAATCCTATATGGCACAATTTAAAATAGTAGAAGACATTTAAGGCTTCTCAGTAGAAATCTTCTTGGACGATTCATGTTTGGTTAGTTGAGAGTAAATGCAAAATAGCAACAATAATAAATACTTACATTAACGCTATGACAATACAAAAGTTCTTTGAAATAATCGTATGTATAGTCCAGGTTTCCATATGGTGTTTCTAAAAGGAAAATGCAAATAAAGTAAATTATAATAGTTTCATGTTTACAAAACATACTTACAAAGTGTGTACTTCCTCTGTGTTCATGTTTACACTACTACCTGTTAACAGGATGTGATCTGGAGATTGGAATTCTCTGTGATATAGTCTACAGATTGGCTGTGAATTATGCACCTTGTCACCAGATATTGATGATACCAATGTCAAATGTGAACATTAACAACAAAAACAAAAGAAAATTTGTAACAACAGAAATGATTTATCTACTTAGAATTCTCGGAGTAACAATAAGAGGTAGAATCAGAAATGAAAACATCAGAAGACTAACAAACACAATGACAATCCTGGATTATATCAGAAGACTAACAAACACAATGACAATCCTGGATTACATCAGAAGACAACAGATTAAGTGGTTTTTACATGCTTCCAGACTACCATCAGATAGTGCCCCTCAGGGAACATTTCAATACAGTCACAATGGATACAAAGCCTGGGGGAGACCTTGCAAATCATGGTTACAGAAATAAAAGTAAATGAAAAACAAACATATATGAAGCACACAAAAAAAGCCATCTCCAGAGAAATGTTCTACCTCTGACACTGCAAGGCACAAAGGAGTATAAAGTGAACAGAAAAGGAAAGAAAAAAGGGTCAGATCTCAGTTCCTCCAAAGATGGATGTGCCTGGCCATTGACACAGATAGAATAGTGATACAACACATTTCAGTTCTCTAGAATACATCCTACTGGAAATCAAGACGGATCCTTGTCCCACTACAAGAGAGGTCCAGGCAGCTTATTGGAAATCTAGTAGGTTCCTTGTCCCCCTACAAGAGTGATCCAGCTAAAGTTTGAGAATGAACACTGAAGAAGATCTTAATAATCATTGATTAGATCTAAAATTGTTACAATTATTGAAATAATATCAAATAAGCTTAAAATTAAAACCCATGTTGATTTAACTGTTATCTCCACCATACAGATAAAAACCACCAATTAAACCCATCTGCCGTGCAGGTAAGGCTGATAAATATTTCCATTTTTATAGTGACTTTTATATCTATTATGGTATGACAGGGAAAAACCTGACTAAGATAAGGAGTTTAATGAAGAAACTTTGATTTTATTGTGCTTTGTGAGAAGTAGTAGTAAGTAAAAGTAAAGCTATCCATAGCATTTATTAATGCTGTAGAGATGTTAACGATCTCACATTTCAATGGTTCTGCTATATGAGTGTGGTAGCCATCTCTTCTCCCTCGCAGTCTTTACTTCCCGGATTAATCTGGTACCATTAATCTGGATCCAGGGCTCGGTCGACCTGTGAGCCATTGCAATCTGAAAAACATTTCCGCCTTAACTGGGGAATGAACCCAGGACCACTCATATGCGAAGCCAGTGCGCTAACCGACCCCCCAACACTAATGAAGTAGTAGTAGTACACATCTAATATATATCCATCTTTTAAATTATGCTTGTAGTCCAACTTGTGGATCTCCCTGGCTATGTGGTTTAACCAATAGCCTTGTGCATAAGAGGTCATGGGTTCAAATTCTGCTAGTGACATCTTGTTTACAAAGTGAAAATTTTCTGAGATTCCTTTGGATTGTCATTTGAAACTATAGTTATGTGCATTGAGTGGTATTAGTTCTGTGCAATGAGTGGTATTAGTTCCGTGCAACAAGTGGAATTAGTTCTGTGCAACAAGTGGCACTAGTTCCGAGCAATGAGTGGTATTAGTTCAGTGCAATGAGTGGTGTTAGTTCCATGCAACGAGTGGTATTAATTCCATCAATGAGTGGTATTATTGATAAGAGGCATACCACTATGCTAAGAGAGATGGAGTACACATGGAAAAAACTGAGTACAATGAAGTTAATCCACTATGATCTTCGAACATCCTACTACAACCTCCTTAATCACCTCTTATGACATGCATGTTAAGTAAGTCACAGTGCTGTTATTCTTGTCTTCTGAGATCCAGTTATTCCAGTTATTTTACAAAAGGAATACACCAGATAAAGGACAAACTTTTATGGTACAATTTAATATAGATCATACCTCTTAAAACATCAAATATCCTTTTAGTGATAGATAAAAATGTAGATGTCTTCTCTACGGAGAAATTCTCCTTCTTGGCAAACTGCTGAGCGTAGTAGTACATATCTAGAATAATTCCATCTTTCAGATTATGCTTGTTGTTGGCCAGCCCAAAGACTTTGGACAGAAATCTGCAGATATATATAGTTAAATAAATACATATACATTAAAAAATAGGTATAGGCCTAAATAAAACCATTAGTTACTTCATGTTTTCTTGTTAAGGAGTACACAGATTCTTTCTATAGTCGCAATGTAGTTGCCACAGGAAGGAGTTTTATTGTATGCATGAAAGACAAAAATCCAGTCCCAATTATGGTGTCTTCTTCTTGTGAGTTCATTTTCAAACTCCTGCAGATCAGCAGGATGCAGTCTACAGAATGGAATGCATTGTGTTATGGTTTACAGCTTAGCCGTGAAATCTGTGCTTTTCGGTCTGACACATCCCACTTCAGCATGGCATCTAGGTCACTTTGACCTCCATATGAGATGGGAGAACAAACTCGGCACTAAAATCTCCTTAGTTGCCCCTTACAAATTGTTTGTCAGGTAACAGTGTCACTATTTTGTGCTCTTCCTTTGGGCACTGGCAACACGTGCACAACCACGGTGTGAACCTTCAGTGTTACGGTACTGGTGTTAATTTTGCAATTTGCTCCATAACAGAGGCATTATGTATTATAAATCCATGATTTTTGTTTTACATTTTGCAAAAATATGTTAATGGGAGTATAAGACAGTCACAACACTTTTAACTAACAAAATCAATGACTAGATGCACTTTAGATGTTGATAATAGCACAGGCCAAGCAAAAAGATGTTAATGGGAGTATAAGACAGTCACAACACTTTTAACTAACAAAATCAATGACTAGATGCACTTTAGATGTTGATAATAGCACAGGCCAAGCAACGTCCAGGAGAAATTTTGTAGTGCTATGTCATCTACAATGTCAATATTTGTGTGTGTCTTGGTTAGTCCTTACTGTAAAATGGCAAAACAACACATTTCCATTCTCTGGACTACATCCTGCTGAAAATCTAGTAGGAACATTGTTCTGTCATAAGAGAGGTCCAGTGGAAGTTGGAAATCAAATGCAAAAAGAAAATTTCAAATATTGCCTACCTGTAAGCTACAACTGCTTTCAGTTGAATTTTTCATAACCCAATGAAAAGGCCCCCCCCCCCGAGTGAAAGTAAGGACGTGGCAGGGGATATATAATATTCCATTATGGATAAAAGATAGAAAAAAAATAATTAAGCCATGCCATTGCATCATGTTTCAAATGTATAATTGATATATTTAAGCCATGCCATTACATCATGTTTCAAATGTATAATTGATAATCTTAGGAGGTGTATTTTCAATCAATCAATCGTCAATCAATCAATCAAGTATATTACCCACAAGAACATAGACTATGAACAAATGATCTCCAGTCTACCCTGTGCTTAGATTTCCTTTCCAGTATTCTTCATTTGAGACAAGTCTTAAGAGAAAGGACTATAACATCTTGTACTAAAAATTAAAATAATGACTGAAATCACAATGACGTAAAAATTTAGACCACCTGAAGCATCACCCTTATACATGAGAAAGCTAATGAACTAACAAAAAAATCGACTGAAAATATAAATATTCAATCACTTATCAAAACAGCTTATGAAAGCCAACGAAGATGTAACCAGCAACAGTCCAGAAGAATGGGAACAGCTAGAAGCATGTTACATCATTGCAAACACCTCACCCACATATACTGCAAAACTTACAATCCCAGGCATTTAGAGCAAAACTATGGAAATCCCTACTGCTCTCAAGGTAAAAACACTTGATGACCTAGACACTGAATACCCCAGCTCATAGTGGATTCATGTCTTAACAGATGGATCATCAGAGGATGCAATAAAGAAAGGAAAAGCTGGGCTACTTATACTCATACCAAACACCCCACAAATAGAAATCCTAATGGGACATAATCAATAAACTACAGGGCAGAGCTATAAGCAATCTTAGAAGTATCAGTAGCACTGGAGGAACACAGACTCAAAGGAGCAAACACAGTTTTCCTGTGTGACACAGTATAGAGTCGGGTTCAATTCCCGTTAGTCTCAAGAGTCGGGTTCAGGGCATCAACTGCACAGACAACGTTCTGGAAAGAATAGGTCACCTGATGGTGATGTCTATGAATAATATGATTCAATATTTGCTTCAAGGCTCATCAGAGGCTATGATTCAATATTTGCTTCAAGGCTCATCAGAGGCTATGATTCAATATTTGCTTCAAGGCTCATCAGAGGCTATGATTCAATATTTGCTTCAAGGATCATCAGAGGCTATGATTCAATATTTGCTTCAAGGCTCATCAGAGGCTATGATACAATATTTGCTTCAAGGCTCATCAGAGGCTATGATTCAATATTTGCTTCAAGGCTCATCAGAGGCTATGATACAATATTTGCTTCAAGGCTCATCAGAGGCTATGATTCAATATTTGCTTCAAGGCTCATCAGAGGCTATGATTCAATATTTGCTTCAAGGCTCATCAGAGGCTATGATTCAATATTTGCTTCAAGGCTCATCAGAGGCTATGATTCAATATTTGCTTCAAGGCTCATCAGAGGCTATGATACAATATTTGCTTCAAGGCTCATCAGAGGCTATGATTCAATATTTGCTTCAAGGCTCATCAGAGGCTATGATTCAATATTTGCTTCAAGGCTCATCAGAGGCTATGATTCAATATTTGCTTCAAGGATCATCAGAGGCTATGATTCAATATTTGCTTCAAGGCTCATCAGAGGCTATGATTCAATATTTGCTTCAAGGCTCATCAGAGGCTATGATTCAATATTTGCTTCAAGGCTCATCAGAGGCTATGATTCAATATTTGCTTCAAGGCTCATCAGAGGCTATGATTCAATATTTGCTTCAAGGCTCATCAGAGGCTATGATTCAATATTTGCTTCAAGGCTCATCAGAGGCTATGATTCAATATTTGCTTCAAGGCTCATCAGAGGCTATGATACAATATTTGCTTCAATGCTCATCAGAGGCTATGATTCAATATTTGCTTCAAGGCTCATCAGAGGCTATGATTCAATATTTGCTTCAAGGCTCATCATAGGCTATGATACAATATTTGCTTCAAGGCTCATCAGAGGCTATGATTCAATATTTGCTTCAAGGCTCATCAGAGGCTATGATACAATATTTGCTTCAAGGCTCATCAGAGGCTATGATTCAATATTTGCTTCAAGGCTCATCAGAGGCTATGATTCAATATTTGCTTCAAGGATCATCAGAGGCTATGATTCAATATTTGCTTCAAGGCTCATCAGAGGCTATGATTCAATATTTGCTTCAAGGCTCATCAGAGGCTATGATTCAATATTTGCTTCAAGGCTCATCAGAGGCTATGATTAAATATTTGCTTCAAGGCTCATCAGAGGCTATGATTCAATATTTGCTTCAAGGCTCATCAGAGGCTATGATTCAATATTTGCTTCAAGGCTCATCAGAGGCTATGATTCAATATTTGCTTCAAGGCTCATCAGAGGCTATGATACAATATTTGCTTCAAGGCTCATCAGAGGCTATGATTCAATATTTGCTTCAAGGCTCATCAGAGGCTATGATTCAATATTTGCTTCAAGGCTCATCAGAGGCTATGATACAATATTTGCTTCAAGGCTCATCAGAGGCTATGATTCAATAATTGCTTCAAGGCTCATCAGAGGCTATGATTCAATATTTGCTTCAAGGCTCATCAGAGGCTATGATTCAATATTTGCTTCAAGGCTCATCAGAGGCTATGATTCAATATTTGCTTCAAGGCTCATCAGAGGCTATGATTCAATATTTGCTTCAAGGCTCATCAGAGGCTATGATTCAATATTTGCTTCAAGGCTCATCAGAGGCTATGATTCAATATTTGCTTCAAGGCTTATCAGAGGCTATTTCTATATTATTTTCAGAATAATCACCATCTAAATATAATTAATCGTCCCCTGAATCATCAAACACAAACTCAACAACCTGTTCAGATGTTTTTAAACACACACAAAAATCCTGATTTTTCAACACATCATTTTAGTTTTAAAATACTAACACTATGTACAACACATTGGCAACACCTGTAAGCCATTTTTTGAAGCAGCTATCCCACAATGCAATGCATACATTGTGACATCGGTAAAATGCATAAATCGATTTGTTAATAATAATTAATATAAGGTACTGTTTTGTGAAGTCGAAATGCTGCAAAATCAAGATCTGTGGCATGCTATACTTTGTGTAAATCTCTGAATTTTTGGATCCTGGATTCTAAGATTTGAACACAACTATACACAAAATATATACATACTGTTTGGTGTCTTCATAGCCTTCACACTTCATTAAGCGTTCTGTACCATCCAAATTTATGTCCGACCTGCAAACAAAAGAGAAATTGTAATTAAATGCACAGTAAATAACTAGAATTATTGGAACGTAGCGGGCAAAACTTGTAGGAGTGATGAAGTGAGTGTGATACATTGCTTTTCTATTATGTTAAGTATTTTGCTCCAAAATATATAGTGAGATCAAATACAAACTAGGAATAATTTACATAAATTTATTAAGCTCTGTGTTGCCACAGCCTTCATATTTCCAGCTTGTCAGGTTGTTTCCTGACACTGGAGATTCACCTCTACGAAACTAAGAATGTTTATCTCAAATTCTAAGTCAATGTTGTTGTATCCTTCACAAAAAAAAAAAAAAAAAGCGATAGACAGAAAGCTACAAGCTTTCACTGTTGGATGCCTGCATAGAATAGAAGGTTTAGTATGATAAGATCAAGCTTTCACTGTTGGATGCCTGCATAGAATAGAAGGTTTAGTATGATAAGATCAAGCTTTCATTGTTGGATGCCTGCATAGAATAGAAAGTTTGGTGTGGTATGATTTGATGGGGAACGTATGAAAAAAAAACTAAACAAATACAAATAAGATTAAACTCAAACTGTGCTGGACATGTATATACTTATAAGACAAATAGAAAGCACTATAAAACAGATTGTTCTGGAACTCACAGGGAATGAGGAAAACAGTAACATACATGGATGAAAACATTAGATACAGATTAAGAAAAGCATGGAGGTTAACGGAACGGAACATCCAAAGAATGAAATGCATTGTGTTATAGTTTCCTGTTTAGCTGCAATTTTCTGTTTGACACATCCAACTTCAGCATGGCCTATGGGTTACTTTGAACCTCTATGGGATGGAACTTTCAACTACGACCAGCCTGGCAGATAACAGTGTCACTTTTCTTTGAACCTCTTTCAGGCTCCAGTAACACATGGACGAACTAGCGCTAATACACTAATAAACTAATAAACTTAATACACTAATACACCAATAAGCTAATACACTAAACCATGAGTAAGTTCAACAGAATTTTGTTTGTGATACAAGCCTTCCTAACTGTTCTATCTTTTTTGTGATACAAGCCTTCCTAACGGCACTATCTCCCTTAATATTATAAACCTTGAACATTATGAAAATATAAAATGTTTTGAATAATGATTAAATGAAATTGTAAATAAAATATACTAATAACACTACCTAGGAGAAAGACATTAGAGATAACATATTAGTTCTGTCTGTGCTATCATACACTTGATATCATTGCAGTACCAGCCATTTGATGTTAAAATGGTGCCAAGATACTTGGAATTTATCCACTTGATTTAATTTTGCCTTAATTACAGAACAGCCTGGCAGCAAGACTGAAAATCTAGCATAAGCATGACTACAGAACTGAACATAAGTTACAAAATGTAAAAACAAATGTTACAAAAAGTTACTTACCATATTATAATTTTAGCTTTATGTGCTTTTGGCTGATGATAAAACAAAAAGTTAAACATTATTAACATTGTATGGTCTACAAATATAAACATTCAACTTGTTATATGAAGGGTTAAACGTTATACACTTATGGGTTTTACTAAGGGTTATACTTAATACCATTTATTACATGAGAAAAGTTAAACATATAGAACCTACACTTTATACATGAAGGGTTAAACAATATACACTTTATTACATGATCGGTTAAACATTACACAATTTGTAACGTGTGACTACATTTACAGTACAGTGATTTTTGTTTCTGTACATTACACTACTACACTACTACAGTACAGGAGAACTGACTGCGTGTATCTTATTCTGTTTGTTCGTTTTCTACAATCCGCATTTTCTTCAAATTTCTTAATAAAGTTTCATATTAATCAAGTATTAACACAGATCGACTTTCGAGGATTCTTTGACTGTATATATACACCCCGAACACACACGAGGGTTTAAATGATCGGCTTTATAATTCTTTTTGGGGCCTATATTATATTATAATTATAACTAATAGAATATCTAGGTCTAAGTAAATTATGACAACACGTAACTCTATTCTGAGATATTTTAGAAGCCTCGGATGTCGTAACACCGGTGTCTTGTACTTCTTCTGTATCCATGATCTATATAATAATGTACTTCTGTAATTACTATCCAAATAAACGTCTTTGTGGGTTGCTTGGCAACAACATCCTGAACAGGTACTTATTGAAATGTGTTCTCAAACACACAAGAGCACTGACAAAAGCAAGGGACACTACAATGAAAATCACATAAAACAAACCTCATCATTAAATACCGTCTCCGCAAAGAAGGTTGGCTTCAACAGATCTCCAACATCCTCTGTCTCTTGTTTTGGTAGTGCACTCTGCTAGACTGCAACCTGTCCATCTTGTGGTGTTACTCTCCCACTTGTATCTCTGTCTACCTCTTGCTCGCTTCCCTTTGACTTTTCCCTCAAGTAAGGTCTTGAATAAGGTGTCATGTCTATTAATGTGTCCAAATTATTTTATTTATTTCTCTTAGTAGTTCTTTCTTCATATCAAGTGTTTTATCACCTCTTTATTTGTTTTCTTCTCTTTCCACGATGTTGATCAACAGATGTAAATGTTCGATCCTGATTAATTAATGTTTATCCTCGATTCTGATCAACGGATGTTAAATATCGATTCTGATCAACGGATGTTAAATATCGATTCTGATCAACGGATGTTAAATATCGATTCTGATCAGCGGATGTTAAATATCGATTCTGATCAACGGATGTTAAATATCGATTCTGATCAACGGATGTTAAATATCGATTCTGATCAACGGATGTTAAATATCGATTCTGATCTACGGATGTTAAATATCGATTCTGATCAACGGATGTTAAATATCGATTCTGATCAACGGATGTTAAATATCGATTCTGATCAACGGATGTTAAATATCGATTCTGATCAACGATGCTCGATCTTAATCAACATATGGTAATGTTCGATCTGGAGTGGTCTAGTTTGATCTAGATCAACGGATGTTAAAGTTAGAGTGACCGCTGATTAGCCACTGTATCATCAATCTGCAATGTGTCTTCTTCTTCAGCATTCATTCTCAAACTCCCGCTGGGTCTCTCTTGTAGCAGGACAATGTCTCCTCAAACTCCCCCTGGGTCTCTCTTGTAGCAGGACAATGTCTCCTCAAATTTCCGCTGGGTCTTTCTTGTAGCAGGACAATGTCCCTTCAAACTCCCGATGGGTCTTTCATGTGGCAGGACAATGTCTCCTCAAACTTCCGCTGGGTCTTTCTTGTAGCAGGACAATGTCCCCTCAAACTCCCGATGGGTCTCTCTTGTAGCAGGACAATGGTCAGGATACAGTTCAGAGAATAGAAACACGTCGTGTCGTCGTTTAATTTTGCTTCAATGACCCGACATATCCATCTTCGAAGAACCTACAATGTAAAAAATGCTTGATAAGAGAATGTTTCTACATGACGTCAACGAAAGCCCTTTTTCCATATCAACATCGTCCCCTTTTGACATCAGCTTTCACGGCCCATACCCTTATCAAATTATGTTACACACTCTTTGTACCCACCAGCAATTAAAAAATAACAACAGTTTCACCTTGTTTGAAGTAACGTTGTACTCCTTTGCTTGAGTTAAAGGTGCCATACGACTGACATAGTCTAGTAGTCCTTTGATATTTTGTCTGTTGTGGAACTGTCCTTGTTCCAATTCTGTTGTACTGGATTTCAACCATCCTGTAATGCTATATCTGCAGTTAGAGAAAGTCATTTTTTGTATTTGAGCTAATAGATTGATATTGTCGCAATGAAAAATTACACAACGAGAACTGATAGACAATTGGATATTTATAGTAAAAAGTGACATACATTATCAGAATTTTAGCAGCAAATCTTAAACAATTATTGTTGGCACTTGAATAATGGCGATATAAAAATTACAATGGACATCACTGCATTCAGTTTAAACCAATCAAAATTTAATTATAAGCAATTATTTTTTCTGGAGGTTTCGATAACAAATCTGGATTAGCTCATGTTGTATTTCTGACTATTTGGTTGGTTCATGTCTGGGAGATGTGACCATCTAGATATAGTTCTAATGTGATCGATGACACGAGTCTCATACATCTAGATATAGGCTCGACGTTACTTTGCCCGTGGGAGAACTCTGTACGTAATTAATTAGAACTACATTAATAACATTTTTTTTATTGTTGTCGTCTTTTTCGTTGGTCACTATTTATATACTTGGAGTTGCATGCCAAAAATAGCTAATGCTGACCAACGGAACACACTGGAAAAATCAAAATGGCTCATTTAGATAATGTTTACATTCTCGGTTGAAAGGTCTTATAAGGTCAAAGATCGCGAATAGGCCACGTTACGTTATCACAAAAATATTCGGTTGTCAAGAATCGTTCTTGAAGCAATTTTTCAATAGCAAAGCTTGAAAATGTGATCAGACTTTTGTATATATCAAGTCCTTCTCCATAATATCACCACGCGTGCTAATCTCACGCTGAGAAAGAAAAAAGTCATACTTCCCGGAATTAGTATGTTCACGGCACATTCATCAATAAACATCTAGATATACACAAGGACTGAAACTACGTCACAAAATCAGTCGGTTTTCAACAAGCTTTGTCGGGATTTCCCTTGCAGTAGATATCAAGTCCTTTTCCCGGAATAGTCCAGCTTGTTGATCTACAATACCTCCACTACACTTGACTGATAATTGGTCGCTTTGCGTTAACTGTGTTTAGTTAGCCAACGAAAATCACGAAAAAGCAGTAGGATAAAACTAAGATAAATGACATTACGTGAGATCAGCACTCAATCTATTCTGGATAAGGGCATGATATACACGAGACCCCCACATTTTATACTTACACTAGTGAAAACTGAATATCTATCTCTATTCATCTATTTTCTAAACTTTTGTTGCCTTTCAGCGTCAGGGGTAGAACAGTTTTCTGCAGATGGCACTCGTGTGTGATGAATATATTGTGGAATTTGTCGCCTCTTTTATTTCGGTGCTCGATCGTTTTCGTGGTCGGCCTCTAGGTCTACCTTCACTGTATCTATGTAGCATAACTTTCTGTGGTATGCTGTCTGATGGTAATCTGCTGATGTGTACAAACCATTTGATCTGTTGTCTCTTAATATATTCCAAGATTTGGGTGGTGCTGGTTCTTTGTTTTGTGTCAAAATTTGACCAAGGACAGGAAATCGTAGTAACGCGTGCTAACCACCGACTATTTTTGTGCAGCCGCCGCAGCAAGTCATCTTTGTATCTAGATGTCTCTTTGATCACAGTTCCTCTCAGAATTTCAATAGAAAGATTGAATAAAACATTGAATAAAACATTGAATAAAACATGGAATAAAACATTGAATAAAACATGGAATAAAACATGGAATAAAACATGGAATAAAACATTGAATAAAACATTGAACAAAATATGAATAAAACATTGAACAAAATATTGAATAAAACATTGAATAAAACATTGAACAAAATATTGAATAAAACATTGAATAAAACATGGAATAAAACATGGAATAAAACATGGAATAAAACTAACCTGATCTTATCATTATCAGATGCACTATCAATGTTCTTCTTGTTCCATAACGGAGCACCAGGTAAAGACACTGTTCTTAGTAGTTTCTTGGTGGTGTGCTCTAAAACTATAGGTACTAAATAAATTGTAAATAGAACATTCACAATATGTTCTATTCGTGTTCACTCACTTTATTAAATAAAGTAAAGTAATGTAAAGTGAAGTAAGACAAACTAAGCTACAGTGAAGGAAGAGTAATGGGAAGTGCAATAAAGTAATGTAAAGTGAAGTGCGGAAAATGGAAAATAGGCCCTAACAATATAAAGTAAAATTAAGTAAATTAAATTAAATTAAATTTAAGTGAAGTGAATTAAAGTAAAGTGAAGAAAACTAAACTAAATTGAACTAAAGTAAAGGGAACTAAAATAAAGTAGAAGTATGAAAAGCAATGTTAAGTAAAGTAAATTATAGCGAAGTGAAGTCAAGCAAAGAGAAGCACAATGAGGTGGAAAAGGGGGATGTTAAAGAAGGACAATCACGGAAAATGAAGTGAGATGAAGTGAAGGGCTTTAAAGGGAAGGACATTTAAGTGAAGTACAGTCAAGTGAAGTGAAATAATGTTAAGTAAAGTGATGTGAATGACATAAAGAGAAGTAATGCAAAATAAGTAAAGGGTAGCGGTACTGTTACTTGCCATGCATGTGGTATGAGTCTGCTAATGAGGTTTGGGGGTAATATTGGCTATGCCATACCATAGACGGTCAACGTGACCAAAGAGACATGCTTAAATAGGATGTTCAGGACGAAAGGCGCAGATATCGCAGCCAAGCTGTAAACTACAATTCCGCATCTCGTTATCCGGATTACATCCTGCTAATTTGCAGGAATGTGAGAACAAACAAAGATGTTGTAATTACTGCTATCACTTTTTATGGCTTAAAGCGTTGTTTGTTTTGCTTTTTAGAAATTGTGATCAATAGAGTTCTTGGATTCCTTTGGATACATTTTGGGAGGGGGTGGGCAATTTCACCCGAGCTTAATTTCATAAACAGATGATTAACTCTCAACAATGCTTTGAGAAGACTTAACTCTCTGCGCTAGGCAATGCTTTGAGAATACTTAACTCTCAGCGCTAGGCAATGCTTTGAGAATACTTAACTCTCAGCGCTAGGCAATGCTTTGAGAAGACTTAACTCTCTGCGCTGGGCAATGCTTTTAGAAGACTCTCAGCGCTAGGCAATGCTTTTAGAAGACAAATCTCATCGCTGGGCAATGCTTTTAGAAGACTTAAATCTCAGCGCTGGGCAATGCTTTTAGAAGACAAATCTCAGCGCTGGGCAATGCTTTTAGAAGACTTAAATCTCAGCGCTGGGCAATGCTTTTAGAAGACTTAACTCTCAGCGCTGGGCAATGCTTTTAGAAGACTTAACTCTCAGCGCTGGGCAATGCTTTGAGAAGAAGCCTTCCACTCAATGGGAGAACAATATATGTATAAAATATAAACACATATCGCTAGTAGGTAGCTGTGCGTTGTAGCATAAGCTTTTTATCACAGCATGTTAATCTGTATTCAGTGACCCATTCCTATGATGGTCACAATCATCATTGCTTACTATTTTTGCCCCTGTCTGGTCGCTACCGACTTGACTAAATACTCCGATAGTGGAATTTATAATTTAAGTATTAAAAATGGCTAACTAACCATTTTCCTTTTTAGCACGAGGAGCATAAGCGCTCTGTTTCCTTTTGTCGGCCATCTTCAGACCTTGCAGTGATATTGGCGACGCAGTTTGCAGTTTCTTTCTAGTAAACAAAAACATTTCAAAATGTATTTTAGTTATCAAAATAGTATGTTATTGAGAGTGTTTTTAATAATTTATCTGATCAGATAAAGTGCCATCTCTGCATAAAACAGAGGATGTAATGAATCTTGAATATGTTATAGGAAGTTGAGGGTAGAAAAAAAAAAGATAACCAAGTAAATATACATTTATAATAGTAAAAATTCAACAGGATTTCGATTTTTAACATTTAAATGAGGAACCAGTTTCCCTTATAAATGAGGAACAAGTTTCCCATATATCAGTGTGGTTGTCACTGAACTGAAGTGGTTGACAGTTTGGTTGCGCTTTCTGCTTCTTTCATCCAGACACACCCGACTTCAGCATAGCTTCTGGGTAAATTTGACTCTCTATAGGAAGGGCTGCGAGACTTGGACTATAAATAGAATAACGGTAAAAAGAATATCGGCTTTCGAACTGAAGTGATATAGGGCAATATTAAGAATTTCCTGGACAGAAAAGATAAGAAATGGTGAGATATAGAGTTTTGAGTATGCTGAGTATAGAGGAAGGATGGCTAGTGAATACAATTTTACCAAAAAAAATCTGAAATATTTCTGACATATAAAAAGACACAATGACAAGGGAAAACGCATCTTAAAAGGAAGAATTCCGGGAAACAGAAGAAGAGGTAGACCTAGAAGGAGATAGACAAATGACATCAAAGACTATATGAAGATATCAGTGAAAGAGGCAGGAAGATTTGCACAGGATAGAGTCGGGTTCAGGATATCAATTGCAAAAACAATGTTCTGGAAAGAATGTCACGTGATGGATGGATAGGAAGGAATAGCCAACTCTACCCAAAACAGCTTTAGTCGCCTCTTATGATATGCGTGGCAGGTCAGCAAGAGTGTCATCATTCTTTGCTTCCCTTTCGGGTCCGGAACACACGGGAGCCTCGTAGTGTTAAATTACATAATCGCCCAGACTAGACGTAAATATGTAACCTATCATGACAGTATTTAATGGAGGATTCAGCACTGTCTTCTTTAGTTATAGGACCGTTAAAAAATAGTACCACCACCAGTTTACGCATCTTTAACACACGTTCTGAAATATATTAGCCGTTCATGTATTCAAATACCGCAACAACCAGAATTATCATTTATATAACCTGTTTATTGCTTCATCACAACATCCAGAGCTACGACATCAATAATTCAATGTACAACATGTTAGGAAATATTAAATATCTCTTAGTTCACGGGTTTCCCTAGAGACTTAATTCGTCTCTAAAACTTCCTAACTACAACTTTCAAACTAAACTTACCAAACTGTAACTTCTAACTACACTTCCTAGCTCCGGTCTCAACCTGAGCCCGGAATATAGTCCGCACTCCTAGTCGCTGGACCTAGTCTACCGGCTTCTTGGTCTTATTCCGAACTACTCGATCCTAGCCCGAACTCCCCGCAACTGCAGTTCTCCAATATTTGAGAAAAAATTCTGACCAATGAAAATGCTTCCGTCGGACATTCTCACATTCATTTTAAATTCCAGCCCTCGTCGTCATTTAATTGAAAACTGGAAGCTACGTACATGAAAACAACATTTCCGGTCAATTTATTGTCGGGATTTGCACATCCCAGACATTCCATTTGCAGCTCTTTTGTTAAAGATACTGGCATGTATCGTTCTCCACCAGAGGTGACATACACGTTTCCACACTTGACCACTGTGTTTTCTCGTTAAATAGCCAAGGCAAACGATAACTTTTATCTGGTATGTCAATACCTGATCGAATGAGTCTCTTTATTGGCGAAGACGAACAATGCCCCTTGTCAGGCCTGTCCTACATCGGTCGACTTGTTGATCTATGTCGTCTGCTTTGCTGGCTTCGTGGAGACTGATGTTCCTAAATATGGTTTAATGTGTCCTGAAAGCAGGTTTGTGATAATATTGCTACAACATTTTACTCGTTCATTTGGTTCCGTCAGACATTCTGTCTGGATTTAAACTAAGCAGCCGACCTACTTTTCTATTGTTCCAACCTGCCATGACACTATATAACACTATATACTATATGTTTATCATCGTTTGTAAAGATGTAAAAATCATCCATACAATAAAACTGTTAATAGATAGTCCATACCTTCAACGCAATAACCAGTAGTGTTATGGAGTAAATAACCTTGCAGCGGGGGAATTGATATTATTTGTATTACAGTACTGCTCCCGGGAATTGATCGATTGGTGCCCGGGAATGTGCATGGATGACATGAGTAAATACATAAATATATAGCACACGCAATTGAAGGAAGCGGTAGCTGTGCCATCATAGATAATGACTGGTGCAAAGGCAATCTAGTCTAGACCAGAGTGATCACTTTTATTTTCGTTTCTGGACATTCGGGAGTGGAGAGTACTAAACGAGCCGACAGGCTGAAGTTCATGCAACATTCATTACATCACTGCCTTTCTATCACTTTAACGTTTATGGATGTAACGATAGCTACCGTAATTGTTTATAAAGTTCGTTACTGATCACCACGCGGAGGTAAGGAGCTCGCTGGCCATAATGCCAGCAGTTAGTGATGCTTTTTTTGATCATCAGAGGAACTTCGCGGCATAGTGGTTAAATGCCTTGTGTTGCAGAAGTCGCATATTGGATATTGAGTGTTGACATCTTATTTACACGTGCATTTGATCAGAGATGGCCTCCCGTGTTGCAACCTGGTGTCTCAACTTCTAGTTCACGATGATGTAACGTGTGGCAATATAAATATTTGCAATTCTCCTACCCCGAACCATCAGCACTCCTTCATGCACTGCGATGGAGCTTTCCGTGCACGAATATGACTCATCGGACATCTACGAACCCACAAACTAAATTAAACAATTACCAATTTATTATCATAATAATTTTTTTCATCGAATTTGATTGTTTTTCATGCCATGCTCATCTTCGCTTGCGAAGGAGGAACAACATCATCATAAATATATGGCTTTCGAACATCAAGTACCATATTACTACGTTATTTCAAATGGATTTTAGTTATTAATGATGTCAAATAACTAGTTCCATTGCAGCAAATCATTCAAAAGTTATACCTCGCATTTTTCTGTGTTAGAATTATCAGACAACAAATATGTTGACTATTTTGCCGTCAAGATAAAGCGGATTCGGCCATATTTTCAGTCTGCTTCCGTTCTTCTTGTTGACGTCATAGAAATATGTGCACAAGTTATAGTTTAGTGGCTATAGTTACGCATGCGCTGCTGCAAGGTCGAGATCTGCTTGATGTTCACGTAGCAACTAAGCCATCACATTGCGTGATACAATGTATAGTATTTTGAAAGCTAATGTATGTTTTAATTGTTGCTATGTGTTTATAATAATGGGAGTCTATCTATCTATTGTCTTTTCTCTGTCTCTGATTTTGCTGTTTGACGTCGGATGATTGATTAGCGATAGGTCTTCGTGCTATAGCCCATAGTCAAGTCATTTGATATGCAGTAATATCATGACGCCTTCAGGGCATTGGCAACTGTTCTTGGTTTCCTCTGCCACTTGCTGTTTCAATTCTCATGTTGTATACTATTGCTTCTGGTCAATTTGGGCTCATTCTCATTGAGTCGCCAGATCGTTTCAGTATCTTGTTTTCAATATATTTGACTACAGACGTTGTTCCAACAGTTCTAGTAATTTCTTCATTTCTCATTTCTTAGTCATCAAATTTTACATGTTATAAGACATTATTTAAATATGGATTCAATATATTGTTGTTGCTTTAATTATGATCTTGTTTTTTTTTTAATTGTTATAAATTGAATATATGTGTTAATTTATAATTAATTCATTAATTATTTTATTTAATTCTTTTTTTTATGGATGTGAAGCATGAACTGCAAACAAAAAAATTCAAAGCGAATTAGAGGTTACAGAGATATGGTTTTTGAGAAGAATGATGAAATTACTGTGGACATCTAAGCAAACTAATGCAGTGGTTCTCATTGATGATGACGTAAAAAGAACAATCATATCAAACATTAGGGGCAGACAGTCAAGATGTATATAGCACGTGCTGCGAAGAACACAATTTGAACACTTAATAACCACTGGAAAGATCAAGGGCAGAAGAGATAGTGGACGACAAAGAGGAAAGTTGCTAGATGGACTGGTATTATGTCACGATAGAAGTTCACCAACCGAGCTTATTGACAACACAAAAGACGTGGAGAAACATGATCGCCTACGCCATTTGTCATGACACTTGATTGATGTAAATTTAACCTGATATGTGACCTTGACAACGACAGCATAAGACAAAAGAAAACTATTAACAGCAGAAATGGCGTGTCTATGTAGAATAGCTGGAGTGCCATTAAGAGATAGAATTAAAAATGATAACATCCGACAAATAACCAAAATAATACCAATATCACAATATATCAAGAGGCAACTGATTAAGTGGTTTTAACACGCGTCTAGACTACCAGCAGACAGTAGGCCACACATAGCAATGACACACAGAATGAAAGGAAGCTGTAGGGAAGGACACCCTCTTCTCCTGCCAAATTGTACAAATTAAATAAGATTTTCATCGTTTCATAGTCCATGGGGGCTCAACACAATCAAACAAAAAACGACCAAACAAACAAATAAACAAATCGCTTTACTATCTTAGCTATCACAGAGAACAGTACACGCATATGAATGAAATGTTTATAGAATAACACATACAATTTAATACTTTTCCATTTTTTATTTCAGCCATCTTGTTCAACTTGGTTAATCGCGTTAGAAACACAGCTGAAGATGTCTAACGCACACGTCAACAAGATACAGAAATAGAAACAAGCTTTCGTCAATCTTATTATAGTTATTGTCGGCTGTGAAGAACTGAGATAATATTCTCATAATTTGAAAGCAAACACGATAGATAAAAGTAATCAAGTAGTCTAAACATTTCATCTTTAGGACCAATACGCAATTCGTCACCAGAGGGTGAATAAAACAGGGAGAAGAGTATTAATCAAGTCGCCTTTTTTTTATACGGACATTGTCACAAATCAGTCGTGTGTCAGTGGTTTTGTCACAAATCAGTCGTGTGTCAGTGGTTGTGTCACAAATCACAGTCGTAGGTAATTGACATTATTATAGCACAAGTGAATAATTATTAGTTATCACTTAATGAAATAATATTAACTACGTCATTTCCTATTTCTGACGCAACAGGAAAACTTTGCAAAAAATAATTATTAATCGCTAAACCAAATATTTCGACTTTTAGCCTAGAGAATATTCATCATTTGTTGGAAGTCTGCTAACTGAGATATTTCGACTTTTAGCCTAGAGAATATTCATCATTTACTGGAAGCCTGCTGAGATATTTCGACCAAGTCATTAATTGTCAATTATACAGCAAAAAGTGAACACTACTGTGAAAGCAGCAAATTCTTGTCAATTGTTCATCTTTAAGTTCTAACAGTAAAACTAGCAGGAGCGACTGTAAGCTGAAAGTGTTCTAGAAGCTAACAATCGTTGGATTCCATCGTTCTCTTCCGTGCTGAATTATCGAGCCAAACACTAGTTTGAGAATGAAATCATGTGATGTAGAGGAAACGTGTACACATTAATAGAAAAGAAAGCAAGTGGACATGTCCGAGCAAAAATCTAGAAGCTGTGACCATGATTTGACGGCTACGTCACTCTTGGAGTTGGTGAGAAAGGATATTGCATTGCTGAAGCAAGTTTGTAACAACATGGATGAATGTGGAGAGAACAATCTGACAACAAGAAATCCGCGTCCCAGGCTATTTAAACGTGGTAAGCGTTTTAGAAAATCTTTGCGTCGAAGAAATCGTCGTACAACAGAAACCATTGAAGATCAAATGCCTTTATGTTCATTAAATGACTCAAAGTGTTCGCTTGACATTTCATATCTAAATCCTGCCCAACATCACCAGCATACGTTTTCAATGCCATCGAACACATACACAGATGATCCGGAAGACCAAATACCTTCATGTTCATTAAATAACTCAAAGGTTATATCTGACATTGTATATTCAAGTCCTGTCCAACATGACCAGTATATGTTTTCAATGCTACCGAATACAAACAAAGATAATCTGTGTGGCAGGGTTAAACAAGCGTGTTGGTCACACTTTGAGAACAAAGATTCAAAAGATGGTAGCAACATGTTGTTGCCAACCAAACAAAAAGATTCGAAAAGAATCTGGAAAAATTCCCCACAATTAGAAAAGGAAACTAATAATACATTACCTAATAATTATTTTTCTCGAGATGATATACAATCAAAATCACGAGTAAGTCAACGTAGACAGGGTGGTCGAAATTTCAACATTAATAAGGAGCTCGCAAAGGATGATAACAATTTTATAGAGACTACAGTGAACACAAAATCAGAAAGGAATGCTGCTACAGAGATGATGTATAAGGCATCGTTCAAAGACATGCTGCTGAGACCCAGGGTTAATATTGGGTTCAATAATCTAACAGACTATACACGTATGCAGAACCAGCAATATCCAAATGCATCACCTATGTCTTCTAGAGGACGTTGCATGTCCCACAAACGTTTTGCAGAATCCGGTTTTCCTAGTAAAAAACGTGTTGCGAGTGGCAGTGGTAGTCGGGCGAGTCACTTGAAATGTGGTACTGATAACCACAACCTCCACGGTGACTATATAAATAGTAACAAATCATATAATTTAAGCAGAAGGTTTAAAAAGTCTACTAGTCGCCTGAAGAGAACAAGCTCTGACAGACTCACGCGATGTAGGAGAAAATGTTCGAGGTTAACCATTGCAACTGTGACAAGCCTTGAGAAAGTGAAGAAACGAAATAACAAAGTTCAACGACATCACTATCATGCAGATTATCGAGAAAGAGATGCGAATGAAGAAACAATGCAAGCTAGACAGAGAAAACCAGTTAAAATATTTAATGACAAGATGTCTTTAACTTGTGCATGTTCATCACACAAATGTATGAGTGGTAACCACGCGATCGGATATATGTCACCACTAAGGGACCATCAAGAAGTCAGAACAGACAGAAATTGTGAATATTTAGAACTGTCAAAGAACAGATTTTTGATTAACATGTCATTTCAATCTGATAGAAATGAAAAGACAGTGCCGAGACAACATACACAGGGAGAAGGCTTGTGTGAAATGTGTCATAGTATAGGTAAATGTCATTGTGATGAAAGAAGTTTTGATAAAGGAAAACCATCACACGACTTGTTGGGAAATACTCCAGCACTCTCCTCAAGCAGAGACAGAAAGAGAATCAATAAACATGTGAAAGCCACAGACAGTGTAGAATCCAGAAAAATAATTAGTAGTAACGAGAAATTGAAGAAAAATGTTCTAAATTACTACCAGGAGACTGCTGAATTAGCCAACGTATGTCCATGTAATGTGAGACATGACAACGTATGTCCATGTGATGTCAGACGTGTTGCAACCCCGAACTCCCGAGACGCAAACAACTGTGCATTGTTCCAGATTCGAAAGCTATTAGATCAGAGTACAAAATGTGAGCTGTGTAACGGAGGTCTTAACACGCATTATATCAAAGACCACGGCCTCACAAATTCCAGCCAATGCAAAGAATGTTCAATGCTTCCTAGGGGGGAAGGTCTAGCATCAAATACTGACAAATGTTTGATTATACCAAATCACTTTGTAAGCAATAAATCGATGAACGATACAATGCATGTATGGAAAAGCAGCGTCAGAAGTGGAGTTTCAACAGATAATTTCAAGACGCAACCAGAATTGTCACATGGATTCAACAAATTACAAAAGAATAGTGAAGCTTTCGTAAGAAGAACAACCTATAAAAAACGTAATAAAAGATATTTCCAAGATCCATCTATTCTACGGAAATCCCCAAAAATGTGTTCAGCACATCTTTGCGCCACAGAATTGTCAGCCTCAAAATCATTGCAAGATTATATTGACAACAAAAGTGGCCACATTTGTAAATGTGAAAGTGGTAAGGAAATTGTAGCTGAAGTATCAAAATCCGAGTCCGTGTTGCCAATGAAGCACACTTGTACAGGAAAAGACTTCTTAGCAGGCAGGTTAGCTTGTCAAGATTACAGTCATACAAATATTATTTTCTTAATATCAAATCGTTCCGTAGAAGACCCTAGTGAACTGGAAGCTTCATCAGAGACAGTTGCAATATCAGCTTGTGATTGTCCCCCAATGACTAGTGGTAATTACATATGTAATCGTGAGCCATCCTTACATAAAGACAAAGTCAGTTCTTCTGCAAAGTCAGGTTTAGATTATAAACCAAACAACATAAACGTCATATACCAGTGTCCAGCTAAGTATGAACACATGACATATGACATTACACATGACAGTTGTCATAATATCAATAGTAACGCACATGATGATGTGTGTGATGACTCGAAAGTAACACAGACACGATTGTGCGCTGGTACATTAACTTCACTCTGTTATATATCTGAACCAATCAAATCTCCCGTATTTTCATGCAAACATTGGACGCAGTTTCACCCAGATTCTAAGAAAAGTTATAGAAATTATGTAGTAAACAAGACTGATGAATTTGGTTATTCAAACAATTGCTTTGGAAGATCAAGTGAGCATACAGTGTCACTTACATCTACTGAAGTGGAGGACGATTTTGTGGCACTTGCGTCTAATGAAGTAGAGGACGATTTAGAACTAGAATTGCGATCTCTCGTTGATGAATATTCAAGAGCTAGACAAGATATAATAACAAACCGTCGGGAAGATTCCGTTTGTTCTCATGGTCTGAGTGAGAACTGGTTCGAGCATAACTTAAGTGTGAACAACCCAAACAGGAAGCATGTCAACCATGTACGAGCATTTAATAAAGATACATGCAGGAATAGCCAGTGGAGGAAAGCGCGTCATTTACAACATTTAAAACATCGGAACATTCCTGAACCTGTCAGAGTCTGCAGCAGACATAATATGGAAATGTTTCCCGCTTTCTGCGACTATTCTCGTAGTCTAAACGTAGTCTCTGGATCCAAGGGAAATAAGAATGCTGAATTTGTCCCTTTTAAAACTGAGAAACCTCCTGAGGTTGTTGAGGACAAGCAGCTGACTAATAAAGGGATATTTCAACCAGCTTCAACCACTCTTACATACAGAGATTCTAGAGAAGATGAGTTTCCACAGTATGGGAAAGGATTACATGACAATTACACGCTAGGGGACAATGATATTCCGTTCTGTCCAACCACCGAAAATTATTGGCAGACGGCAGCTGATGAACCAGGTCTGAATCTTCAACAACAAGAAAATCACCCAAACGATACATGTTCTAATTTATACAATAAGTCTAAGTGGAGTAGCAGTCTTCAGAGTGATTCGGGTACACTGAATGGTTCTTCTCGTAGGATTTCCTTGGCTGAACATCCCATTCAGGATAGCGTCCACAATGGAGAGAACCATACAGAAAATGGAAGATCAGAGTCTAGGTTTCCGGAGATGTATAATCATTTGAACAAAATGTGGAAGAGATCAGAACAGAAAATCAATAAGCAGTTACGATCTATCAACGAGACTGTCAATTCTCGTCTGAATTGCATACAAAGCTTGGTGGAAAGTAAACTTGTTGGAGCCTGTGGAACGAGTGAAGGCAACATGCGAAGTTGTAGACACATGGGGGGCCGAATGGCATGCATGAATCGAAGAGAAACAGGGGGACACGTAGGGACTATACACCTGTCCACGAAACAGAAACAGGCCAGGAACGGTGTGTACGGTCTCCCTTTAAACATATCGGCGTACAAGAGAAAGCATACACATCTAGAAGCCGAATCTGACGACTGCAACGAAGAAGCTCAAAATATATCAAAACAATCATCGGAGACAATGTTGAAAATATTTCCGACAATTAAGTTCAACGAAATTACCCAAAAAAGTCAAATAAATTTGAATTGTTACAACCCACATAATGGCAGTGTGGTGTGTTGTCACCGCAACGAATCAAGTCCAGTTGATTATGACATCAGAAGTGAACAAGATGACAGTGGAAGTTATAAACGTGCGTGCAAAAGAATGCGCTATACGGATGAAACAAATGTGCATGTAAATTCCATCTTCTCTGAAGCTAATAACCGCAGAAATGCCAAGGATTTAGAATTTACTGCAAGAAATGACCGCAAAAATGTAACAGATTTAGACAATATTACAAGAAATATGCGAAATAAACCTTCTTTGCCGAGGTATAAAACCGTCAAACAAGTAAGCAATGAGTCAGTGAATCCTGGTCACAATGTTTTCACCAATAACAGACGAAGCGATATTTCTAGATTTCAAAGACATAACCACAGCAGGAGCTGTAGAAGGCGTTGCGTGACGAATGGCACCATCTGCTGCAATAAATGTCTACCATCTCCACCTGTGGGGCTAGACATTTTAACTAAAGTCGGTAAACAACAACATAAAAGTTTTCTCAAGCGAAAAGAGCAGAAAAGTCGTAATTTCAAGCCTCGCTATCGTAGATCTAAAAGAAAACCATCAACCAAAAAACGAAGTTCCAAAACATCGCCACGAAAGAGAAATGGAAAGAGAACAAATTTGCGAGGCCGGCGCAGATACAAATAATGAATATAGTAATTAATTTGTGCTAAATCATAAAAGTTACTAATAGAAGGCGAAGAAGATGCATGTTATACAACTTGTACAGTTTGAAATAATGGTAGCGCAGTGGTACAGTTTGAAATAATGGTAGCGCAGTGATACAGTTTGAAATAATGGTAGCGGAGTGATACAGTTTCGATAAGAGACAGGGAAGTATAGACTATATTTTATAAGGTTGGTCCATCACTGTGGTCTCTATGCTATTGTCCTACTATCTCTGTCTTACACAGACATGTCTCTACGACACAACACAAGCACCGTTGAACTAGCAATATTTCTAGAGGATTATTCATAAAAACATCACTAAAATTAAGAAGAATGTACTCACAATAAATTTTTATTTTTTGTTAAATATTTATAATATTAGAAGTGTACATTTTAAAATATTATCTTTATTATTAACAAAAGTCATTTTTAGAGGAACTTGTACATTATAAACGTATTATTTACAGTTGATTTTAGAGGGATGTATTTAACGTAAGTACAATTCACACAATGTATACATATCATCATCATCATCAGGTGCCATGCCGGCTGGCGTAGGCGATCATGGCTCTCCACAGCTCTCTGTCCAAAGTATTATGTATCAAGATCGTTGTTGTTTCCCTGCCGTGCCAGGTTGTCAAACTGTCTAATATTTTCTCAAGTTGTCGCCCTCTGTCTCTGTTGCCTTCAATTTTGCCTGTTGTGACTATGTTCTCCAAACCTCCCTGTCTCATGATGTGGCCCAAAAATTAAGATTGTCTTTTTCTTATATTATTGATTAAGGTCCGTTTCGCATTTGACTCTTTCAGTACTTCCACATTAGTTTTTCTGGCAGTCCATGGTATTCACAACATTCTTCTATAGATCCACATCTTTATTGCTTCTAATTTCCCACTTTCCAGTTTGTTTATTGTCCAAGAATGGCATCCATATGTTAGTATAGGAGTTATATAGCACTGCAGAACTATCTTCCTCACTTCTAATGACAATGCCATATTATACAATATATTTTTCATTTTATTTTTCTGAATGTTTTGTTTTGCATGTCCTATTCTGCTTCTTATTTCTGTTAAACTTTTACAAACATATAAGTAATTAATTATTAAGCAAAACTGGCGTTACAGCAGCACAGAAGTGTTCGCAATTCAGCATAACTAATCTCGTAAGCTGATAGTTCCTGTATTTCGCTTGTTGCACACTCTTCTCACTCTTCTTCTCAATCAGTTCCTCTTACTCTTACCTCACACAGTTTCACATCCCTCCTACTCTTACCTCACACAGTTTCACATCCCTCCTACTCTTACCTCACACAGTTTCACATCCCTCCTACTCTTACCTCACACAGCTTCACATTTCTGTAATATTATAGTATGAATGCATACGCCAGTTCGAGTGCTAGAATGTTTTATTGAGTCAATCCTTCTTTATGGATGCGAAGTATGGACGGTAAACAAAAGACAGATTATATAAACAAATTATAAACAGTCAAGATTCTTAGGGCATACTTACCTATCCATCCATCCATCCATCCATCCATCCAATATTCTCTTACTTGCTTGTTTGATACGAGTTCTTCCCAACCAATATTTAAGAGTTTTCTAAGACATTTACGTTCAAACAGACGATATAGGAAAAGTATTATTCTCTAACCAACACGAGCAGTAACTGTTTTAAAAAACCCACTAAAACATTTTTAAAAACCCTAATAAAGTCAACATAAAAAAAAAATGAGGAAGGCAACAAAATGCCCAGAATTAGATGCAGAGGCACAAGTCCTTGGTAGAATATGAAAAGAGATGAAAGCTGTAGCTAAATTAACACACGATTGGGAATTGCTGAGGATCATTAGCTCTACAGGGAACTAAAGTATATAGGTAATAGTTAGTCTGGTGGAGTACGGTTAACACTTTCAGACTTTAAGCATTCGAAATCACGAATATATTGGTAATAACAGGAGCATGAGGGGGGTCTTGGAATAGAATTCTAGTTCATATAGAGAATACTGCTTGTATAATCACCATAATAAACGATTACATAATTAAATGTGTTACCATTGAATGTAGGTGTTACTGTTAATATTTGTTACTATTGAAAGTAGGTCTTACTGTTAATATTTGTTACTATTGAAAGTAGGTCTTACTGTTAATATTTGTTACTATTGAAAGTAAGTGTTACTGTTAATATTTGTTACTATTGAAAGTAGGTCTTACTGTTAATATTTGCTACTATTGAAAGTAAGTGTTACTGTTAATATTTGTTACTATTGAAAGTAGGTGTTACTGTTAATATTTGTTACTATTGAAAGTAATAGTTGTTACTGTTAATATTTGTTACTATTGAAAGTAGGTGTTACTGTTAATATTTGTTACTATTGAAAGTAGGTGTTACTGTTACTATTATTTAATATTGAAAGTAATAGTTGTTACTGTTACTATTAGTTAATATTGAAAGTAGGTGTTACTGTTACTTATTTATTTGCGAGTTTCTTCTGGTCGACATGTTTTCTTGTTCTTCCATGCAGGCTGCAAATCTCTTCTTAATTTCTATACTATATTCTGCTGGTACTAAACTGTATTCTGCTGGTACTTTGGGTACATCATATCGAGTTGTGTTTTTATTTTGACTGTGCTCATTCCCCGCCACCAATTGACTACTGGTTATGCCGAACTTTTCTATTGCTCCAGACATGCCACCACATGTTCAAGTCAAAAGGATTGTCACGTCCTGAGTCACTGTGCCTCTATGATGGGTTTCAGCCATAGGAAAAAATAGTGCTGTCAGTTTCCTCCTCCCCAGTGCTGCACAGTACATCTCTGGCTCCCTCCCAACCACAGAGGTGCATACATATATTTTCAGGTAAACATGAAACACATTTCAACAACAAAATAAAAACATCATTGTATAGATGACGCGTCATAAAGCTTCTGTAAGAAGATAACCTCAATATAACGGCATGTCATCCACTAAGGTTTTCTGTTGCATGGGTGGTTTGTCTAGTAGTGCATTGGTGAGACTCACAGACGCAACCACATGCGTGCATGGCAGAGTCAACCATAGATTCTAGTACACGATACGAGAAATATACAAGAGCTATGCGATACCTACTTGACTGCCCAACAGCTGAGCATAGATTACAGTATTGCCGTGCACGGGCGTACCTTCAAATACATGCAGATAAGGAACACCCGTTGCATTCCGAAATAGAGAAAGTTAAGGGCAGCAGACTCAAGAGAGGAAGGTCGTGGATGGGACGTGCTGAGGATGTAATACAAAGCGTGTGCAGATTACAGGATGTGGCAGCTGGTGCGGAATGGATATGTCTACCCACAGATTTCGAAACTTGTTTGAGAGTAGTAATATCACTTAGCAGGGAATGCAGAGAATGGTGTCCCACAGCTGTGGAGAAAGAAGTGCAGGCTTTAATCAGTGAGAATACCAAAGAGGAGGATGTGATTATATACACTGATGGATCTGTAATTAGGCATGTTCGCAGTGCTTGGGCCTTTACAGCTCAGTACGCAGGTAAAGCGATCAAGGAGGAAAGTGGTGCCTTTGCGGTCACTACGAGTAGTATGACCATGGAGACTATGGCGGTGACCAAGGCATTTGAGTGGCTACGCACACAGAAAGTAACGCAGGTCTGCATCTTGAGTGACTCTATGAGTATGATTAAGAAGGTACAAGTGGGTCTCGTTCGCGAACAGTGGATTGAGGCCTTGAGAAATGCGAACTTGAAAGCGGTTACATTTATTTTCGTGCCGGGACATGTGGGCGTTCGAGGCAATGAAATAGCGGATCAACTGGCATCGTGTGCGATTGTGGCAAAGGGCGATGGGGCAATGGATCGCGCTGACGTTTTGAACTCCTTAAGAGATATAACACGCGAGAGTGAGACGAATGTGGATGATGATTCCTTTTCAATGGCTAGGATTAAAGATCAGGGATTGAGATGCGGTGTTGCTAGAGGTGAACATTTTGGAGGGCGCAGAAGAATGATGGTCAACCAGCATAGGACCGGTACTGTCAGCAGAAGTGTGATGGCGGATACACTCAAGGAGAGATCGGAGCAACTATGGATGTGTCCAGTTTGCAGTGATGATGATCCGACGACTAACTAACTAACTAACTAACTAACGAGAAATATAAGTAATAGTGGATATCTTTAGTCGGCTACGTCATTCTGCACGGGACTTGATGATGATGTGACCGATTTTCTCTTGCAACACTGTTGCTACTACCAGCACTTGATGATGATGTGACCGATTTTCTCTTGCAACACTGTTGCTACTACCAGCACTTGATGATGATGTGACCGATTTTCTCTTGCAACACTGTTGCTACTACCAGCACTTGATGATGATGTGACCGATTTTCTCTTGCAACACTGTTGCTACTACCAGCACTTGATGATGATGTGACCGATTTTCTCTTGCAACACTGTTGCTACTACCAGCACTTGATGATGATGTGACCGATTTTCTCTTGCAACACTGTTGCTACTACCAGCACTTGATGATGATGTGACCGATTTTCTCTTGCAACACTGTTGCTACTACCAGCACTTGATGATGATGTGACCGATTTTCTCTTGCAACACTGTTGCTACTACCAGCACTTGATGATGATGTGACCGATTTTCTCTTGCAACACTGTTGCTACTACCAGCACTTGATGATGATGTGACCGATTTTCTCTTGCAACACTGTTGCTACTACCAGCACTTGATGATGATGTGACCGATTTTCTCTTGCAACACTGTTGCTACTACCAGCACTTGATGATGATGTGACCGATTTTCTCTTGCAACACTGTTGCTACTACCAGCACTTGATGATGATGTGACCGATTTTCTCTTGCAACACTGTTGCTACTACCAGCACTTGATGATGATGTGACCGATTTTCTCTTGCAACACTGTTGCTACTACCAGCACTTGATGATGATGTGACCGATTTTCTCTTGCAACACTGTTGCTACTACCAGCACTTGATGATGATGTGACCGATTTTCTCTTGCAACACTGTTGCTACTACCAGCACTTGATGATGATGTGACCGATTTTCTCTTGCAACACTGTTGCTACTACCAGCACTTGATGATGATGTGACCGATTTTCTCTTGCAACACTGTTGCTACTACCAGCACTTGATGATGATGTGACCGATTTTCTCTTGCAACACTGTTGCTACTACCAGCACTTGATGATGATGTGACCGATTTTCTCTTGCAACACTGTTGCTACTACCAGCACTTGATGATGATGTGACCGATTTTCTCTTGCAACACTGTTGCTACTACCAGCACTTGATGATGATGTGACCGATTTTCTCTTGCAACACTGTTGCTACTACCAGCACTTGATGATGATGTGACCGATTTTCTCTTGCAACACTGTTGCTACTACCAGCACTTGATGATGATGTGACCGATTTTCTCTTGCAACACTGTTGCTACTACCAGCACTTGATGATGATGTGACCGATTTTCTCTTGCAACACTGTTGCTACTACCAGCACTTGATGATGATGTGACCGATTTTCTCTTGCAACACTGTTGCTACTACCAGCACTTGATGATGATGTGACCGATTTTCTCTTGCAACACTGTTGCTACTACCAGCACTTGATGATGATGTGACCGATTTTCTCTTGCAACACTGTTGCTACTACCAGCACTTGATGATGATGTGACCGATTTTCTCTTGCAACACTGTTGCTACTACCAGCACTTGATGATGATGTGACCGATTTTCTCTTGCAACACTGTTGCTACTACCAGCACTTGATGATGATGTGACCGATTTTCTCTTGCAACACTGTTGCTACTACCAGCACTTGATGATGATGTGACCGATTTTCTCTTGCAACACTGTTGCTACTACCAGCACTTGATGATGATGTGACCGATTTTCTCTTGCAACACTGTTGCTACTACCAGCACTTGATGATGATGTGACCGATTTTCTCTTGCAACACTGTTGCTACTACCAGCACTTGATGATGATGTGACCGATTTTCTCTTGCAACACTGTTGCTACTACCAGCACTTGATGATGATGTGACCGATTTTCTCTTGCAACACTGTTGCTACTACCAGCACTTGATGATGATGTGACCGATTTTCTCTTGCAACACTGTTGCTACTACCAGCACTTGATGATGATGTGACCGATTTTCTCTTGCAACACTGTTGCTACTACCAGCACTTGATGATGATGTGACCGATTTTCTCTTGCAACACTGTTGCTACTACCAGCACTTGATGATGATGTGACCGATTTTCTCTTGCAACACTGTTGCTACTACCAGCACTTGATGATGATGTGACCGATTTTCTCTTGCAACACTGTTGCTACTACCAGCACTTGATGATGATGTGACCGATTTTCTCTTGCAACACTGTTGCTACTACCAGCACTTGATGATGATGTGACCGATTTTCTCTTGCAACACTGTTGCTACTACCAGCACTTGATGATGATGTGACCGATTTTCTCTTGCAACACTGTTGCTACTACCAGCACTTGATGATGATGTGACCGATTTTCTCTTGCAACACTGTTGCTACTACCAGCACTTGATGATGATGTGACCGATTTTCTCTTGCAACACTGTTGCTACTACCAGCACTTGATGATGATGTGACCGATTTTCTCTTGCAACACTGTTGCTACTACCAGCACTTGATGATGATGTGACCGATTTTCTCTTGCAACACTGTTGCTACTACCAGCACTTGATGATGATGTGACCGATTTTCTCTTGCAACACTGTTGCTACTACCAGCACTTGATGATGATGTGACCGATTTTCTCTTGCAACACTGTTGCTACTACCAGCACTTGATGATGATGTGACCGATTTTCTCTTGCAACACTGTTGCTACTACCAGCACTTGATGATGATGTGACCGATTTTCTCTTGCAACACTGTTGCTACTACCAGCACTTGATGATGATGTGACCGATTTTCTCTTGCAACACTGTTGCTACTACCAGCACTTGATGATGATGTGACCGATTTTCTCTTGCAACACTGTTGCTACTACCAGCACTTGATGATGATGTGACCGATTTTCTCTTGCAACACTGTTGCTACTACCAGCACTTGATGATGATGTGACCGATTTTCTCTTGCAACACTGTTGCTACTACCAGCACTTGATGATGATGTGACCGATTTTCTCTTGCAACACTGTTGCTACTACCAGTACTTGAGTTTATGTTGTTGTTTCAGTACCAAAATGGTGTAGAGGAGTGGCTTCATTGGATTCAGATTTCTGCATATCTGGTCTGCCTCCTCAACGAAGCGACACGTAGCTTGCTGAGAGTACCACTCAGAGCACATAAATCCGTAGCTCTAAATCGTGGTAAATCGTTGTCAAGTTCAAACAATAATCTCTAGGAATCTTCCACCAAATTTTCTTTCTAATCATTCGGAGCAGAATTCTAATCCGCGACATCGTTAGCACAAAGCTAACAGTTTAACCACAACACTACCGCGTGACCACTTGCAATAATATTATTGTTGATGTAATCACAAAATATGTTCCATCTACATTACATAAAGTGCAAATTCGCTTGTTGAGTATGACGAGTATTACTGTACAACAACTACAGTAGCAAAAAGACATCACGTAATGAAATGTAGACACAAGTCCAGGAATCCGCGTGGAAATGTACTGTTATGGAATCAATACAGATGACGTAATACATCCTCTACTGTGGACTACACCCTGCACGCTAGTAGGAGTGTGAGAACAGACTCAGAATTAATTGATTTGCCACTATTTTAGAAATATTCCATCGACAAATGATATTGTTGAATCGTTAAACGCCAGATTTTCAGACAACTTCTTCTGCAATCAATTGCGGTGTATCTAGTCTGATTTAATCAATTGCTGTGAATCTACTTTGGCAATCAATTGCTGTGAATCTGGTTGATATTACTCAAAAGACGACTTAACATTCTTAGAAGATTGACTTACTTGGAACTGTGGTTATCCCATATGTACGTTGTCCCTTTTAACGAAGAGACACGCCGCCTGCCGATGGTACCACACACATCATGTAACTCCTCAGCTTCAAGTGATAATCCTAGCTATCCGGAAATAATCCACTTTATAAACTAGACTCCAATTTCGGGATTTGAACACTCGACTTCTTAAGCACAAAGCTAACGACTTAACCACTACGTTAGAAAGATTTTCAGATATTTTTCATGTATATATAAATGGATTGGTTTCACATTGTCGTAGGTTCCTCACAACTTGGTTTGTAGAACGCACATTTGGACCAGATTGTCATTCCAGCAGGTGAAGCTAGGTCAAACCTTTAGAATGTCTTCTGATGTCTGTATTGTTGCTGCACTGATGTAGTCTGCATGAAGTCAGCTGAAGTCAGTTCGGGGTGTAAGTGGCTGGATGATCGCTGAAGTCAGTTCGGTGTAAGTGGCTGCATGATCGCTGAAGTCAGTTCGGGGTGTAAGTGGACGTTCAAGCGGTGGTGTGCTGTTCCGATTCGAAGAATTTTCAATTGTTTATTCCTGTCCAGTTCTTTAATGTTCTTACGTTTTCAGACATGCTTGGCATGTGTGTTTGAAATACATACATCTTTGTATTTGGTCAGATAATGTTTTTGAAGATCTAAATATATATAAACACTTACAATTGTTTTATTTATTACATAACCAATACAAATCACAGCCCAATGTTAAACATAAGAAATGTATTAAAACATATACACTTCAAGCAACACGTTCTGGAGATAATTAATAAAATTAGTTTACAAATCCGATGCCAAATACGTCTTGCAAGACTTTCAAAATCCAAGCAAAGTTTCATTTGTAAATCTGAAAATAATTTCTGCTTCAACTAAACAATCAAGCAAAAGAAATAGTTCTCTAGTGGATTTCAGGTCATTGACAAATCAGGGAAAATGAGATTCCTAGCCAAACTGGAACTCTGCAACAACAGAAAGAAGATTTTGTAACTTAACTAACAACAACAGAAAGAAGATTTGGTAACTTAACTAACAACAACAGAAAGAAGATTTGGTAACTTAACTAACAACAACAGAAAGAAGATTTTGTAACTTAACTAACAACAACAGAAAGAAGATTTGGTAACTTAACTAACAACAACAGAAAGAAGATTTGGTAACTTAACTAACAACAACAGAAAGAAGATTTGGTAACTTAACTAACAACAACAGAAATAAGATTTGGTAACTTAACTAACAACAGAAAGAAGATTGGGTAACTCAGCAACAACAGAAAGAAGATTGGGTAACTCAGCCACAACAGAATGAAGATTTGGTAACTTAACTAACAACAGAAAGAAGATTTGGTAACTTAACTAACAACAGAAAGAAGATTGGGTAACTCAGCAACAACAGAAAGAAGATTGGGTAACTCAGCCACAACAGAAAGAAGATTGGGTAACTCAGCAATAACAGAAAGTAGATTGGGTAACTCAGCAACAACAGAAAGAAGATTTGGTAACTCAGCCACAACAGAAAGAAGATTGGGTAACTCAGCAACAACAGAAAGAAGATTGGGTAACTCAGCAACAACAGATTCGATAACTTATCAACAACAGAAAGAAGATTGGGTAACTCAGCAACAACAGATTCGATAACTTAGCAACAACAGAAAAAAGATTGGGTAACTCAGCAACAACAGATTCGATAACTCAGCAACAACAGAAAGAAGATTGGTAACATGTTTAGAAATGGCATACATCATCTAAATCCCCATGAGTCTGGAATGCAAGTCAGCTCACCCATGCTGCCGAAAAGATGACACTGCCAACCAGTTTGGAAGACAGTAACACACGATAATTATTAGATTGAGAACAAGCTAAACCTGCCACAACAGATTCAACAAACTTTATCATTTCCAATATACAGATATGGTAGTAAAACATCTCTGTGTATTTTTTTAAATAATTAAATAAGTTTGTATTTCTGTTTCCAGTTTGTATTCGTTTCTTGAAAAAGGGTCCCCGTTGGAACACCATGTAGAAACAATTCTTGTTCTTGTCTTTGTTGTTATTTATTTGTTACATCAGCTTTACTATTTGACAGTTGGAATACTATTTCGTCCTTCTTTTTTTTACTCATGTAAGATAATAAGATGTTTGGTGAAAGGGAATATGTTGTGTTTACAGCTTGGCTTGCAATATGTTAGCTTTCTTCTTCTTCTAAGTTTGATCTCTTACAACTAATACACAATACAAGTGATTTTCGCCGGAGATTGTTAACTACTTTGTGCTGCTGGTCTGCAGTAAAGCGGCGTTATTTACGATTTATGGCCCAGCACATCGGATTTCGGCATACTTTTATTTCAGATGAGCTGATGACTTTTATTTCAAATCGTAGCTTGTGATAACCTTTCCATCTGTCGCCAGGCAAAACAAGTTAGTGTTTGTTCTCCACCGTGACCGTTTATTTCCCACTGTGCCCGTGGACTGTGCAGACTAGAACGTGTCACTGTGTGCCAGGTTCCGAGGAGACGGTGAGCAGGGATTTAGACTTTGGTAGATGAAAGATCCTACGAATAAAATAGACTGAGAAAAAGATGAAAGATCCTACGAATAAAATAGACTGAGAAAAAGAATAACATAAAAATTGCTGAAACTAAACTAAGGATGGCTTCTAAATACCATCTTAATAAGGAAGCTACAGTATTTTGGACACTAAAAGCGACATAATGTTATCGAAAGGCTAATTCTAGAGGGCAGAGTGCCAGGCGAGAGAAGATGAGAAAGACCAAAAAGATGATGGACCAGCGATATCTAAGAATGTAGGAACATGGCTCTGGTCAATGCAGGCGTCCTTACCCAGAACAGAGAAGCGTTCAGAGTATCCACGATGAAGACAACGTTCTGGAAATAATATGTCACTTGATATATATATAATGAATTGAACTACATAAATCATATATTCATTATATATATAATGAATTTGACTACATAAATCATAGAGAAAGATACAACACGTCACCTCTGGGTAGAAAACCTTGATAACATTTGGAATAATTCATCATCAATAAATGAGGAGGATATCAACTTCCATCAATAACGTCTATATCTCTACTACCACCCTCATTATTATCATTATCACTACCACCACCCTCATTATTATCATTATCACTACCACCACCATCATTATCGTCACTATCACAATGAGCAGCACCATTATCTTCATCATTACCACCATCATTATCATCACTCCAACTACCACTATTATTATCATCATTACCACGATTATTATTATCACTAAAACCATCACCACCATTATGATAATCACTACCACTATCACTACAATTATCGTTAGCATTACTACCACCACCATTATCATCATCATTACCATTACCACCACTATCATTACAACTACTACCACCGCCATTATCATATCATTAGCACTACCATCATTACTACTATTATCATCATTACCGGTACTACCACCACCACCATCATCATCCCTACTACCATTATAATCACCATGGATGTCCATGCTAATGAACACCATCAATTAGCGTACAGGTTGAAAGGCCATCATTTATTTTTTCAATATTTTCAATTATTTACCATATCAAGTTTAATTCCAA